>CM035803.1:5170960-5393460 GCA_020466265.1 Siphamia tubifer
TACTGGAAGAAAGAATTATATAGAACAGCAGGAAAATATGACTGCTAATGCTAACCATAACCTTCTAACCTAAACCTAACTACTAATGCTAACTGCTAATGCTAACCATAACCTTCTAACCTAAACCTAACTACTAATACTAACTGCTAATGCTAACCATAACCTTCTAACCTAACCCTAACTGCTTAACCCCAACTGCTAATACTATCCATAACCTTCTAACCTAAACTTAACTAGTAATGGTAACCATAACCTTCTAACTTAACCCTAACTACTAACCCGACAAGCTAATGCTAACCATAACCTTCTAGCGGCTGTGGTTCAGTGGTAGAGTGGGTCGCCCAATGACCGAGAGGTTGGCGGTTCGCATCCCAGCTCTGGCTGTCCACATGTCGAAGTGTCCTTGGGCAAGACCCTGAACCCTGACTTAGGCCCCCAGTAGGACTGACCTTTGACCTTAGAAACCTACTGGTGTGTGTGTGTGTGAATGGGTGAATGTGAGGCTAATGTAAAGCACTTTGAACCATGAAGGTGGAAAAGAACTATATAAGCACAGTCCATTTAACCTAAACTTAACTAGTAATGGTAACCATAACCTTCTAACCTAATCCTAACTGAACCAAAATGTAGAAAAATGAACAAAAACTAATAAATATTTACAAAATGACAAATAATGTGGAAAATTTGGGGGAAAAAATTACTAAAGAAGAAAACTAGTATTGACATTTGGTCACAGCAATTAAAAAAAAATGGTGAAATAAAATAATAAAAAAAAAAAAAACACCTCTTGCTTTTTGGCACCTTTTCCATGCACGAAATAAAGTGAAACTGTTGAACTTTTCTGAATATTTAAACTAAATCATCCATTGAGAATGCATTAGCACTGACACTTAAAGAGTTAATAATCAGTTCCTCATCAGACTGATAATGATGGAATGACCTCCAGGTGGAATGGAAGAGGGAAACATCTAAAACATGCAGGACACCGGCCCTCGAGGACCACAGTTTGACACCCCTGCTCTAACCAACCCCTAACTATTAATGCTAACTAGTAATGCCAGCCATAACCTATTAACCTAACCCTAACTGCTAAACCTGCAAGCTAACGCTAACCATAACTTTCTAACTTAACCCTAACTGCTAACCCTAAGTGTAACCTAACCGCTAACCCTAACTGCTAACCCTAAGACAGATCCACTCCCATTGATGGACAGGCTAATGATGAATGTCCATTTATAAAGGGGGGGGGCAGGTCCATCCACCAGACAGTAGAGGGAGGAGGTCCAGGGTCACAGGTCAGCACAGGGCACAGCCGAGTCACCACATATTCTGTCATCCATGGCTCTCTACGCAGACACTGCTGAGAGAGCTACCACGCCAGGGGGGTAGGGTAAGGGGACACCAGGTGACTAGTCATTAACAGACTTGGTATGTAAGACAGGTTAAAAAAAAGTTACAAAAACAAACACAAGAGAGAGAGAGTGAGAAAGGGAGAGAAAGAACTCAGTGTCTATACTTCCCCCAGTATTTTCTGTCCTAGTGCAGCTTAGACTGAACTGTGACTTCAGACTGTTTTTAAATAACCTGACCATAGTGTTTCTCAAAAAAGAATGTTTTCAACCTAATTTTAAATGTAGAGACTGTGTCGACCTCTTTAAAAACAGGGCGGCTGTGGCTCAGTTGGTAGAGTGGGTCGCCCAATGACCGAGAGGTTGGCGGTTCGCATCCCAGCTCTGGCGGTCCACATGTCGAAGTGTGCTTAGGCAAGACACTGAACCCTGACTTAGGCCCACAGTAGGACTGACCTTAGACCTTAGAAACCTACTAGTGTGTGAATGAGAGGCTAATGTAAAGCGCTTTGGGCACCGTGAAAAGCGCTATATAAATGTAGACCATTTAATATTAAATGGAAGCTGATTCCATCAGACAGTAACCATGGTAACTAAAGGCTCTCTAGCTCCTACTGTACTTTTACAAACCCTAGGAACTTTCAATAAACCTGTATTCTGAGAACGAAGGGTTCTATTGGGCTGGTACGGAACCAGATCATCTTTAAGATAAGAGGGGCCCATACCATTAACCTCTGACCTCTGACCCCTAACCCTAACCCATACCATTAATGGTTTTATATATAAGGAGGAGGATTTTAAATTTAATTCAAAATCAACTGGTAGCCAGTGAAGGGTTTGGAGCACAGGGGTGATAGGGTTAGGGGTCAGGGGTCAGGGTTTGGAGCACAGGGGTGATGTGTTCTCTTCTATTTGATCCTGTTAATAATCTTGCTGCTGCATTTTGAACCAGTTGAAGCTTTTTAGGGAATATTTAGGACACGCTACAAGTAAGGAGTTACAATAATCTAATCGTGATGTAACAAATGCATGAATTAATTTTTCTGCAGTCGTTTTAGACAGAATATTCCTAATTTTGGCTAATGTTGCGCAGGTGAAAGAAGGCTGTTCTACATGTTTGGTTAATGTGGATTTTGAATGAAAGATCTGGATCAAATAAAACTCCTATATTTTTAACTGTGGCACTGGGTGTTACACTTAAGTTGTCTAAAGTAACTATCTGGTCAGTTAGGGAGTCTCTGGCATTTTTAGGGACTATTATAATGACTTCAGTTTTTTCAGGGTTCAACAGGATAATTAGCACTCATCCAAGTCTTTTGAACTGATCAGGTTTAATTGATAAATATAGCTGTGTGTCATGAAAGTCAATGCTATGATTTCTAATGATGTTACCTAAAGGGAGCATATACAACGTAAACAAAATACGCCCAAGGACTCACCCTTGAGGCACGCCATAACTAACTCTGGAGAACGATGATGATTGTTGATTAATGTTAACAAATTGGTACCAATTAGATAAATATGATTTAAACCAACAGGTTCCTGTTCATCCTGTTGATTAAAGCAGATTTGAAGTGTTGGCTGCTCGTTACTGACTCTAAATGAAACACTGACAAGATGTGAAGTGACATGGATTTGAATCTTGAGGCGTTCAGGACTAAATCAGCTGTTGGAGGTTCATAAATATAATAAAGTGTCTTCACTGAGGCTATGCCCCCCCTATGGACACAGACATGACCCACATGACCATGGACCCACATGACCTGTTATATGACCCATATGACCTATCACATGACCTGTTAAATGACCATGGACCCACATGACCTATTACATGACCACACGAATCAAATCCGTTGTTGTTACCTGGTCACCATAGCAACGTGGTGGACTTGTGTATCCTGCTCACAGTTGTTGACGAACCCATTGGTTTAGTCAGGGCTCTAAATTAACTTTTTTCATCACCAGCCAATGTGGCTAGTAGATTTTTTATCTTACTAGCCAATCAGAAATTCAACTAGCCATTTTTTCCCCTGACCAAAATGAGACATACGCCTTCAAATTTCATTAAATTATTTTATTTAACCTTTTCCTCTTGAAATAATCCATTTCTTTAAACATATGATCACATGTTTTTTTTACATTTTCACATTTAACTCTTAAAATTTCTTTACTTTTCTCACCTATATTACATTTTATACAATACATACTATACTATACTATACGATACGATACTATACTATATATACTATATATACGATACTATACTATACGATACTATACTATATATACTATACTATACTATACTATACTATACTATACTATACTATACTATACTATATATACTATACTATACTATACTATACTATACTATACTATACTATATATACTATACTATACTATACTATACTATACTATACTATACTATATATACGATACTATACTATACGATACTATACTATACGATACTATACTATACGATACTATACTATACTATACTATACTATACTATACTATACTATACTATACTATACTATACTATACTATACTATACTATACTATACTATATATACTATACTATACTATACTATACTATACTATACTATACTATACTATACTATACTATACTATATATACTATACTATACTATACTATACTATACTATACTAGTAGTATATAGTACATTTTCTCAATTGGTACCCATATCGTTTCTTCAAACATATGGTCAATTTATTTTTTTTTGCATTTTCACATTTAGCTCCTAACTTTTTTACTTTTTATCTCCACTGTCCCCATTAAATATCTGTAAACATACACTCACATCACATCTTGTTGCTTTTACATTTTCTCACCTTTCACAGTTAACACTTCTTTACTGTTCTCACCTATATTACAATACCGTTAACGTTACCTCAGACTCAACAACATCCCCTCCAGCACACGTCCCATTTATTTATTTACTTTTTAGTTAATCACTTTATAAACTTTCTTAAACCATGGACTCACTGTCTCATTTCCTTAGCCTATTTGTGGACTCACCAACTGACCAAAGATAGCACCAAATCCCCATATGGGCCCGTTATGATCAATTCATTTGGGCTTATTAACAATCCTGTGAAACACACAAGTATCCCTCCTATGGCAAAGCCAAAGTGTTCACATAGCCACGCGTTGTGTTTATTATATCACACATTACAGAACGCGTTCTAGCACGCGCACTGCCACACTTTCATGCGTTACAGTGTGCGTTCTGGCACGCGCACTGGTGCGCACAACGGCACACGTTCTAGCACGCAGTCGATCCTGGGCTGAAGCAAGAAAGATGAAAAAAAAGAAAGAGACAGGGGAAGCAGAGTCCTGCACGGTTCTGATTTTGACATACCACAACCGCCCGTACCCGTCATGTTTAAACTCGTATCCGACCCGTTTTCCGATGAAAAAAAAATAAAAAATCTGCACCCGAACCGACCCGCTATAAATGAACCCGATATCCGACCCGAACCCGAAAGAAAATGTCAGATAGCCAAACTTAAATACAAACATTTATTGCCATGAATATACTGAACAGTGACATAGCCAAGGCAGAGCCAAATAAAAATGTTGTTAACTTACGGCTCTTTTTAGCCTATGAACCGCAAATTAGACCCGCGATCACCCACATCCGACCTGAACCGAACCCGTATCCGACACAGCACAACATTTTTCACCCGTTTCGTGAAAATTTGTGGTTCACCCACGGGTACCCGAACCCATGCAGGACGGTCATATGCTGGCGCCCCATAGAGGATTGCGCCCTGGTCCGTCGCCTAGCCTGCCCATAGCTACAATCGGGTCTGCACTCGCCACCGGCCAAAGTGGCTAGCAAGTTTTTTTTTCTACCTGCCAAAAATGGATTTTCACCCGCATTTGGCGGGTGTTAATTTAGAGCCCTGGTTTTAGTGTTGTCTCGTCTGAATTTTTATGTTGGCCACTAAAGAGTCAATTTCCAAACCATGGTGTAGTATTATGGGATGTCAACGTAGTTTGTAAAACACATTCCAAGCTATTGATGACGTAACTGATTTCTAAGTATCATCCCATTCCTTTGAAACCCTAAACCTTACAACTAATTTTCAACGGATTGGGGTGAGGAGGAGGGGTCAGAGGTCAGAGCTCTTTCTTCAGTAGTTTAAATTTAAAAGTGTTTTTTTAAGACTTAAAACCATGAATATGAACGAAGAGAAGTCCCACTGGAGTTAGTTTAGTTTAATAAAACTAGAGTTAGTTTAGTTTAATAGAACTGGAGTTAGTTTAGTTTAATAGAACTAGAGTTAGTTTAGTTTAATAGAACTGGAGTTAGTTTAGTTTAATAGAACTAGAGTTAGTTTAGTTTAATAGAACTAGAGTTAGTTTAGTTTAATAGAACTAGAGTTAGTTTAGTTTAATAGAACTAGAGTTAGTTTAGTTTAATAGAACTGGAGTTAATTTAGTTTAATAGAACTGGAGTTAGTTTAGTTTAATAAAACTGGAGTTAGTTTAGTTTAATAGAACTGGAGTTAGTTTAGTTTAATAGAACTAGAGTTAATTTAGTTTAATAGAACTAGAGTTAGTTTAGTTTAATAGAACTAGAGTTAGTTTAGTTTAATAGAACTAGAGTTAGTTTAGTTTAATAGAACTGGAGTTAATTTAGTTTAATAGAACTGGAGTTAGTTTAGTTTAATAAAACTGGAGTTAGTTTAGTTTAATAGAACTGGAGTTAGTTTAGTTTAATAGAACTAGAGTTAGTTTAGTTTAATAGAACTAGAGTTAGTTTAGTTTAATAGAACTGGAGTTAATTTAGTTTAATAGAACTAGAGTTAGTTTAGTTTAATAAAACTGGAGTTAGTTTAGTTTAATAGAACTGGAGTTAGTTTAGTTTAATACAACTAGAGTTAGTTTAGTTTAATAGAACTAGAGTTAGTTTAGTTTAATACAACTAGAGTTAGTTTAGTTTAATAGAACTAGAGTTAGTTTAGTTTAATAGAACTGGAGTTAATTTAGTTTAATAGAACTAGAGTTAGTTTAGTTTAATACAACTAGAGTTAGTTTAGTTTAATAGAACTGGAGTTAATTTAGTTTAATAGAACTAGAGTTAGTTTAGTTTAATAGAACTAGAGTTAGTTTAGTTTAATAGAACTGGAGTTAGTTTAGTTTAATAGAACTAGAGTTAGTTTAGTTTAATACAACTAGAGTTAGTTTAGTTTAATACAACTAGAGTTAGTTTAGTTTAATACAACTAGAGTTAGTTTAGTTTAATAGAACTAGAGTTAGTTTAGTTTAATACAACTAGAGTTAATTTAGTTTAATAGAACTAGAGTTAGTTTAGTTTAATAGAACTAGAGTTAGTTTAGTTTAATAGAAATGGAGTTAGTTTAGTTTAATAGAACTAGAGTTAGTTTAGTTTAATAGAACTATAGTTAGTTTAGTTTAATACAACTAGAGTTAGTTTAGTTTAATAGAACTAGAGTTAGTTTAGTTTAATACAACTAGAGTTAGTTTAGTTTAATAGAACTAGAGTTAGTTTAGTTTAATACAACTAGAGTTAGTTTAGTTTAATAGAACTAGAGTTAGTTTAGTTTAATACAACTAGTTAGTTTAGTTTAATACAACTAGAGTTAATTTAGTTTAATAGAACTAGAGTTAGTTTAGTTTAATAGAACTAGAGTTAGTTTAGTTTAATAGAACTGGAGTTAGTTTAGTTTAATAGAACTAGAGTTAGTTTAGTTTAATAGAACTAGAGTTAGTTTAGTTTAATACAACTAGAGTTAGTTTAGTTTAATAGAACTAGAGTTAGTTTAGTTTAATACAACTAGAGTTAGTTTAGTTTAATACAACTAGAGTTAGTTTAGTTTAATAGAACTAGAGTTAGTTTAGTTTAATACAACTAGAGTTAATTTAGTTTAATAGAACTAGAGTTAGTTTAGTTTAATAGAACTAGAGTTAGTTTAGTTTAATAGAACTGGAGTTAGTTTAGTTTAATAGAACTAGAGTTAGTTTAGTTTAATAGAACTAGAGTTAGTTTAGTTTAATACAACTAGAGTTAGTTTAGTTTAATAGAACTAGAGTTAGTTTAGTTTAATACAACTAGAGTTAGTTTAGTTTAATAGAACTAGAGTTAGTTTAAACTTTTCTGTGACAGACGTTCATCACCCTCACAGACTTCATTTACACCCATCAGGAGGGGGATGGGGTTTGTGTCTCGTGTTCATTAGTCTGGTGAACACCCCCCCCTCACATCCCAGAGGTTGACATGGGTGTTTTTTTAGTTGCTAGCGTACCCCACTGAGATGAAGGGATGTGGGATCCTGGATCTGAACAGAGAAGGATTAGGAAAAATAACAAATAAATAAATAACTTTAATAAAACACAATAATAATGATGAAATAATAAATAAAACAAAAAAATATAAATTAAAAATCTAATAATAATAAAATATTAAATACGTTTAAAAAATATTAATAAAATAAGTAAAATAATAATTTTAAAAAGTAATACATAAGTAAAAATAATAACAAAATAAAAAAATTAATTAGTAAAAAAAAATTAAAAATAAAATAATATATATATATATATATATATATATATATATATATATATATATATATATATATATATATACTAAAATATTTTTTCTTTTAAAAACAAAAACAAAAAAAGTCTCCGCAGGCTCAGAGGATGGGGGTGGGGGGGTGGGGGGGGTAGAAATAAATCCAACCCTGGACAAACACCAGAGGGTTTTTCTGTCAACAGGGTTCAGCAGTTTAACTCTTTCATACTCAACACTTCACACATGTTCCAAGGTTTTCTGCTGCAGATTCATGCTTCTGTTATTTTAGTTGGTTTCCTTCAGGTTGGTGGAAGCAGGGTAGAACACAAAAAGCCCCCCGCCCCACCCCAGTCCTTCTACTAACTTCCTGATACGAGTTCAGAAAACAAACAGACCCAGATGTAGGACTGATACTTTTAGACCCTTTATTAAACAGACAGGATGGTCGTCAGTGTTAGGCATAGGCAGACTAGGCCGTTACCTAGGGAACCAGATGTCCCACAGAATTAGAATATTAAGTATTTTTACAGACTATAAGGCACACTTAAAAGGCTTCAATTTTCTCCAAAAAACACAGTGTGCCCTATATATGGATTAATTTTGGTTGTGTTGAGTGACTTGGAACTTTGACTCTTATCTCACAACTGACTTTTTATCAGATAATTTTTACTTTTTATCAGATTTTTTTTTACTTTTTATCAGATTTTTTTTTTACTTTTTATCAGATTTTTTTTTACTTTTTATCACATTTTTTAAAAACTTTTTATCAGATAATTTTTTTTTTACTTTTTATCAGATTTTTTTTTACTTTTTATCAGATTTTTTTTAACTTTTTATCAGATTTTTTTTTACTTTTTATCACATTTTTTAAAAACTTTTTATCAGATAATTTTTTTTTTTACTTTTTATCAGATAATTGTTTTACTTTTTATCAGATTTTTTAAAAACGTTTTTATCAGATAATAATAACTTTTTATCAGATTTTTTAAAAACTTTTTATCAGATCATTTTTTACTTTTTATCAGA
Source organism: Siphamia tubifer (assembly GCA_020466265.1). Taxonomy (NCBI): domain Eukaryota; kingdom Metazoa; phylum Chordata; class Actinopteri; order Kurtiformes; family Apogonidae; genus Siphamia; species Siphamia tubifer. The sequence goes on from CM035803.1 coordinate 5,179,898, forward strand.
TCTTTTTTTTTTTTACTTTTTATCAAATAATTTTTTACTTTTTATCTGATTTTTTTTACTTTTTATCAGATTTTTTTTAACTTTTTATCAGATTTTTTTTTTTACTTTTTATCAGATTTTTTTTTACTTTTTATCACACTTTTTTTTACTTTTTATCAGATTTTTTTTACTTTTAATCAGATAATGTTTTTACTTTTTATCAGATTTTTTACTTTTTATCAGATTTTTTACTTTTTATCAGATAATTTTGACTTTTTAGTCTCATAATTTTTTATCATGTAACTAACTTTTGAGCTCATAATTTGGAGTTTGATTTAGCAGAATCGGAGTGTGTTGGTTTAGAATTATTCTTTATCTTCACTTAATAATCCAGTTCACCTTATCGTGTGGAAAATACAGTAAATAAATCATTAAACTTAATATTGACAGTGATTATTCATGGACACTCAGGGGTGTTGGCCTAGTGTTCTCCTAGAGCACCACATTGAACAGAACAGACCCTGGTCAGCTGGTACGTGATCAGGACAGCAACTGAGGAGCAGAACGGGGGTCATTAGGCAGCACTGGTGGATTGATAGTAAGACATACCAGGTATTTGCCCAGTGGCCTAGGGGCTTTTTTTAATAGCGTTGTCACTGCTAACAACTGTGCGCCTTAGAAAATTACTTTCATCAGTTGTTGGTCAGTGTTAGCGGGTGCTACGTGCAGGTGCACAGCTGTTAGCAGTGACAACGCTAGCGCATTGATTGCTATTGAGAGAAAGTAGCTCCAAACAATTACGAGGTGTGTGTGTATTTATACTTAGATGTAAGTAACCAGGCTGAATGAAATGACTGCTATGCATAAAATGTCATGTGACCTTTTGTTTCCATTTTTAAGTAATATCTTTTTGACACGGTTTCAAAACTAAACCTGTATCAAACTCATCTGGACGTAAACTGAGGCTAATCTCTCTCTCTCTTTCTCTCTCTCATCATCTGAACCCGCTTTATCCTCACTAGGGTCACTGGGGGCCTAATCCAGCTACAACAGGTGAAGGCGGGGTCAGAGTCTGTATGAGTCTCCAGTTCATCTCAGGGCTGAACATATATAGACAAACATTCATTGTCACATTCACACATGTGGGTGATTTAGATTAACCAGTGTTAAGTGTTAATGTCAGACCCATGGAGACATGAGGAGAACATGTAAACTCCACACAGAAAGGTCTGGTGTGGGATTTGAACCAGGGTCCTTCTGTCTGTCAGGCATGAGTGCTAACCACTGCACCACCTGAGGCTAATACAAAGTGACTGTATTCATTCAGTATAAGGCTGTACCCAACGTCTGTTATCAATGGTTCAGCACAAATGCATATACTGTTACAGCCTTAGTAAAAATGACAAAAAATTTAGAAAAAGAAGCAACAAAATTAAAAATAAACAGCCAAAGTGATCCACAAAAAACAACAAAAATGAATAATAAACCAACAAAATAATTAACATGAAGTAATAAAGACATAGACGGGACAAAAATAAAAAAAAAATAAATGAAGAAAAATAACCAAAGTCAACAACAAAATGAATAAAAACAGCCAAAGTGATCAATAAAAAAGAACAATAAATCATCAAAATAATAAATAACATGAACAAAGTAAAATACAAACAGAACAAAAGTGAAAAAAATAATAAAATAAAAACAAAATGTAGAAAAATAAAGAAAAGTAACTAACAAAATGAACAAAAACTGTTTTTTACAAAATAACTTGAAAAAAATGTACAATATTATGTTTTGTTCCATTTGTGTCTTACTTTGTTCATGTTATTTATTATTTTGTTAGTTTATTATTAATTTTTGTTGTTTTTTGTTGATCACTTTTCATTTATTCAAATGTTATAATATAGCACCTTACAACACCAAAAAGCTGCACATGGTTCTTTTCAAACTGAGATAAAAACAATAAAAAAAAAACAATAATTATAAAACCAGGATAAAAACTAAGTTAAAACAAGTTATAAAACCATAACAACATAAAAAAGACATGGACAGACGGCTACATGTCAAACACTCGCCTAAATAAGGGTCTCCACGACCTCCATTCCAGAGCCTTGGAACAAAAGCTGTAAATAAACGATCACCATATGTTTTAATATTTGGATTTGGAGACAAGTACAGAGGTGTGATCAGAGCAGAGCAGCGTCCTGACTGGTTTATGGATCATAAGTTTAGTGAAGTAGGGCGGGGCTAGACCACTGATGGCCTTAAAGACGTATAGTAGAACTTTGAACTGTTGTTTGAACTGAAGAGAGCGTGAGAAGAGAAGTGGACTGATGTGAGTGTTTAGACGTGTTGGATAAAAGACCAGCTGCTGCATTTTCCACCAGCTGTAGTAGATGCTTCAGTGTAAAACATATAATAGGTTAATGTAAAGTACTGACACCAGGTGGAAAAACTACCATTGAAGTGCAGAACATTTACCATTTCACAAAATGATTCAAATGTGTGTTTGAAAAGTGCCAATGTTGTGGGTTTTAGTTTTTTTATCTGTGGAAGGGTTTCAGGGGCCGATCCAGAAGATAGTTTTTGGATGTGCCAAAGTGAGAGCAGAGTGGGCAAGAGTCTGTCAGGCCAGAATAGAAGCACGAGTGCCTGTGGATTTTAGCAGGACCAAATATTATTCAGTATTCAGAAAACTTTATTATCCCCATGTGGGGCAATTTGTTGCACAGCCAGCAGGGAACCGTTAAAACACACACAGCAACACATACATCATGAAATACCAATTATAAAAAGCTGTTTAGGAAGCCAATGGACGTTGGTAAAAATGAATTATATATATATATATATATATATATATATATATATATATATATATATGAGGGAGTGGGAGGGAAAAATCAGTCCTGTGTAGACCTCTGTCAGTGTTTGGAATTCATACAGATAAAGTGATAAATGTTTCCTCTTAAATTCAGATGCATCTGGGCTCAGTGGTCCTGAACCCCCCCCCCCTCTCCTTTGGCCGCAGATGAACATAAACCCTCAGAGCTTCTGTGCGTCAGATCCAGTCAGTGTCTTGTGTGCAGTGACAGCAGCACCAGTGCACGCTGCAGGCTCACCCTCCACTGTCTGTCTATACATGTGTTTTATATGGATGTTTTTTATCATATTTTATTTGTAATATATATTTTTATGCATTTTTTTTTTTTATTTTTCATTAATTATTTAATGTATTTATTTATTTTTTATAATTGTTAATTGTATTTAATTATTTCTGCTACAAGGATGACACTGAAACATATGTAATAATCAAAATGAACAAAATAATATCTATCTATCTATCTATCTATCTATCTATCTATCTATCTATCTATCTATCTATCTATCTACCTCTCTCTCTCTCTCTCTCTCTCTCTCTCTCTCTCTCTCTCTCTCTCTCTCTCTCTCTCTCTCTCTCTCTCTCTCTCTCTCTCTCTCTCTCACTCTCTCTCATCCGGGTCAGCCTGACTCCCTCTCCTACTTCTTTTTTTTTTCTCCCTCCACTTTTTCCACCATTTCGTCCCAAACCAAAACCTCATTTTTTTCTCACCCTCCGCAGAGGAAGCTGCGGTGGTCAGCTCAGTCATGGTCGTGGCTCTCATCCTCGCCATCCCCCTGCTGGTCCACACCTCCAACACCCACGCGCACTACGAGATGCTGGGCACGTGCCGCATGATCTGTGACCCGTACAGCCCCAAAGCCAGCGCTACAGCCCTGGAGGTCCTACAGGACCTGAGCGCCATACCCGTCCCCACCTTCGTCCAGGGGACCAAAGGAGAACCGGGCCGGACGGGGAAACCGGGGCCCCGAGGACCGCCTGGAGAGCCGGGTCCGCCTGGTCCGAGGGGTCCACCTGGGTTCACCGGGAGGACGGGGTTGTTCCCCGTAGTGGCGGCCACCGCGCGCACAGACACCAGCGGGGAACTGGGGTCCGCGAGCGGCGGCGCAAAGATCGCTTTTTACGTGGGTCTGAAAAACCCGCACGAGGGATACGAGGTGCTGAGGTTCGACGACGTGGTGACGAACCTGGGGAGTCACTACGACCCTACGACCGGAAAGTTCACGTGTCAGGTGTCTGGGATTTACTACTTCACCTACCACGTGCTGATGCGCGGAGGAGACGGCACGAGCATGTGGGCAGATTTATGCAAAAATGGACAGGTAAGGAAACAGACATGCAGGGCCGGTTCTGGTCAGTGTGGTGCCCTAGGTGAACACCCCCCCTTTACTTTTAGTGTAATTGTAAATGTTCATCTGTAAACATAGTGTCCTACATCTGATGGAGTATGTACTGAGTGTCCATGAATAATCACTGTCAATGTTAAGTTTAAGGATTTATTTACTGTATTTTACACACTGTCAATGAATGGTTTGTGTTTTTAAGTTTGTTCATATATAAGGCACATTAAGTGAAGCTAAACAGTCACAATTACTCTCAACTTTGTTGAGTTGTAGCACATAACAAAACACACTTTTATTCTGATAAATCAAACTTTAAGATCCAAATTATGAGACAAAAAGTCAAAATTATCAGATAAAAAGTCAAAATTCCCAGTCACTAAGCACAACCAGAATGAATCCATATGCACTGTGGTTTTTGGACAAAATTAAAGTCTTTTAACCTCCTGGGACCCAGTAGGAAAACATTGTTTGCCATTTTACATGAAATAATTGCCTTAATTGGAAATAGCATGATGCAACAGTTTATTCAGATACATTTAAAAAATTTTTTTTAACATAATGTCCTTTTCAGTGGACATTTTTTATTTTTAAATAAAAGTGTGAAATTCTTGTCCACTACAGAGGACAAAAAATGTATTGCTGGGACTCAGGAGGTTAAGTGTGCCTTATAGGGTATTGTTGTCACGTCATAGAGCGCCTCCATTTTGATGGTGCTAATGCTAATGCTAACTACTGAACCTCCAGTAACATTAGTTTCCTCCAGAAACAAGAAGAAACCAACAATGCCTGAGCGTTGTCGTACAGTTGGATGCAAACAAAAACGTGATCGTGTTAAGGTAATAAACATAAACATCACAACTGATCTAAGTATAATTTACAACTAAATTAGGAATTTTCATGGCTGACTACATGTGAGGAGAGGGAGGGTAGACCGTCACTATGGTGGACACACCAGGAGGGGTCATGTGGGTGGGAATCAACTGTAGTCCAGAAAATACAGTATCTTAATATTCTAATTCTGTGGGATTTGGCGCCCGCCTAGTCTGAGTATGTCTAACGCTGGCCCTGCAGACAAGTTGACCTTTAACCCCAGTGTTAAGACTGACACTTTCTGATCAATGGTTTAGTTTAACCCCGTAACTACTCAGACTTTAGCAGTTACACTAGTAAAAAAATAAAATGAGCACCAAGAAATGTTCACAAAATGAACAAAAACAACCAAAGTGATCAACAAAAAAAAAACAAAAATTAATAATAAACTAACAAAATAATAAATAACATGAACAAAGTAAGATACAAATGGAACAAAACATAATATAGAAAAATAAACAAATGAATCAACAAAATTAACAACCCCCCCCCCCCGAATATTTACAAAATAAGAATTGTAAAAATATTTTGTAAAAAAAGTTTTTGTTCATTTTGTTAGTTACTTTTCTTTATTTTTCTACATTTTGTTTTTATTTTATTTTATTTTTTCACTTTTGTTCTGTTTGTATTTTACTTTGTTCATGTTATTTATTATTTTGATGATTTATTGTTCTTTTTTATTGATCACTTTGGCTGTTTTTATTCATTTTGTTGCTGACTTTGGTTATTTTTCTTCATTTGTTTTTTTTATTTTTGTCCCGTCTATGTCTTTATTACTTCATGTTAATTATTTTGTTGGTTTATTATTCATTTTTGTTGTTTTTTGTGGATCACTTTGGCTGTTTATTTTTAATTTTGTTGCTTCTTTTTCTAAATTTTTTTCTCATTTTTACTAAGGCTGTAACAGTATATGTGTTTATGCTGAACCATTGATAACAGACGTTGGGTACAGCCTTATACTGAATGAATACAGTCACTTTGTAGGTGACCATGTTCATATCATGACGAGGTGACGGTAGAAAAACAGAGTTTACTGGTACTTCCTCATACAGTAATGAAGCGTCTCTGATTGGCTTAGAATGCGTGAAGGAACACTCCCCCCTCCCCTCTGGCTCTGCCTCCCCTAACCCTAACCCTAACCCATCCAGAAGGTTTGGTGACGTCGCTTGTTTTGAAAACATGAACAGAGACACATGAACCAGTTTGATCCAACAGTTTTCTCCAGTTTGTGCAGCAGCTACTGTTTCGCCGTCTGCTCTTGTAGATGCTAATGCTAATGCTACTGCAGATTGGCTCCAATGGGGGAGGGGCTTATCCCCAGGTGGGTGACGCCAATGTCCACATGACGTGTAGTGGACAGACTTTGAGTCGTTCATTTCTCTGTTGTTTTCTATGAATGATGGTAAATCCATCAGTGGAGGGGACACACCTGCAGCATGTGTTGGTAACTCCAGGTGACCCATCACCATGGTAACTCCGGGTGACCCATCACCATGGTAACTCTGGGTGACACATCACCATGGTAACTCTGGGTGACCCATCACCATGGTAACTCCGGGTGACCCATCACCATGGTAACTCCGGGTGACCCATCACCATGGTAACTCTGGGTGACACATCACCATGGTAACTCTGGGTGACCCATCACCATGGTAACTCCGGGTGACCCATCACCATGGTAACTCCGGGTGACCCATCACCATGGTAACTCTGGGTGACCTATCAGATTCCAAAACGAATTACGCCTTAAGATGTTGGAAAAAATGTTTACCATTTAAAAGGATTTCATTATTTTTAATTTCAAGATTTGGGTAATTATTTAGGGAAATATCAACTTCATTAACTTATTGGTACCAAGCAGCACTTTGAATTATTTACCATTTCCATTTTTATATTGACATTTTTTCGGTTTAATAAATTCTGTGCTGAGGAAAAAAATAGTTTTGCATTTTGTTTCAATACTGAACCGAAAATGAACCGAACTGTGACTTTAAAACAGAGGTTAATTATTTTGTTGGTTTATTATTCTTTCTTTCTGTTGGTTTTTAATTAATCACTTTGGCTGTTTTGCTTCATTTTATCACGATTCTGGTCCAGGTGCAGACAAATGAACCACTGAACAGAAAAGGTATAATATAGAAAAAACTATTTATTTACAACAAGAAACAAATCATCACCCTAGACTAGGGGTACTACAATAATAAAGTAGGAATATAAAATACAACTAAATATAACTGAAAGTGTAGCACAAAAAAACAAGAATGCTGAATAAACCAGATATATTAAAAAAAGTCAATATTGGGACACAGCAACAAACGACTACTGAGCGCTGGACTAACAAACAAACTAGACAAAACTCCTCCACAGGTTTATCATTAAGCTAAACTAAACCTAGCTAACTTACACAACTTCTGAGGCTAGACAGACAAAGGGGTCAGAGGTTACGGGCGGTGACGATGGTACATGAAAGGAGGGTGGAACACCTGCTGTGATGGTCTGGAGGGTCAGGAAGGCAGGGTCCAAGCTGGGGGTCTAGAAGGAGTCCTCCTTAAATACTGACAGAGATGAGAGGTGATCATGGCCAAAGCCATTCCATCTGAAGCACCATCCGTTCACCCACACAAAACAACAACAAAGGGACAGAGTCAGGGGGTATGACCATTTTGGTGCTTATTTTTGTTATTTTTCTAAATTGTCTTTTTTATTTTATAAGTTTTACTTAATATTTTTTCCATTTATGTCTTAATTTTTTCACGTTATTTATTATTTTCTTGGTTTATTATTCATTTTTCTTGGTATTTATTGATAACTTTGGCTGTTTTTTTGTTAATTTTGTTGCTTATTTTTTTACATTGTCTTTTTTTATTTTATAAGTTTTACTTAAATTTATCTTAATTTCTTCATGTTACTTATTGTCTTGGTTTATTATACATTTTTATCGATCACTCTGGCTGTTTTTTTGTGTATTTTGGTGCTTATTTTGAGTATAAAATCTACTAAGAAACACAAAAAACAAATAACAATTGGACAAAAAAATTGGAAATCATGCTAACATCCACAAAAATTGATTGGTGTGCGGTTCTTTTGCTCCGCCCCCAGGTCCGGGCCAGCGCCATTGCCCAAGACGCCGACCAAAACTACGACTATGCCAGCAACAGCGTGGTTCTGCATCTGGACTCTGGGGACGAGATTTACGTCAAACTCGATGGAGGAAAAGCTCACGGAGGAAACAACAACAAGTACAGCACGTTCTCTGGGTTCCTGTTGTACCCGGATTAATGTGGACCATCCAGAACTGGACCAGGATCTGAGCCCAAACCCAACGTAGTCCCAGCAAATGGGTCTCAAACATATGAGCATCCAACACCATCAGTGGATGGAAAATAACACTGAAGATATTCACAATAAATAATGTTCAATTATTTCAGTTCAGGTTCCACATATAGAACAATATGATCTAAAGTGGATCAGAACCAGAGGTGGTAAAAGTACACACATTCTGTACTGAAGTGGAAGTACAACGACTGGTGTGAAAAAATACTCTGGTAAAAGTACTGATTCAACTCCATTACTGAAGTAAAAGTACAACTACTGTATTATAATGAAGTAAAAAATTACAAAGTAAAACTGCATTTCTTTGCCATGAATGAAGTAACAGTTTTTTAAGCAGGAAAAAACCAAAACGTTTCAAAATTATTTAAAAATAGATCCTTTAAAAGTGAATTAGTTGCATAGTTACTCAGTTTAGTTTGAATGGACAGGAAATTTAGGAAAAAATTCAAAAGTCATAAATAAGAGATTAAAAGAAGCGTAATTCTAAGGAAGAAAATTCAAAATTATGAGAAAAATGGCACAATTGAGATAAAAAAGTCCTAATTATGAGACAAAGACTCAAAATTATGAAACAAAGTAAAAAAAAAAAAAGGTGAGATAAAAAGTTATAAATATGAGATAAGAAATACACAATTATGAGATAAAGAATTGAAATGATGAGATAGTCAAAATGATTAAAAATCATAAATATTACATGAGAAATGCATAACTATGAGAAAAAGGACCAGCAATTAAATAGTAATAAATAGGAGATTTAAAAATAAGCATAATTATGAGATAAATAGTCAAAATTATGATGTAAGAAATATGTAATTATGATTAAAAAAATGACAATTGAGTTCAAAGGTCCTAAATGCATAATTATGAGAAAAAAGGACAAGAAATTTTGGAAAAATTAAGAAGTCCTAATTTTTTTAAAGCATAATGATGAGATAAATTCCAAATTTGACCTTGACCTTTGATCTTGAGTGAACCAAATGAAGGTCACATGATTTTAAATGGTGGTAACTCCAGACAGATTCATTATAAGTACTCAGTTACTATTGATAAGTACTAAGTTACTACTGATAAGTACTAAGTTACTATTGATAAGTACTAAGTTACTATTGATAAGTACTAAGTTACTATTGATAAGTACTAAGTTACTACTGATAAGTACTAAGTTACTACTGATAAGTACTAAGTTACTATTGATAAGTACTAAGTTACTATTGATATGTACTAAGTTACTATTGATAAGTAACAAGTTACTATTGATAAGTACTAAGTTACTATTGATAAGTACTAAGTTACTATTGATAAGTACTAAGTTACTATTGATATGTACTAAGTTACTATTGATAAGTAACAAGTTACTATTGATAAGTACTAAGTTATTATTGATAAGTACTAAGTTACTATTGATAAGTACTAAGTTACTATTGATAAGTACTAAGTTACTATTGATATGTACTAAGTTACTATTGATAAGTAACAAGTTACTATTGATAAGTACTAAGTTACTATTGATAAGTACTAAGTTACTATTGATAAGTACTAAGTTACTATTGATAAGTACTAAGTTACTATTGATAAGTACTAAGTTACTATTGATATGTACTAAGTTACTATTGATAAGTAACAAGTTACTATTGATAAGTACTAAGTTACTATTGATAAGTACTAAGTTACTATTGATATGTACTAAGTTACTATTGATAAGTAACAAGTTACTATTGATAAGTACTAAGTTACTATTGATAAGTACTAAGTTACTATTGATAAGTAACAAGTTACTATTGATAAGTACTAAGTTACTATTGATAAGTACTAAGTTACTATTGATAAGTACTAAGTTACTATTGATAAGTACTAAGTTACTATTGATATGTACTAAGTTACTATTGATAAGTAACAAGTTACTATTGATAAGTACTAAGTTACTATTGATAAGTACTAAGTTACTATTGATAAGTAACAAGTTACTATTGATAAGTACTAAGTTACTATTGATAAGTACTAAGTTACTATTGATAAGTACTAAGTTACTATTGATAAGTACTAAGTTACTATTGATAAGTACTAAGTTACTATTGATAAGTACTAAGTTACTATTGATAAGTACTAAGTTACTATTGATATGTACTAAGTTACTATTGATAAGTACTAAGTTACTATTGATAAGTACCCAGAGACTATTGTTGACAGATAGGAAACTACATGTAGACTCCAAAATGGCATCATGACCTTTAACCTTGAGCGACCTTGAAAGGTCAAGCCTATTGTCTCATGTTTTCAAAGGCATATGTCCATGGAGCGCTAAGGGGGCGGGGCTTGTTGTGCCTGTAAACACTTGTTTGTTTTTAGTTGTCCTGATCTGAATGTGGAACCTGAACTAAGAAGAGCTGGAACATCTGTTGACTGTGTTCAGGGACCCATCTGGACGTGGGTATTACACAGAATCAGGCTAACGTGTAGGGATTTGAATTGATAAGATTTGTATTATTCCGATTTGATACTGTTTAACAATTCAAATTCTTTATCGATTCTAATTTGGGGAAAAAGGAGAACAAATAGTTTGATTAGTATTAAGTTTTTTTATTTAGAAGTATCACACAACATATGGACACAACCAGGGTCGGTTCTGGTCAATGTGGTGCCCAACACTAGGCCAACACTAGACCAACACTAGGCCAACACTAGACAAATACTAGGCCAACACTAGGCCAACACTAGACTAACACTAGGCCAACACTAGGCCAACACTAGGCCAACACTAGACCAACACTAGACCAACACTAGGCCAACACTAGACCAACACTAAGCCAACACTAGACCAACACTAGGCCAACACTAGACCCACACTAGACCAACAGTAGGCCAACACTAGACCAATACTAGGCCAACACTAAGACCAACACTAGGCCAACACTAGACCAACACTAGGCCAACACTAGACCAACACTAGGCCAACACTAGACCAACACTAGGCCAACACTAGACCAACGATAGACCAACACTAGGCCAACACTAGACCAACACTAGGCCAACACTAGACCAACACTAGGCCAACAGTAGGCCAACACTAGACCAACACTAGGCCAACACTAGACCCACACTAGACCAACAGTAGGCCAACACTAGACCAACACTAGGCCAACACTAAGACCAACACTAGACCAACACTAGACCAACACTAGGCCAACACTAGGCCAACACTAGACCAACACTAGGCCAACACTAGGCCAACACTAGGCCAACACTAGACCAACACTAGGCCAACACTAGACCAACACTAGGCCAACACTAGACCAACACTAGACCAACACTAAGACCAATACTAGGCCAACACTAGACCAACACAAGGCCATAACTAGACCAACACTAGGCCAATGATAGACCAACACTAGACCAACACTAGGCCAACACTAGACCAACACTAGACCAACAGTAGGCCAACACTAGGCCAACACTAGACCAACACTAGGCCAACACTAGACCCACACTAGACCAACAGTAGGCCAACACTAGACCAACACTAGGCCAACACTAAGACCAACACTAGGCCAACACTATACCAACACTAGACCAACACTAGAACAACACTAGGCCAACACTAGGCCAACACTAGGCCAACACTAGGCCAACACTAGACCAACACTAGGCCAACACTAGACCAACACTAGGCCAACACTAGACAAACACTAGGCCAACACTAGACCAACACTAGGCCAACAGTAGGCCAACACTAGACCAACACTAGGCCAACACTAGACCCACACTAGACCAACAGTAGGCCAACACTAGACCAACATTAGGCCAACACTAAGACCAACACTAGGCCAACACTAGACCAACACTAGACCAACACTAGAACAACACTAGGCCAACACTAGGCCAACACTAGACCAACACTAGGCCAACACTAGGCCAACACTAAGCCAACACTAGGCCAACAGTAGGCCAACACTAGGCCAACACTAGACCAACACTAGACCAACACTAGACCAACACTAAGACCAACACTAGGCCAACACTAGACCAACACTAGGCCATAACTAGACCAACACTAGGCCAATGATAGACCAACACTAGACTAACACTAGGCCAACACTAGGCCAACACTAGACCAACACTAGACCAACACTAGGTCAACACTAGACCCACACTAGGCCAACACTAAGACCAACACTAGGCCAACAATAGACCAACACTAGGCCATAACTAGGCCAACATTAGGCCAACACCCCTCTTTCCTTTTAGTGTAATTCTAAATGATCATGTGTAAACATAGTGTCCTACATCTGATGGAGTACGTACTGAGTCACTGTCATAATCACTGTCAATGTTAAGTTTAATGATTTATTTACTGTCTTGTGAAGATAAACAGTCACAATAACTAAACCTTGTTGAGTTGTAACACGGAACAAGACACACTCTTATTCTGATAAATCAAACTCTGAGAGTTAAAAAGTCCAAATTGTGAGAAAAAAGTAAACATTATGAGATAAAAAGTCCAAATTATGTGATTAAAAAGTAAAACTTATGAGATAAAAAGGCAACATTATGAGATAAAAACTAAAAATTATGCGATTAAAAGCCTAAATTTTTAGATAAAAAGTCAAAATTCCAAGTCACTAAGCACAACCAGAACTATTCCATATAGAAGGCGTACTGTGGTTTTTGTAGAAAATTAAAGTCTTTTCAGTTCACTTTATAATCCAGAAAATACAGTTTCTTAATATTCTAATTCTGTGGGACTTGTGCCCTAGGCGACTGCCTAGTCTGACTATGACTAAGGCCGGCCCTGGACTCAACATATCAACAATGACGTCAAAAGTTTCCTCCAGAAGTGGTCGTAGCTCTGACACTGCAGCTGCTGTTGGGTTCAGATTCATCTGAAACGTTTTAAACACTCATTTAAAATTAATACATATTGTGTGCGCAAAAGTTTCTGCGTGTTTGTCGTGTTCCCTCCTGATGCTCCTGATCTCCACTTTGCATTTGGCCATTTCCACTATCAGAACTTCCGGGACTTTTTGGGGGACGTACTTTGAGACGTACTGTGTCTCCATAGACTGGTCCTATGAGAACCTGCTGATGACATCATCACAGTTCACCAGGGGCGTCACAGCCATTTAATATGAGGGGGTGTTCTAGGCTGTGACATGAGCAACATTTTCTGAATCTATCATCGGGAAAATTAACGAACAATTATCAATTAATGGTTACATTTTTATATTAAAAAGTAAAATCAAATAATAACAAAAATGTGTTTATCTCAATTAAGCATTTATTCCAAGAAGAACAAAACTTTTGACATAAATACAATAAGAATGAAAACCTGCCCCTCCCTATCCCAACCAAAAACAGTGCTCCTCCAACTGTCATTAAGTATCTTAGGGTATATGTCACAAAGACGTAGTTTACTTAACTTAGTTTAACAACAGAAACATTCCTCATTACTTCCTGGTTGATGACTGTTTGCTAACACCACAATGAAGAACTGTTTACATTTGACCTTAGAACTGAGGTGCGCTTCATTTCCTTATGCTGGTGTACCGCCAGGGCAGGTAAACAGTTAAACCATAGATATTGTAACGACCCCACAATGTTATTGATGTTTGTTTGGTGTGATTATGACCAACAGTAACCGTTTATCCTGAAATAAAAAGTAGGTGAGACCAACTCTGTCCGTTTCCTGGATCCAGTAACGATACAATATATAACCTCAGGAAAAAGTGGGGGGGGGTGAAATAATCTGGTTGTAGAAGTGGGGGTGTCACAACACTCCCATCCACCATGGATGTGACGCCTGTGCATATCACACACACACACATTATATATATATATATATATATATATATATATATATATATATATATATATATATATATATATATATATATATATATATACCACTATGTATATATATATATATATATATATATATATATATATATATATATATATATATATATATATATATATATATATATATATATATATATAGTGGTACCTCTACTTAAGAAGTGTTTTCGTACCATGATTTTTTTTATAAATAGTCACATTTTACATGTAAAAGGTCTGATTGATTCTAAGGTCCCAAATACTAAAACTCCCCCAAACCCTTTTAAATATTATTTTAAAAATTACCAATTTTGTATAAATTATTTGTTGAAAGTTTTATAAAACATTAAACACATTAACATTAAAACATTCAAATGAACCAGACATGTGGGTCATTTTCATCCCAGACATGTGGGTCATTTTCATCCCAGACATGTGGATCATTTTCATCCCAGACATGTGGGTCATTTTCATCCCAGACATGTGGGTCATTTTCATCCCAGACATCTGGGTCATTTTCATCCCAGAATTGTGGGTCATTTTCATCCCAGACATGTGGGTCATTTTCATCCCAGACATGTGGGTCATTTTCATCCCAGACATGTAGATAATTTTCATCCCAGACATGTGGATCATTTTCATCCCAGAATTGTGGGTCATTTTCATCCCAGACATGTGGATCATTTTCATCCCAGACATGTGGGTCATTTTCATTCCAGACATGTGGGTCATTTTCATCCCAGACATGTGGGTCATTTTCATTCCAGACATGTGGGTCATTTTCATCCCCGACATGTGGACCATTTTCATCCTAGACATGTGGATCATTTTCACCCCAGACATGTGGGTCATTTTCATCCCAGACATGTGGACCATTTTCATCCCAGACATGTGGGTCATTTTCATTCCAGACATGTGGACCATTTTCATCCCAGACATGTGGATCATTTTCATCCCAGACATGTGGGTCATTTTCATTCTAGACATGCGGGTCATTTTCATCCCAGACATGTGGATCATTTTCATCCCAGACATGTGGGTCATTTTCATCCCAGACATGTGGGTCATTTTCATCCCAGACATGTGGACCATTTTCATCCCAGACATGTGGATCATTTTCATCCCAGACATGTGGGTCATTTTCATTCTAGACATGCGGGTCATTTTCATCCCAGACATGTGGGTCATTTTCATCCCAGACATGTGGACCATTTTCATCCCAGACATGTAGATCATTTTCATCCCAGACATGTGGGTCATTTTCATCCCAGAAATGTGGGTAATTTTCATCCCAGACATGTGGGTCATTTTCATCCCAGACATGTGGGTCATTTTCATACCAATGTGTTTGTTTTAATTGTCACTTTCACCGTCAGTGGTGTTTGTTGACAGATGTTTGGTGGGTGTAGATCTAGTAACGATTGCCTTTGACGACTTTTCTTCCTGGGGTGCGTGGGGCGTGTGCGTTGTCAGGGTGATGGCACAGCTCGTGGACATTTTTTTGGGGTCTTTGTTTTCCATAGGTTCAGTGTGTTTGTGTGGTTTCGTCAGCATGTCTGTTGTTGTGCTGGAGTGATGGCTGCCTCCTCCCTTTCTTTGTCTCCTGTGTCACTTCTGTTGGTGGTGCAGCCGCTTCTTCTTTTTGTTTGGTAAAATGGTAAATGGTAAATGGACTGCATTTATATAGTTCTTTTCCACCTTCATGGTGCTCAATGCGCTTTACATTTGCCTCTCATTCACCCATTCACACACACACTCATACATCAGTAGGTTTCTAAGGTCTAAGGTCAGTCCTACTGGGGGCCTAAGCCAGGGTTCAGTGTCTTGCCCAAGGACACTTCGACATGTGGACAGCCAGAGCCGGGACACGAACCGCCAACCTCTCAGTCATTGGGCGACCCACTCTACCAACCACCAGGATTCACTTTCTTTGGATGGGTGGTGGGTGGAGGGTGATGGGTGCATGCTTTGGTGGGGTTTCGGTTGGGTGCGCTCGTGGGGTGGTAGCGGTGACTCTGCCCTTTACGGGTGTATGGTTAGAATGGTGTGTATGGTGATGAATGAGGGTCAAAGGTCACCAAAAGCAGCTCCCTCATAACCAATGGGATGATATGTACAGTACGTACATGATGTGTTTACATAGATTACGTAGTTATGTACAGTAATGGACATACAGTACTGTATTTATGTCTCTGGGTTTCAGTTTCTTTTCATGAACAGAATTTTCTGTCGTATTCAGAGACAAAAAATTCAAGCATTACTTGGATCATTAGCTGGTCTGTCATCAGTAGAGGCACCACTGTATATAACTGTATATAGTTGCATGAGTCTGAAAAGTTCAGGGTCAGGATTTTTTTTCTTTAATCCCTGGGAGCGTTTAAACCTGCTGGGAACTATTATACTATTATAACTATTATTGAAATACACGTACAAAACCAGCCTAACTGTAATTACTGGTTCTTACTGGAATCCAGCGTATGCAACTTGCATAAGTCATGTGATGTAATTAGTGTTTGCTGGAATTGACACCAGAATAGTGAGATAAAACTGCCAAATGATTCCATGGAATTTATAAACTTGGAACTGGTCCTAAACAGGAACCAGTTCTGGATTCCCAAACCTACTAACGTTCTGATCAGAACATGGTTCGTTTATTTTCTCGAAGGAATGTCAGTTTTTTCAGGTCATCCATGTCTTTTATGTTTGAATAGTTTATAAAACTTAGTATTTTATTTTGATTTTAATTGGGGTCTTTTTTGCACTACAATAAAAACAAAAAATGTGGAGCTGTGATTATTTATACGTTATGAGGTTATTATTTGTTAAATCAGAGTCTGAGGTCCTGCTGTAACACCACCTGTCCAACTGATTCTATGTGTTCAATATCTACACTGAGTTCAATAAATATCTATGTTTTCAACAGTGTGTGGTCGACTGCATCATATAGAATAGAATAGAATAGAATAGAATATGGGGCGGCACGGTGGTGCAGTGGTTAGCACTCGTGCCTCACAGCGAGAAGGGCCCTGGTTCAAATCCCACACCAGACCTTTCTATGTGGAGTTTACATGTTCGCCCTATGTGCGCGTGGGTACTTTCTCCAGGTTCTCCCACCATCTAAACACATGCACTGATAGGTTAACTGGTCAACTAGTTAATCTTTCTGTGTAGAATTTACATGTTCTCCTCATGTCTCTGTGGGTTTTCTCCAGAGTACCTGGAGAAAACCCACATTAACACTTAACACTGGTTAATCTAAATCACCCATAGGTGTGAATGTGATTGTTTGTCTATGTGTTCAGTCCTGAGATGAACTGGAGACTCATACAGGGTGTACCCCACCTTCACCCTTTGTAGCTGGATTAGGCCCCAGTGACCCTAGTGAGGATAAAGCGGGTTCAGATGACGAGACGAGACTAGAATAGACATGCCTACAGCAGTGGGGTTTACAAGCACAGACTACATTTTGAACACAAGGCTCAGAGCAGAGTGTGACATCATTAGCCTAGGATCTAGTCTGTCCCCAGTGGCCGCAAATGGTATTTGCTACGGGAGACAGACTAGACAGCCTCGGATCTGAAAATCCAAAATGTACCGGGCCAATCAAATCACGAGGGGCGGGATTGGAGCCCGCCCTGTCTCATGACGACAGAAATACAACACGTAATGTTGTAGTCGCAGAGACGTAGCAGCTAGCACACATTGCCGTAACACCAGTTGCTAGCTGCTAGACAACATGGCTCATCACCAGGAACAACCATTGGAGCTGGCTTTGGCAGCAACGCTAGGTGATTTAAAATTACAGTTTTCCCTGCGAGAGGAGCAGAAAACGGCACTTAAGCTGTTTTTGGAAAAAAGGGACGTTGTCGGAGTTTTGCCCACCGGGTATGGCAAAAGTTTGATTTATCAGCTGGCTCCGCTAGTGGGACGACGTATGGGTCTGCACAACCCGCTGGTGATCGTTGTGTCACCCCTTTTAGCCCTAATGGATGACCAGTTGCAAGAGGCAGAAAAACTGGGAATACGAGCAGCACAACTCGGCAAAGGCGACCCGGAGGAGATCCGAAGCGGCCGGTGCCAAATAGTGTACGGGAGTCCGGAATCCTGACTGAACCGGGAATGGTTAGACCTGCTCCATGTTCATCGCTCTGATTGGTTGGCTCTGTCTGGTTACCCATCCAATAGCGTGGCGTTGTGTAAAGAGAAAATTTGACAGACAGCGGTTATCCCGCCCACAAATTTGCCTAGACTTTCTAGACTCTCCCCGTAGCAAATACCATTTGCGGCAACTGGGGACAGTCTAGATCCTAGGCTATGACATCATCACAGATTGTCTACTATAGACAGAAGTGCCACTCGCAGCATATTTCTGGGTTCTGTTTCTAGTACTGACACAGGTAAGTATGCTACATATGCTAGCAAGGTTTTATTAGCTGACACAGGCAAGTAGGCTAAATTAGTTTTGGTGGGGGGGGGCTTTAGTTAAAAAGTCCATCTTAATATTCTGCGGTAGCTTGCTATGGGGTCAGGTGTCAAGTGGTATCCCTGGTAATAATCTGTCTTCTCATTGGCTAACCAGCAGTCATTAGCAGAATGCTAGCGCATTGTGGTGGACAACAAGAACTCAACCTGTAACAAATTAAAGGGACATATGTACTCGTTTAATACATTTTTGACTTAAATCTCACATTGAACTCTCAAAAATTGCATTCAGATCTGAGCGCTCTCAGCAACAATTAGGTGAAATAGACAATTTTAGGGCCTACCTCCACAGGGAAACATTGATTTTGCACTCTGTTGATGGCCCCCAGTGGAATCCTGTCCAAACTGCCGACAAAAAGTCACTTCAATGGGACTGAATAGTGAGTGGAGGGGATGTCCTTAAATGTGACGTTATGGCCTTGACTTCAACAGCAGCAGAATGAACATGTCATTTTAAAGTCACTCAAACTGATATAAAGTCCAACGAAGCCAGAGAACAACATGAGACTACATGGAGCCCAATAATAAAACAGTACAAATTCAAAGCTGTTCAGCACCACGGACAGTGGCCACATCATCCTGACCCACTGTCGTCCTGCACGACCTGCGAGCATGAATTCCTGCGTCGCAGGAAAGGTCGTGAACTCTTCCTGCAGTTGGTGGCGAGAGTGAAGTCATACTTTAGAGAAAGACGGACAAGAAGCTGGTCTGCCAACATTTTAGTCTTTAGTGTCTGTGTCCACAGGATGTGTCTTTAGAGTCTGTGTCCACAGGATGTGTCTTTAGTGTCTGTGTCCACAGGATGTGTCTTTAGTGTCTGTGTCCACAGGATGTGTCTTTAGTGTCTGTGTCCACAGGATGTGTCTTTAGTGTCTGTGTCCACATGATGTGTCTTTAGTGTCTGTGTCCACAGGATGTGTCTTTAGAGTCTGTGTCCACATGATGTGTCTTTAGTGTCTGTGTCCACATGATGTGTCTTTAGTGTCTGTGTCCACAGGATGTGTCTTTAGTGTCTGTGTCCACAGGATGTGTCTTTCGTGTCTGTGTCCACATGATGTGTCTTTAGTGTCTGTGTCCACAGGATGTGTCTTTAGTGTCTGTGTCCACAGGATGTGTCTTTCGTGTCTGTGTCCACATGATGTGTCTTTAGTGTCTGTGTCCACATGATGTGTCTTTAGTGTCTGTGTCCACAGGATGTGTCTTTAGAGTCTGTGTCCACATGATGTGTCTTTAGTGTCTGTGTCCACATGATGTGTCTTTAGTGTCTGTGTCCACAGGATGTGTCTTTAGTGTCTGTGTCCACCGGATGTGTCTTTCGTGTCTGTGTCCACATGATGTGTCTTTAGTGTCTGTGTCCACAGGATGTGTCTTTAGTGTCTGTGTCCACAGGATGTGTCTTTCGTGTCTGTGTCCACATGATGTGTCTTTAGTGTCTGTGTCCACATGATGTGTCTTTAGTGTCTGTGTCCACAGGATGTGCCTTTAGTGTCTGTGTCCACATGATGTGTCTTTAGTGTCTGTGTCCACAGGATGTGTCTTTAGTGTCTGTGTCCACATGATGTGTCTTTAGTGTCTGTGTCCACAGGATGTGTCTTTCGTGTCTGTGTCCACATGATGTGTCTTTAGTGTCTGTGTCCACAGGATGTGTCTTTAGTGTCTGTGTCCACAGGATGTGTCTTTCGTGTCTGTGTCCACATGATGTGTCTTTAGTGTCTGTGTCCACAGGATGTGTCTTTAGTGTCTGTGTCCACAGGATGTGTCTTTCATGTCTGTGTCCACAGGATGTGTCTTTAGAGTCTGTGTCCACAGGATGTGTCTTTCGTGTCTGTGTCCACATGATGTGTCTTTAGTGTCTGTGTCCACATGATGTGTCTTTAGTGTCTCTGTCCACATGATGTGTCTTTAGTGTCTGTGTCCACAGGATGTGTCTTTAGAGTCTGTGTCCACATGATGTGTCTTTAGTGTCTGTGTCCACATGATGTGTCTTTAGTGTCTGTGTCCACATGATGTGTCTTTAGTGTCTGTGTCCACATGATGTGTCTTCAGTGTCTGTGTCCACAGGATGTGTCTTTCGTGTCTGTGTCCACATGATGTGTCTTTAGTGTCTGTGTCAACAGGATGTGTCTTTAGAGTCTGTGTCCACAGGATGTGTCTTTAGTGTCTGTGTCCACAGGATGTGTCTTTAGAGTCTGTGTCCACAGGATGTGTCTTTCGTGTCTGTGTCCACATGATGTGTCTTTAGTGTCTGTGTCCACATGATGTGTCTTTAGTGTCTGTGTCCACAGGATGTGTCTTTAGAGTCTGTGTCCACAGGATGTGTCTTTCGTGTCTGTGTCCACATGATGTGTCTTTAGTGTCTGTGTCCACATGATGTGTCTTTAGTGTCTGTGTCCACATGATGTGTCTTTAGTGTCTGTGTCCACAGGATGTGTCTTTAGAGTCTGTGTCCACATGATGTGTCTTTAGTGTCTGTGTCCACATGATGTGTCTTTAGTGTCTGTGTCCACATGATGTGTCTTTAGTGTCTGTGTCCACAGGATGTGTCTTTCGTGTCTGTGTCCACATGATGTGTCTTTAGTGTCTGTGTCCACAGGATGTGTCTTTAGAGTCTGTGTCCACAGGATGTGTCTTTAGTGTCTGTGTCCACAGGATGTGTCTTTAGTGTCTGTGTCCACAGGATGTGTCTTTAGAGTCTGTGTCCACAGGATGTGTCTTTCGTGTCTGTGTCCACATGATGTGTCTTTAGTGTCTGTGTCCACATGATGTGTCTTTAGTGTCTGTGTCCACAGGATGTGTCTTTAGAGTCTGTGTCCACATGATGTGTCTTTAGAGTCTGTGTCCACAGGATGTGTCTTTCGTGTCTGTGTCCACATGATGTGTCTTTAGTGTCTGTGTCCACATGATGTGTCCTTAGTGTCTGTGTCCACATGATGTGCCTTTAGTGTCTGTGTCCACATGATGTGTCTTTAGTGTCTGTGTCCACAGGATGTGTCTTTAGTGTCTGTGTCCACAGGATGTGTCTTTTGTGTCTGTGTCCACATGATGTGTCTTTAGTGTCTGTGTCCACATGATGTGTCTTTAAAGTCTGTGTCCACATGATGTGTCTTTAGTGTCTGTGTCCACATGATGTGTCTTTAAAGTCTGTGTCCACAGGATGTGTCTTTTGTGTCTGTGTCCACATGATGTGTCTTTAGTGTCTGTGTCCACATGATGTGTCTTTAGTGTCTGTGTCCACATGATGTGTCTTTAGTGTCTGTGTCCACAGGATGTGTCTTTAGAGTCTGTGTCCACAGGATGTGTCTTTCGTGTCTGTGTCCACAGGATGTGTCTTTAGTGTCTGTGTCCACATGATGTGTCTTTAGTGTCTGTGTCCACAGGATGTGTCTTTAGTGTCTGTGTCCACAGGATGTGTCTTTCGTGTCTGTGTCCACATGATGTGTCTTTAGTGTCTGTGTCCACAGGATGTGTCTTTAGTGTCTGTGTCCACAGGATGTGTCTTTCATGTCTGTGTCCACAGGATGTGTCTTTAGAGTCTGTGTCCACAGGATGTGTCTTTCGTGTCTGTGTCCACATGATGTGTCTTTAGTGTCTGTGTCCACATGATGTGTCTTTAGTGTCTGTGTCCACATGATGTGTCTTTAGTGTCTGTGTCCACAGGATGTGTCTTTAGAGTCTGTGTCCACATGATGTGTCTTTAGTGTCTGTGTCCACATGATGTGTCTTTAGTGTCTGTGTCCACATGATGTGTCTTTAGTGTCTGTGTCCACATGATGTGTCTTCAGTGTCTGTGTCCACAGGATGTGTCTTTCGTGTCTGTGTCCACATGATGTGTCTTTAGTGTCTGTGTCAACAGGATGTGTCTTTAGAGTCTGTGTCCACAGGATGTGTCTTTAGTGTCTGTGTCCACAGGATGTGTCTTTAGAGTCTGTGTCCACAGGATGTGTCTTTCGTGTCTGTGTCCACATGATGTGTCTTTAGTGTCTGTGTCCACATGATGTGTCTTTAGTGTCTGTGTCCACAGGATGTGTCTTTAGAGTCTGTGTCCACAGGATGTGTCTTTCGTGTCTGTGTCCACATGATGTGTCTTTAGTGTCTGTGTCCACATGATGTGTCTTTAGTGTCTGTGTCCACAGGATGTGTCTTTAGTGTCTGTGTCCACAGGATGTGTCTTTAGTGTCTGTGTCCACAGGATGTGTCTTTAGAGTCTGTGTCCACATGATGTGTCTTTAGTGTCTGTGTCCACATGATGTGTCTTTAGTGTCTGTGTCCACATGATGTGTCTTTAGTGTCTGTGTCCACAGGATGTGTCTTTAGTGTCTGTGTCCACAGGATGTGTCTTTCGTGTCTGTGTCCACATGATGTGTCTTTAGTGTCTGTGTCCACAGGATGTGTCTTTAGAGTCTGTGTCCACAGGATGTGTCTTTAGTGTCTGTGTCCACAGGATGTGTCTTTAGAGTCTGTGTCCACAGGATGTGTCTTTCGTGTCTGTGTCCACATGATGTGTCTTTAGTGTCTGTGTCCACAGGATGTGTCTTTAGAGTCTGTGTCCACAGGATGTGTCTTTAGAGTCTGTGTCCACAGGATGTGTCTTTCGTGTCTGTGTCCACATGATGTGTCTTTAGTGTCTGTGTCCACATGATGTGTCTTTAGTGTCTGTGTCCACATGATGTGTCTTTAGTGTCTGTGTCCACATGATGTGTCTTTAGTGTCTGTGTCCACAGGATGTGTCTTTAGAGTCTGTGTCCACATGATGTGTCTTTAGTGTCTGTGTCCACATGATGTGTCTTTAGTGTCTGTGTCCACATGATGTGTCCTTAGTGTCTGTGTCCACATGATGTGTCTTTAGTGTCTGTGTCCACATGATGTGTCTTTAGTGTCTGTGTCCACATGATGTGTCTTTAGTGTCTGTGTCCACAGGATGTGTCTTTCGTGTCTGTGTCCACAGGATGTGTCTTTAGAGTATGTGTGTCCACAGGATGTGTCTTTCGTGTCTGTGTCCACATGATGTGTCTTTAGTGTCTGTGTCCACATGATGTGTCTTTAGTGTCTGTGTCCACAGGATGTGTCTTTAAAGTCTGTGTCCACAGGATGTGTCTTTAAAGTCTGTGTCCACAGGATGTGTCTTTTGTGTCTGTGTCCACATGATGTGTCTTTAGTGTCTGTGTCCACATGATGTGTCTTTCGTGTCTGTGTCCACAGGATGTGTCTTTAGAGTCTGTGTCCACAGGATGTGTCTTTCGTGTCTGTGTCCACATGATGTGTCTTTAGTGTCTGTGTCCACAGGATGTGTCTTTAAAGTCTGTGTCCACAGGATGTGTCTTTAGTGTCTGTGTCCACATGATGTGTCTTTAGTGTCTGTGTCCACAGGATGTGTCTTTAGAGTCTGTGTCCACAGGATGTGTCTTTCGTGTCTGTGTCCACATGATGTGTCTTTAGTGTCTGTGTCCACATGATGTGTCTTTAGTGTCTGTGTCCACATGATGTGTCTTTAGTGTCTGTGTCCACATGATGTGTCTTTAGTGTCTGTGTCCACAGGATGTGTCTTTAGAGTCTGTGTCCACAGGATGTGTCTTTCGTGTCTGTGTCCACATGATGTGTCTTTAGTGTCTGTGTCCACATGATGTGTCCTTAGTGTCTGTGTCCACATGATGTGTCTTTAGTGTCTGTGTCCACATGATGTGTCTTTAGTGTCTGTGTCCACATGATGTGTCTTTAGTGTCTGTGTCCACAGGATGTGTCTTTCGTGTCTGTGTCCACAGGATGTGTCTTTAGAGTATGTGTGTCCACAGGATGTGTCTTTCGTGTCTGTGTCCACATGATGTGTCTTTAGTGTCTGTGTCCACATGATGTGTCTTTAGTGTCTGTGTCCACAGGATGTGTCTTTAAAGTCTGTGTCCACAGGATGTGTCTTTAAAGTCTGTGTCCACAGGATGTGTCTTTTGTGTCTGTGTCCACATGATGTGTCTTTAGTGTCTGTGTCCACATGATGTGTCTTTCGTGTCTGTGTCCACAGGATGTGTCTTTAGAGTCTGTGTCCACAGGATGTGTCTTTCGTGTCTGTGTCCACATGATGTGTCTTTAGTGTCTGTGTCCACAGGATGTGTCTTTAAAGTCTGTGTCCACAGGATGTGTCTTTTGTGTCTGTGTCCACATGATGTGTCTTTAGTGTCTGTGTCCACATGATGTGTCTTTAGTGTCTGTGTCCACATGATGTGTCTTTAGTGTCTGTGTCCACAGGATGTGTCTTTAGAGTCTGTGTCCACATGATGTGTCTTTAGTGTCTGTGTCCACATGATGTGTCTTTAGTGTCTGTGTCCACATGATGTGTCTTTAGTGTCTGTGTCCACAGGATGTGTCTTTCGTGTCTGTGTCCACATGATGTGTCTTTAGTGTCTGTGTCCACATGATGTGTCTTTAGTGTCTGTGTCCACAGGATGTGTCTTTAGAGTCTGTGTCCACATGATGTGTCTTTAGTGTCTGTGTCCACAGGATGTGTCTTTAGAGTCTGTGTCCACAGGATGTGTCTTTCGTGTCTGTGTCCACATGATGTGTCTTTAGTGTCTGTGTCCACATGATGTGTCTTTAGTGTCTGTGTCCACAGGATGTGTCTTTAGAGTCTGTGTCCACATGATGTGTCTTTAGAGTCTGTGTCCACAGGATGTGTCTTTCGTGTCTGTGTCCACATGATGTGTCTTTAGTGTCTGTGTCCACATGATGTGTCCTTAGTGTCTGTGTCCACATGATGTGCCTTTAGTGTCTGTGTCCACATGATGTGTCTTTAGTGTCTGTGTCCACAGGATGTGTCTTTAGTGTCTGTGTCCACATGATGTGTCTTTAGTGTCTGTGTCCACATGATGTGTCTTTAGTGTCTGTGTCCACAGGATGTGTCTTTTGTGTCTGTGTCCACATGATGTGTCTTTAGTGTCTGTGTCCACATGATGTGTCTTTTGTGTCTGTGTCCACAGGATGTGTCTTTTGTGTCTGTGTCCACATGATGTGTCTTTAGTGTCTGTGTCCACATGATGTGTCTTTAGTGTCTGTGTCCACATGATGTGTCTTTAGTGTCTGTGTCCACAGGATGTGTCTTTAGAGTCTGTGTCCACAGGATGTGTCTTTCGTGTCTGTGTCCACAGGATGTGTCTTTAGTGTCTGTGTCCACATGATGTGTCTTTAGTGTCTGTGTCCACAGGATGTGTCTTTAGAGTCTGTGTCCACAGGATGTGTCTTTCGTGTCTGTGTCCACATGATGTGTCTTTAGTGTCTGTGTCCACATGATGTGTCTTTAGTGTCTGTGTCCACAGGATGTGTCTTTAAAGTCTGTGTCCACAGGATGTGTCTTTACAGTCCGTGTCCACAGGATGTGTCTTTTGTGTCTGTGTCCACATGATGTGTCTTTAGTGTCTGTGTCCACAGGATGTGTCTTTCGTGTCTGTGTCCACAGGATGTTTCTTTAGTGTCTGTGTCCACAGCATGTGTCTTTTGTGTCTGTGTCCACAGGATGTGTCTTTCGTGTCTGTGTCCACATGATGTGTCTTTCGTGTCTGTGTCCACAGCATGTGTCTTTCGTGTCTGTTTCCACAGCATGTGTCTTTCGTGTCTGTGTCCACAGGATGTGTCTTTCGTGTCTCTGTCCACAGCATGTGTCTTTTGTGTCTGTGTCCACAGGATGTGTCTTTCGTGTCTGTTTCCACATGATGTGTCTTTTGTGTCTGTGTCTACATGATGTGTCTTTAGTGTCTGTGTCCACAGGATGTGTCTTTCGTGTCTGTGTCCACAGGATGTGTCTTTAGTGTCTGTGTCCACAGCATGTGTCTTTTGTGTCTGTGTCCACAGGATGTGTCTTTCGTGTCTGTGTCCACATGATGTGTCTTTCGTGTCTGTGTCCACAGCATGTGTCTTTCGTGTCTGTGTCCACAGCATGTGTCTTTCGTGTCTGTGTCCACAGGATGTGTCTTTCGTGTCTCTGTCCACAGCATGTGTCTTTCGTGTCTGTGTCCACAGGATGTGTCCTCTGTAGTTCAGTGTCAGAGCACTAAGCACCTTCAGACGTTAAAAACAAATAATGAGACCATTTTTGAGCGCTGTGAGTTGGAAAAAGTTCAACGTTAGAACAGTGCTGCACTCGTCAATGTCACAATCAAAAGCTACTGAACAATCTGACAAATTGACAACCGCTGTCAACAACCACTGTCAACAACCACTGTCAACAACCGCTATCGACAACCACTGTCAACAACAACTGTCAACAACCAGTGTCAACAACCAGTGTCAACAACCAGTGTCAACAACCACTGTCAACAACCAGTGTCAACAACCAGTGTCAACAAACAGTGTCAACAACCAGTGTCAACAACCAGTGTCAACAACCACTGTCAACAACCACTGTCAACAACCACTGTCAACAACCAGTGTCAACAACCAGTATCAACAACCAGTGTCAACAACCACTGTCAACAACCACTGTCAACAACCAGTGTCAACAACCAGTGTCAACAACCACTGTCAACAACCACTGTCAACAACCACTGTCAACAACCACTGTCAACAACCAGTGTCAACAACCACTGTCAACAACCAGTGTCAACAACCACTGTCAACAACCACTGTCAACAACCAGTGTCAACAACCAGTGTCAACAACCACTGTCAACAACCAGTGTCAACAACCACTGTCAACAACCACTGTCAACAACCAGTGTCAACAACCACTGTCAACAACCAGTGTCAACAACCACTGTCAACAACCACTGTCAACAACCACTGTCAACAACCAGTGTCAACAACCAGTGTCAACAACCACTGTCAACAACCACTGTCAACAACCAGTGTCAACAACCACTGTCAACAACCACTGTCAACAACCACTGTCAACAACCAGTGTCAACAACCACTGCCAACAACCAGTGTCAACAACCACTGTCAACAACCAGTGTCAACAACCACTGTCAACAACCACTGTCAACAACCAGTGTCAACAACCACTGTCAACAACCAGTGTCAACAACCACTGTCAACAACCACTGTCAACAACCAGTGTCAACAACCACTGTCAACAACCAGTGTCAACAACCACTGTCAACAACCACTGTCAACAACCAGTGTCAACAACCACTGTCAACAACCACTGTCAACAACCACTGTCAACAACCACTGTCAACAACCACTGTCAACAACCAGTGTCAACAACCACTGTCAACAACCCCTGTCAACAACCACTGTCAACAACCACTGTCAACAACCAGTGTCAACAACCACTGTCAACAACCAGTGTCAACAACCACTGTCAACAACCAGTAAAAAGAATGGTGGTGTCTTTAGAACAGCATGAGTAGTTGAGCTTAGAGGTTTCAGACAACCCTGTTATTTACCACCTGTCACTGAAGGGGTACCACGACTAGTAACACGACTGGTACCATGACTGGTACCATCACTGGTACCATGATTTGTACCACGACTGGTACCATCACAGGTACCATGACTGGTACCACGACTGGAGGTTAAAAGTAAAAGCATGGACAGATGTTGCAGCGTCAGTTGGCTGCCTGGTCCATATATTTACTGTTGTTGTTTTTTTATAACAGTAGTTGTTGTATGCTGATAATAAAAGGTGTTAATGTTTACACATACCGTGAATCTAACACTGCGTGATGTTTGTGTAACTAGTCTGTGGCCGGTGCCATCCATGGCTGTGGGCGGGGCTTATGACCTAGTAACATAGCTGGGTTTTACCTGCTCTAACTGGCTGGTATGGTGGGTTGACCAGTGCACCCATGTGGGTATATGGTGGGTTGACCAGTGCACCCATGTGGGTATATGGTGGGTTGACCAGTGCACCCATGTGGGTCCATGGTGTTGACCAGTGCACCCATGCAGGTATATCGTGGGTTGACCAGTGCACCCATGTGGGTATATGGTGGGTTGACCAGTGCACCCATGCAGGTATATGGTGGGTTGACCAGTGCACCCATGCGGGTATATGGTGGGTTGACCAGTGCACCCATGCGGGTATATGGTGGGTTGACCAGTGCACCCATGCAGGTATATGGTGGGTTGACCAGTGCACCTGTGTGGGTCTATGGTGGGTAAACCAGTGCACCCATGCTGGTATATGGTGGGTTGACCAGTGCACCTGTGTGGGTCTATGGTGGGTAAACCAGTGCACCCATGTGGGTATATGGTGGGTTGACCAGTGCACCCATGCAGGTATATGGTGGGTTGACCAGTGCACCTGTGTGGGTCTATGGTGGGTTGACCAGTGCACCTGTGTGGGTCTATGGTGGGTTGACCAGTGCACCCATGTGGGTATATGGTGGGTAAACCAGTGCACCCATGCAGGTATATGGTGGGTTGATCAGTGCACCCATGCGGGTCTATGGTGGGTAAACCAGTGCATCCATGTGGGTATATGGTGGGTTGACCAGTGCACCCATGTGGGTATATGGTGGGTTGACCAGTGCACCCATGTGGGTATATGGTGGGTAAACCAGTGCACCCATGCAGGTATATGGTGGGTTGATCAGTGCACCCATGCGGGTCTATGGTGGGTAAACCAGTGCATCCATGTGGGTATATGGTGGGTTGACCAGTGCACCCATGCAGGTATATGGTGGGTTGATCAGTGCACCCATGCAGGTCTATGGTGGGTAAACCAGTGCATCCATGTGGGTCAATCTACCACACTGTAAAAAGTTACACAAAGTGGTTTTCAGCAGAAGGAGCCTTTAATGTTGTTTTTGCACCAAAACAAAGACAAAAATGTGAAGTTGTCATTATTTGTAGCATAAATGTAATAGTATTATGGTGTTGTTTGGACCCAGTAGTTGACCCTACCCAAATATTGAACTTGGTCCACTGTCACCTAATCTGGGGGTTAAGTTTGATCCCGATTCTGTTGTAGAGAAAAGCTTTTATCAACTCCACCAATGTTATCTATATGTGACTTGTTTGGACAACTGTAATGCTGTGTATGCAGGCGCCTGCAGCTCGTACACAACTCACTCAGACCCATGGGCATGAGCACATTAGCCCTGTCCTAGTGTCCCTACACTGGCTCCATGTGCTTCACACAATCCATTTGAGGCTTTTATTGTTTATTTTTAAATGTTGAAAGGAGTCATTCTATGGTTATCTCATTAATATTGTTATTCTCCATTATTATTATTGAATACATTGTGTGTTGATTCTATTTTTAAAAAAAGTGGGTTACTTTGTTTCCAGCTGTTTTTTCACGGTAGAAAAATTAGTTGAGGTGGAACAACAGTGTTTACCGCTACTTCCTCATACATGTCCATGATATATATATATATGTGTGTGTGTGTGTGTGTGTGTGTGTGTGTGTGTGTGTGTGTGTGTGGTGATGCCGAAATTCTAATAAAATGGTCAAGCATGTTAATTTATGTACAAATGAACTCTCTCTGACAGTTATTGAAAAGGCATATTGTAAATTGGGTCATAATGGTCCCTGAAAAATGTGTGAAACAATGGGTTAAAGCATTTTAATATTAGTAACATAGTGTCGTATAATGCAGCATCAACCTTAGTAAGGTAATTGTACCACCTTAGGTTTTTTTTATTTAAGGTTTTTAGAATATATGAATGAATATTTAAAACACCTCTCCATATAACCCAGTACATTTCAACATTATTATAAACTATAGCTGACAAAATATAAAACAACTTATTTCTGATTTTGATTTGTTTGGATGAAAATGCAATACACATGAATAATGACAGGGTTGTGTTTTATATCATAGTTTGTTTTATTTCAAATATACATTAATGAAGAAAATAACCGGAGGAAGGTAAGTCATGACGAGCTGAGTTGGTGACGTAATCACGTACGTTGCCGTCCTCGTTGCACAATAACCGCCCAGCGTTCTCCCGTCCTCCCGAGTCTGTACTTGGTAGTACGTACTACCAAGTACCCAAGTACAGACTTAGCGTACTTGGTAGAAACGGCCCATGTGTCTAAACTCTACAAACCAAGGCACAAGTCTGGGTGTAATTATTGACTCAGACCTGAAAGTTAACAACCATTGAACAGTTCTGACCCAGTGTGTCTATGACCACCTGAAGAACATCTATAGAATCAAAGGTTTTCTGTCCAAACTCATCCATTCATTTTCACTAAATTACATTATTGTTATTGTTATTATGATTTTCACTGGTCTAAACTAAACCTTAACCAGGCAGCTACAGCTGATCCAAAACACTGCTGCCACAGTCCTGACCAGTACCAGGAAACTGGACCACATCACACCTCCTCAAATCCTTGCATTTTCTTCCTGTGGGTCAAAGGTCACAGTTCTAAATCTAAAAGTATAAAGCACTAAACGACATTGGACCCAAATCCATCCTAGACCTGATGGTTCCATATGAAGCATCCAGAGCCCTGAGGTCATAGGTCATCAGGAACAGGTTTACTGTGTGTTCCCAAAATCAGAACCAAACAAAGTTCATCATCATTCAGTTGTTCTGCTCCTCACCTGTGGAACAAACTACCTGAATACCTGAGGTCTGAGAACACCTGCTAACTACTGCTAACACCTGCTAACTACTGCTAATACCTGCTAACTACTGCTAACACCTGCTAACTACTGCTAACACCTGCTAACTGCTGCTAACACCTGCCAACTACTGCTAACACCTGCTAACTACTGCTAACACCTGCTAACTACTGCTAATACCTGCTAACTACTGCTAACACCTGCTAACTACTGCTAATACCTGCTAACTACTGCTAACACCTGACAACTACTGGTAACACCTGCTAACTACTGCTAATACCTGCTAACTACTGCTAATACCTGCTAACTACTGCTAAGACCTTCTAACTACTGCTAACACCTGCTAACTACTGCTAACACCTGCCAACTACTGCTAACACCTGCTAACTACTGCTAACACCTGCTAACTAATGTTAGCAAACTACTGCTAACACCTGCTAACTACTGCGAATACCTGCTAACTACTGCTAACACCTGCTAACTACTGCTAATACCTGCTAACTACTGCTAACACCTGACAACTACTGGTAACACCTGCTAACTACTGCTAATACCTTCTAACTACTGCTAACACCTGCTAACTACTGCTAACACCTGCTAACTAATGTTAGCAAACTACTGCTAACACCTGCTAACTACTGCTAATGCCTGCTAACTACTGCTAAGACCTTCTAACTACTGCTAACACCTGCTAACTACTGCTAACACCTGCCAACTACTGCTAACACCTGCTAACTACTGCTAACACCTGCTAACTAATGTTAGCAAACTACTGCTAACACCTGCTAACTACTGCTAATACCTGCTAACTACTGCTAACACCTGCTAACTACTGCTAATACCTGCTAACTTCTGCTAACACCTGCTAACTACTGCTAATACCTGCTAACTACTGCTAACACTTGACAACTACTGGTAACACCTGCTAACTACTGCTAATACCTGCTAACTACTGCTAATACCTGCTAACTACTGCTAAGACCTTCTAACTACTGCTAACACCTGCCAACTACTGCTAACACCTGCTAACTACAGCTAACACCTGCTAACTAATGTTAGCAAACTACTGCTAACACCTGCTAACTACTGCTAATACCTGCTAACTACTGCTAACACCTGACAACTACTGGTAACACCTGCTAACTACTGCTAATACCTGCTAACTACTGCTAATACCTGCTAACTACTGCTAAGACCTTCTAACTACTGCTAACACCTGCCAACTACTGCTAACACCTGCTAACTACAGCTAACACCTGCTAACTAATGTTAGCAAACTACTGTTAACACCTGCTAACTACTGCTAACTACTGCTAACACCTGCTAACTACTGCTAACACCTGCAAACTACTGCTAACACCTGCTAACTACTGCTAACACCTGCTAACTAATGTTAGCAAACTACTGCTAACACCTGCTAACTAATGCTAACACCTGCTAACTAATGTTAACACCTGAGGTCTGAGACAAACTGTCAGTTCATTTAAATCAGATGAAAACATGACTGTTCATTGGAGCTTTGACAAACATTAAATGTTTTTATGTCTCTTATTTTAATTGTCTTTTAATACATTCTAATAATTTTAATTTTCTTATATGTTTTATGTAAAGCACCTTGACTTGTCCTGTACATAAAATATTCTATCCAAATACATTTGCCTTTGACCTTTAAATAACCTTGCTCCACCATATTTACTGGAGCTGCTCCAGCCTCAGTGCCCACCCCCACCCTCACCCTCACCCCCACCCCTCAGATCAGCTGACCAGTTGCTTCTGGCGGTCCCTAAAACAAGGCAGAAGCTCAGAGGTGACAGAGTGTTGGCGGCTGCTGCACCAAAGCTCTGGAATGAGTTTCTACTGGGTGTGACACAGGCCTCTTCTGTCCTGGTTTTTAAATCACACTTAAAAACACATTATTTCTCTTTGGCTTTTAATTCGTAACTTCTGCATCTGCAAACACTGAGCTGACATGAACCTGTTTGTTTTGTATTTTATTGATCTATTTATACCTATGTTCTTAGTTTTGTCTACAGTCATTTGGTTTCCTCTGTGGATCTTTAAAATATGCTACAATAAAGTTCATTTATTAATTGATTGATAAATATATTTTTTTATTATTACTTTTTTATTATTAACTTTTTGTTATATTATATTTTCAAACATTTTCTGAGTTTCTGAGGCGTAGAGTTCAGACAAATGAGCACGTCCCACTGAGGACGGTTACTTTTTTATTGAATATAAAACAAATACAAATATCCAGTAACCACTGTTTATCTGCTAATATAATCATTTATCTGTTTTCTTTAAGGTAAGGCAAATGTATTTGTATATCACATTTCATGTACAGGACAACTCAAGGTGCTTTACACAAAAACAGAAACAGAAGAAAAATAAAATGATAAAGATGCATTAAAAGACAATTAAAATCAAGACATAAAAACATTTTAAAGCAAATAATAATTTAAGTAAAAGCTCCAGTGAACAATAATGTTTTCATCTGATTTAAATGAACTGACAGTTTGAGCAGACCTCAGGTATTAACACTAGTTAACACTAGTTAACACCAGGGCTCTACAGTGCGCCCATTTCACTCGCATTTGCAGCAAATATTTCATCATGCGAACGAGGAAAACAAAACAGTCGCACATGTGCGAGTGCTTCTTGCAGCACACAATAAGGCACACTAGGGTTGTCAAAAAAATCGATTTTAGATACTAAATCGATATTGACCCTTGGTATCTAATTAGATACTAAGTTGCTGGAAAATTGATTTTTGTTTTTATGGCGCGTCGCCGCTTTTTTGTAGCGGGTAACGTTAAGAATTGTAAACAGGCATCAACGCGGTCAGCTCTGGCACAGCCGTAATGCCGGCGTGTAAGTTAAAGTCTCTTTTTTTCTCCAGCTGCCTCTGACAGCACACGGGATGACGCCAGTGCGACCACAGACCTATACACTATTTCTATAGGTCTGTGATTGGACCATCCGATGTAACTTTGCTTTTAAAGGCCTCCATATAGTCGAACGTTTATGCGCGCGGGCGGCAGCCAGGCAGTAGCGCATAGTATCACGTTACCACCACGGAGGCCACCATGAGCATGTCAGCCTATCATTTTTGACGTGTGCACTGCTAGTCCCGTATGGCAAGCCAAAGTGTTCACATAGCCACGCGTTGTCCTTATTATATCACGCGTTACAGAACGCGTTCTAGCACGCGCGCTGGTGCGCGCAATGGCACGCGTTCTGTAACGCGTGCTAGAACGCGTGCTATATGGTAATGATCTTCTCCCACTGATTTTCTCCGCCAATTAATTTGTAGTGCTTCCAGCCAATTACTGTTCAACACAACGAGTCCAGAATAACTGAGCACTGATCTTACCTTTCACAAACGAAGTGCATTCACTCAATGTTTAATTTTTGCTAAATATTTTTGACTTTTCCTTCATCAATCTACTTTATTTAACTTGTTCAACTTTAGTGTCTATTCTTACGGGTTTGTTTATTGTATTTTAATTCTTATTTTGTTGTGCTAATCTAACACATGAGCTGGCTGTAGGTTTAGTTTAAAAATTCAGACAAATTCAAGTGTTTTTTTAACTGTTATTTTACTGAGAATTTTGTTCATGGAACTGATGTACAGGTGTCGAAAAGCAAGTGATTAAGAAAAAGAAAAAGCCCAAACTAAAACTACTGGAACCAAATTACAACACTAGTTATTTATTCCTTCTTTTTTTTTTTTTTTACTTCATTTTGGGTTTGGTGGGTTTTTGTTTTTTGTCCTTTTTTCCACGTTATTTCTTATTTTGTGAATTAGTTTCTGTTGCTTATTTTTCTGTTTTTTTATTTGATTATTTTTCTTTAATTGTGTTCTGTTAGTGTCTTACTTTGTTCATGTTGCATATTATTTTGTTGGTTTATTATTCATTTTTGTTCATTTTACTGATCACTTTGACTGTTTTTTGTTCATTGTGTTGCTTATTTTATCTTATTTTATTTTTTATTGTGTCTCAGTCTCAGGAGTTAAAGGGTTAATCATTCTAAAATGGATCTAATAACAAGGCAGCCAATACAACGTTCTAAAATGTATCAAAGGACAAAGCATCCCATAATACAAAGTTATGTTATGGTCTGCTCTAAATTAACACAAATGACAGCAGTCATTCAACAATGTTGGTATCTGTGCATAAGTACTGCACTGTAAATAAATAAACATTTAAAACTAAAACTGACTTGTGCCCCTATTTTTTTTTTTTGTGTGCTCCTAAATTTTTTAACTTAGGGGCACGTGTGCTCCTGGAAAAAAAAGTTAGTGTAGAGCCCTGGTTAACATTAGTTAACAGTTGTTCTCAGACCTCAGGTATTAACACTAGTTAACAGTAGTTAACACTAGTTAACAGTTGTTCTCAGACCTCAGGTATTAACACTAGTTAACACTAGTTAACACTAGTTAACAGTTGTTCTCAGACCTCAGGTATTAACACTAGTTAACACTAGTTAACACTAGTTAACAGTTGTTCTCAGACCTCAGGTATTAACACTAGTTAACACTAGTTAACACTAGTTAACAGTTGTTCTCAGACCTCAGGTATTAACACTAGTTAACACTAGTTAACACTAGTTAACAGTTGTTCTCAGACCTCAGGTATCCAGGTAGTTTGTTCCACAGTTGAGGAGCAGAGTAACAGAATGATGCTTCACTTTGTTTCGTTCTTATCTTTGGAACACACAGTAAACCTGTTCCTGATGACCTATGACCTCAGGGATCTGGATGCTTCATAGGGAACCAGTAGGTCTAGGATGTATTTGGGTCCAAGGCCGTTTAGTTCTTTATGAACCAGGAGTAAGATTTTGAATTCTAACCTTTGACCCACAGGAAGAACATGTAAGGATTTGAGGACGGGTGTGATGTGGTCCAGTTTCCTGGTACTGGTCAGGACTCTGGCAGCAGTGTTTTGGATCAGCTGTAGTTGCCTGATTGATTTTTTGTTTAGACCAGTGAAGACACCATTATAATAATCTAACTTACTGAAAATAAATGAATGAATTAGTTTTTCTGTGTCTGGTTTGGACAGAAGACCCTTGATTTTACCAATGTTCTTTAGGTGGTAATAGGCAGATTTGGTAATGGCTTTTAAATGGTTGTTAAATTAAATTTCAAGTCAGAGTCAATAATTACACCCAGATTTCTGGCTTGGTTTGTGGGGTTTAGTGACATGGACTCAAGGTGAGCACTGACCTTTGACCTTTCTTTTTTGGGGCCAAAAACAATCACTTCTGTTTTGTCCGCATTAAGCTGGAGGAAGTTCTGGAACATCCACTCAGTGATTTGATGAATGCATTTACTCAGTGTCAGTAAGAAACTGTAGTCGAGTGATGATACAGAAATATAAAGTTGTGTGTCATCTGCGTATGTGCGGTAAGAAATGTTGAAATGTTCTATGATCTGAGCCAGGGGCAGCATATACATGTGGAACAGAAGCGGTCCCAAAATTGACTCTTGGGGAACCCCACACAACATCTTTGTACTCACTGACCTGTGACCTAGTTTGTGACCTAGTTTAACACAATAACTTTGACAGATGCTCATATGAGTCATTAAAGTCAGAGATTCTGCTCTGACAACTAAACTGAACTTGGACCTGTTAAGATGAAGAAGTTTATGTTTTATGGACCTTTTTTCTGTGAAGAACCCAAAGAGGGTTATTTATTTCATAAATAGTGTTATTATTATTATTAATAATAATAATAATAATAATAATAATAATAATAATAATAATAATAATAATAATAATAATAATAATAATAATAATAATAATTTTCTGACTTTTGTTCTGTGAAGAATCCAGAAAGAGTTATTTGATCGCGGCTTTCTGGAAAACAATAAATGTTTACATTTAAACATTCATCACACTTTTTCTGTTACAAACTGACCCTGGCTCCTCATCTGAGAAGGGAGATGTTATGTGGCCCTCACAGTAAATAGTTTGGGGACCCCTGCATTAAAGTCTCTAACCTGGTGTTAGTCTGGCCCCTAGTGTCTGTTTAAAGGTACTACTTCTTCTAGAACTGTCCATTTTCTCATTTCTATTGTTGTCATTATGGCACTATTCTGTAAAGATTTAAGATGTATCTGCACACATACTTTGTTAATGAGAAAAGAAAACTGACCTGATCATTATGATATTTGGCATCAGTGGATTAGTCAAACACTCAGAACACAATAGCAAAATACACACAAACAACCACAGGTGATTCCTGAGAGACAAGGGAAGGCGTCATTTCCCCACAACATTAAATTCATATTAAAAAAATAACATAACACATGTCAAAGCAAGGCTGTAATAATCATGTTGACATTGGTGGGGACATACTTTGACAACTTCCTCACGAGAGACAGCAAAAACAAACAAACAAATAAATAAATAATAAAAACGTGCCTAAAAAAGATGAAATAACGTCTCATTTTGTTCAGGTCAATGAAAACTAAAGCACATTTTAGCAGTTTTTATTTGTTAAGCCACATTTCGTCACTTTTTTATTCATCATCTATATTGTGTTTTATTTTCAAACCCCTTAAACTTCAACTCAATTTTGCCTAAATCTCTTAAGTAAATTCAATGCTCTTCTTCAACCATTTTGATAACATGCGATTGGTGTTTGATTATGAAAATATTCAGATGAAAACTGGGACATTGGAGGCACACTGTAGATTTTGCAGTGTTAATTTGGAGACTTCTAGAAGAAGTGATATAAACTCTCAGGTCCTGTTAAATGATGCAAAACCATTTGTGGATATTTATTAATGTTATGATGTGTTTTATTGGAAAGTGTCTTATATATCTCCTGTTGTCTGAGAAAACAATATTTCGTCTAAATTTTCATTGACGAAAGCAACACTACAAAAAAATTATTAAGACTGTCCCCACCAATGACAGACTGAACTGAGGAGGGGGAAAAATGACCTTTTGTTTCCCAATGTCGCGTCATTTCCCATTCAACTTTGGTGTGGACATTTTGGAAAAATCCAAATATTGGTATGGACACGTCCATAGTGTCCATACGTTTACATAAGTTTACACCCATGCTCACATAACATAACATGTCAAAGATTATATTTATATTTATAACTAGCCTATGTCAACTTGTAGCTTAATCGAGTGATTTCTGAGGTCACAGTTCACTACGCACAAAGCAGCCCCATAGAAACCAATCGAAGCCCGGCTGCCGGTCCATGGAAGCCCATTGGCTAGAATCACTACAATCATCACTTCTAATGAAGCCCAGCTTCCCTGGGGGTTAATGAGCAGTCAGTCTCTGTGTGTGTTTATCTTTACCAGAGTAACATCCAGCTACGTTTCGCGCCTGTTACGGCCGTGTAGTAAGAAGGACCCAAAATACATACTTCAGCTCCACAAATAGGCTCTTTTATTCTGAGCTCCAGCTGAAAAAACACATGTAAACAATAATACAGCAATGCTGCTACAAACTCACTCAGACGAACGGACAAGAATAAGGACCAGGGATAAAACCTGCTGGTTCAGAAAAACACAAGGCTGGAGTTCCGTTGAGGTAAGAGTATGGGGTGAACTGACAAAGTAGACAGGAAATGAAAGAACTTAAGTAGGGAGAGGTGATGAGGACAGGTGTGTGAGGACCAGGTGAAATAATTAAGGTGAAAGGTGACAGGATGCAGAAGGAAAAAAGAGACAGTGAGTAGGAATATGACAGTGCCCTCACTTGTTTTGAAAACGTGCAGTAAAAAAACAGTCTTTATTTCCACAGAGACACATGAACCTGTTTGATCCAACAGTTTTTTCCAGTTTTTGCAGCAGCTACTGTGGTGCCGTTTTCTTTTGTAGATGCTAATGCTAATGCTACCCCACGTGGATGATGCTAAAGTCCATCTGACATCAGATGGACAGTCTTTTTCTGGGTCCCTGGTTCCTGTTGTTGTTTAGTGTGAATGCAGTATGCAGCCAGTGGAGGTGATGAACCACTGTTAAAGGAGCATGTGTTGGTAAGTCTGGGTGAGCCGTCACCATGGTAATGCTGGGTGAGCCGTCACCATGGTAACGCTGGGTGAGCCATCACCATGGTAACGCTGGGTGAGCCATCACCATGGTAACGCTGGGTGAGCCATCACCATGGTAACGCTGGGTGAGCCATCACCATGGTAACGCTGGGTGAGCCATCACCATGGTAACGCTGGGTGAGCCATCACCATGGTAACGCTGGGTGAGCCATCACCATGGTAACGCTGGGTGAACCATCAGATTCCATCAGAATGACACTTTTAAATGCTGATAATGATATTGTTTTGTTATTTCTATTGTTTAAAATAAGGATGATAAAAAAATAAAATTAACTGATGTAGAAGATGATGAAATACAATTTCAGAGCACTACAAATAACCACCGATATCTATCACACATAAAAAAATTGCAATGACAAAACATGGAAATGTACTTCAAAGGTGCCTGTGGCTCAGTTAGTGGAGCAGGTCGTCCAATGAGTGAAGGGTCAGCGGTTAGGGTCCTGGCTCTGGCTGTGCACATGTCCTAGCTAACTGCTACTGAACTGATGTATGTATATCCACTTATACCTAGGACTAGTGTTATAGGGTTATGTATGGATAGTATAGAGGACATGTGTAGAATGGTCATAGGCCTTGACTGATGGTTCATAGTGCTTTATTTTTGCTAACTTTATTCACTCATGAACTCACCGTAAGAGCTGGAAGTGAGTACAAACTGTCACGGATCGGGGTGAGGTGGAACAGGAGGACTCCAATGCACAGTACTGAAGGGCAAAATAATTTAATAACAAAACTACAACATAAAGACAAGACAAACACAACCTGGGAGTGGACGGCCAGAGTCCGTGGTGATGATGAGTGTCCGGGTTATGGTGATTGGGGAGATGGAAGCGATAGTCCGGGTTATGGAGGTGACATATCTGAATGGTCCTGCACTGGCAGCTACAAGACTTACTGCTTATATAGCCACCGATTAGGAACGACTTGCAGCTGCGCAGTGCAGGACCAGGTGAGTGTGGAGATTGGGGGAAAGGTCACTGGAGCGGAGGTCATGACAGTACCCCCCCCTAAGGGGCGGCTCCTGAAGCCCCTAAAAAACAAAAAAAACCACAAACACCCCCCCCCGTTGTCCAGAGCTCAAAAATAAAAACATTTTTAAGTAGTATTTCTCCGAGCAGGGCGGCATGGTAACCTCCTGGTCGGAGTACCCTCTGGGCAGAGCGGTGTGGCATCCTTCTGGGCAGGGCGGTGTGGAAACCCCCTGGGCGGAGTACCCTCTGGGCGGAGCGGTGTGGAATCCCTTCTGAGCAGGGCGGTGTGGAAACGCCCTGGCGGAGTACCCTCTGGGCAGAGCGGTGTGGCATCCTTCTGGGCAGGGCGGTGTGGAAACCCCCTGGGCGGAGTACCCTCTGGGCAGAGCGGTGTGGAATCCCTTCTGGGCAGGGCGGTGTGGAAACCCCCTGGCGGAGTACCCTCTGGGCAGAGCGGTGTGGCATCCATCTGGGCAGGGCGGTGTGGAAACCCCCTGGGCGGAGTACCCTCTGGGCAGAGCGGTGTGGAATCCCTTCTGGGCAGGGCGGTGTGGAAACCCCCTGGCGGAGTACCCTCTGGGCAGAGCGGTGTGGAATCCCTTCTGGGCAGGGCGGTGTGGAAACCCCCTGGCGGAGTACCCTCTGGGCAGAGCGGTGTGGCATCCTTCTGGGCAGGGCGGTGTGGAAACCCCCTGGGCGGAGTACCCTCTGGGCAGAGCAGTGTGGCATCCCTCTGGGCAGGGCGGTGTGGAAACCCCCTGAGTAGGGCGGCGTTGAACCCTTCCGGGCGGAAGACCCTCAGGACTGAGTGGCCTGAGAGGTCTGGGTTGGTAGCAGGAGCAACTGGACTGGTCTGACTGAGGACCAAGGAGACTGATTGGGTGGGGTCACCACGGACTCTGGCTGAGACAGGAACAAGACAAAACGAAGAAACGGGCAACAGGCAGGCACAGGAAACAGGCAGGCAGAAACGAACAACAAGCAAGGACAGGGGACAGAAGCCAGCGACGGGCAACAGGCAGGGACAAGGGACGGAAACCAGCAACGGGCAACAGGCAGGGACCGGGGACAGAAGCCAGCAACGGGCAACAGGCAGGGACAGGGGACAGAAGCCAGCCACGGGCAACAGGCAGGGACAGGGAACAGAAGCCAACCACGGGCAACAGGCAGGGACAGGGAACAGAAGCCAACCACGGGCAACAGGCAGGGACAGGGAACAGAAGCCAACCACGGGCAACAGGCAGGGACAGGGAACAGAAGCCAACCACGGGCAACAGGCAGGGACAGAGGACAGAAGCCAACCACGGGCAACAGGCAGGGACAGGGGACAGAAGCGAGCAACGGGCAACAGGCAGGGACAGGGGACAGAAGCGAGCAACGAGCAAGAGTCAGGGACAGGAACAGACAGAAAAGACCAACGACAGACCAAGACCGACGAAAAGACACAACGCCAGGCGACAGGACAACTAGCCAGAAGACAAGACAACTAGCCAGAAGACAACTAGCCAGAAGACAACTAGCCAGAAGACAACTAGCCAGAAGACAAGACAACACAACTAGCCAGAAGACAAAAAGCCAGAAGACAAAAAGCCAGAAGACAAAAAGCCAGAAACTCGGAACGCTAGCCAGAAACTCGGAACGCTAGCCAGAAACTCGGAACGCTAGCCAGAAACTCGGAACGCTAGCCAGAAACTCGGAACGCTAGCCAGAAACTCGGAACGCTAGCCAAAAACTCGGAACGCTAGCCAAAAACTCGGAACGCTAGCCAAAAACTCGGAACGCTAGCCAAAAACTCGGAACGCTAGCCAAAAACTCGGAACGCTAGCCAAAAACTCGGAACGCTAGCCAAAAACTCGGAACGCTAGCCAAAGACACGGAACGCTAGCCAAAGACACGGAACGCTAGCCAAAGACACGGAACGCTAGCCAAAGACACGGAACGCAAAGACACGGAACGCAAAGACACGGAACGCAAAGACACGGAATGCAAAGACACGGAACGCAAAGACACGGAACGCAAAGACACGGAACGCAAAGACACGGAACGCAAAGACACGGAACGCAAAGACACGGAACGCAAAGACACGGAACGCAAAGACACAGAACGCAAAGACACAGAACGCTAGGAAGCGACACACAACGCTAGGAAGCGACACACAACGCTAGGAAGCGACACACAACGCTAGGAAGCGACACACAATGCTAGGAAGCGACACACAACGCTAGGAAGCGACACACAATGCTAGGAAGCGACACACAACGCTAGGAAGCGACACACAACGCTAGGAAGCGACACACAATGCTAGGAAGCGACACACAACGCTAGGAAGCAACACAGAACGCCAGGAAGGATATACAGGACGCTAGGAAGGATATACAGGACGCTGGGCAGATAAACTGAATGTTGGGGCAGGGAAACATAACTAACTGGGAAATACACAGACAGGGACAGAACGCAAGACTGGACAGACTTTAGACAGAACAAAACGGGGAAAACTAAAAACAAAAAGGGTCCCTTCAGCACTGGCGGAGTCCAGATGGTGGCAGGACCATTCTGTCACGGATCGGGGTGAGGTGGAACAGGAGGACTCCAATGCACAGTACTGAAGGGCAAAATAATTTAATAACAAAACTACAACATAAAGACAAGACAAACACAACCTGGGAGTGGACGGCCAGAGTCCGTGGTGATGATGAGTGTCCGGGTTATGGTGATTGGGGAGATGGAAGCGATAGTCCGGGTTATGGAGGTGACATATTTGAATGGTCCTGCACTGGCAGCTACAAGCCTTACTGCTTATATAGCCACCGATTAGGAACGACTTGCAGCTGTGCAGTGCAGGACCAGGTGAGTGTGGAGATTGGGGGAAAGGTAACTGGAGCGGAGGTCATGACACAAACAAAGGAAACAAAACATTACTGTGTACCTAAACCAAATAATCACATTAAATGTCATTTAAAACATGGACTATTTCACTATTTTATATTTGTTCTGTCTATGGTTCAAGTCAACATCTTGTTAGCATAATGTTAACATTAGCCCAATGCTAGCATCATCAGTTCACATTTTTCTCTGGCAGTGTGTGTTTATATTGGTGTTTTCTTGTCATAGTATCTAATGTAGTATATAGGCAGGTTTTTATGAGGGTTAGATGTTACCTATGGCAAAGGAAAAACCAGGATCCTCATAAACTCCAGGTTTGATCAGTGTGGACATGTTTACTGACGACTGTTCACTGGTGCAGTTACAGCTCTATCACTATTTCAATTCTTTCCTTCTAATGTTACTGTTGTTTACTGCTGACACTGATGTAAGGTGTGTAAAGAATAAAGGTCATAACTACAGTTTAAGTTCAAATGTTTTATTTGTGTTCATCATAACTTTGAAAACCATGAAACAGAAAAACAAAACTGCAGTTTCCATTCTGTGCCTTTGATCGTCCATGTCCAGTCCCCCCCCCCACACACACACACACACACACACACCACCAGTCCTTCATGTGTTCAGGTCCAGGTCCATCACCAGGTCTTCACATATTTTTCTTTTCTTACATATTTCTTCACACTTGTCGTTGCTGGGGTTGAAAGTTATAACAAATGGACGGTGTTTTATTTTGGCGGGTCATCAGTAA
Organism: Siphamia tubifer; assembly: GCA_020466265.1. Taxonomy (NCBI): domain Eukaryota; kingdom Metazoa; phylum Chordata; class Actinopteri; order Kurtiformes; family Apogonidae; genus Siphamia; species Siphamia tubifer. Next base: position 5,223,808 of record CM035803.1, read on the forward strand.
CTCCCACCAGTATGACATTTAGTTTGAGCAACAAAAAAACACTAAAATATATTAATTTTATTAATATTTTAATATTTCAAGAACATAATAATCTTCAGACTAAAATCATTTAAAAAACAACAAACACAAAATAAATACACTTCAATTAAATACTTCTTTTAGTCATTTATTTTCTCAAGCCACTCGGAGCTGCAGGATGAGGATGAAAGAGCCACAGGGGGGGGGACCACACCCCCCATTAAAAACTGCTGCTGCAGAAGTAGGAGGTTACACTATGACTCTGGATTTCTGATGTGAAATAAACACGTGAGAAAAGTTTATAATGTGCAGACATTTACAAAGGTCTGCTCTCCCCCCCAACACACACACACACACACACACACACACACACACACACACACACACACACACACACACACACACACACACACACACACACATTTCCATGTCTCATGAGGACCAAGTTTGTAATCAATCAAATAGCCATTGGGTAGTGAGTGTAAACATCTTTTTTTTTTTTTTTTTTTTTTTTTAATTAAATAATCATAATAAATGAGTAAACTAAATAAAATTCACTAAATAAATAAAAATGAATGATTAAATAACTGACACAATAAAATAAATAAATAATAATAATATTAAAATAAATAAATAAAAAAATAAAAAAATAAAAATTTTAAAAACAAAAAAAGGTTTCACTTTATACCTGAAAAAAATAAACTAATGTATTTATAGGGCCATGTCTTTTCTATTTTATAAGTGAGGACTTTTATTGACATTTAACCCTCATGGGGACCTGAATTTTGGTCCCCATAGTGTGACTGTGTAAACATATCAATGTCCCCATAAAGATAGGAATATACACACATACACACCCACACACTACAATATATATATATATATATATATATATATATATATATATATATATATATATATATATATATATATATATATATATATATATATATATATATATATATTTACTAATCCATTGTATACATGTTTATAAACCAGCATATATGTGGAATAACACACCATCATATATATTAAAAACATGAACTGAACAGAATCTGTGTATCATTCATTCATTTGTTTTCAAAATAAAACCAAAAAATAAGACAACTAAAAAACAAGTCGTTTCTTTATTATTTGTTTCCAAAACCAAAATGAAAAAATGGATAATGAAGCAGTTTTTCACTTTTCTTTTTTGTGTTTAAAAGAATAATAGAAAAAAACAGATAACGGCCGTTTCCCATTTTATTAAATTTTGAACTGATGCAAACTGAGTAAACTGGAAATGACCTTTGACCCACAGTGACAAAGATGTAAACCTACGTTCTATTTGGGGAAACTATGAGGGTCACCCTAAGACCTGAAGATATGACCCCTGGAAAACTGGTGTGATACCAGACCATAATGATCTTCAGTCCAGTCACATGTTTCTGTGGTTGTTAACGTTCATTTACACTTTAATTAATTTACTTCAGGTCAAAATTGGATAAAACAGGAAACGGTCGTTATCTGTTTGTTCTATTTATACAGTCTAGTGCCCACCGACTATCAAACATATAAGTGACATCGTTAAAAACCTTCAAACTTCTAGTTTTCAAATATAAATATTAAATAAACTATATAGCTGGTACTTTTTTAAAATATTTTCTGTACGTACTGACTTCTGGCCCAGTGTCCTCCATGTTTTACCTGTTTACCTCTTCTATCACACCCACTTAAATTATTGATCAGCTCTTCAGAAGCACGATAATAATGTAATGGCTTTCAGGTGTGATATATATATATATATATATATATACAGTGTTGGGAAAATTCAGCTTGATTAGGAAGTAGTTCAAAGTTCAATTCAAGTTACTCAATATGAGTATTGGCAAAAGTGAACGAGTCGCTCACGTTCGACAAAAATATATCGTTCGTGAAAGATCGTTCAATGAACGCGTTCAGGTGCAACACTGTATATATATATATATATATATATATATATATATATATATATATATATATATATATATATATATATATATATATATATATATATATATATATATATATATATATATATATATATATATAAATAAAGAAGAACAAACGTTCTAAAACACTATAGGTGTTATGGTTCTGGTCAGTGCAGGTCCTGGTGGGTCCACAGTGGTCTGGATCCTTGGACCAGTAGACCCCCCAGCAGGGCCCCCCCTGCTGCCGCCCCTGCCGCTGACCTCATACTGACCCTGGCTGTGGCCCTGGTGGAGGCAACGAGGCCCAGAACCGCCCCCAGAGCTGCCCCCCCAGCCCTGAGCCAAGACCCAGTCCACCTGGCCTCCAGGGACCACCATGGACCACCGACCTTGAAGACAGAGAAGAAGAAACAGCCTTAAAGGGACAGTCCACCCCCAGGTCCCCACCAGTGCTGGGAACGTTATGAATAATGAATTGTAATGAATTGTAATTACTAGTTACAACACTGTAACTAGTTGTGGAATCAAAGTAAATGTTTTTGGTTCCATGAACATTAAACACAGTGTTTTTGTTCATTCCATTAATTTTTACCTTTGTCAAACAGTCGACTGAAAAAATAATAACCTTACACCTAGAGTCGTCCTCGTGGTCTGGACAGATTTTACCTACAGTGCTGTCATCTTTCAAAAGTGTGAAATTTAACAATTTATAACGTTATCATCCTCTTTGAACTATCTCACAGTGTTGAAATCGTGTTGAACGCCATGTTCGGCCGTTCCAATCTAGCATCAACCAAACCTAATTAAGTAGTTATCATGACTGTAGAAGAAAAACATGAATGTGAGGTGCTTTTATATGTTTTCACATGTGGAAATTCATTGACAAGCTCAGATTTAAGATCAACACTAAAGAAAATGCTTGAAATTCATGTGAAGCAGTGGTCCCCAAACTACGGCCCGCAGGCCGGATACAGCCCGCATCCACATTTGGTCCGGCCCCCTGAACAATACCAGAGACCATTTCGATTTTTTTTAATATGTGTGTATTTGTATTTGATAATAAAGTTGGACTTTTGCAGTAAAATGTTCCTTAGTTCTGAACTATTTTATTTATTAATAAAGCAGAGAGTGTGGGGTTGTCTCCAGGATTTGGTTCAGAGTGACAAGGTGTGGGTTGTGGTTCTGATTAAAGAACACAGATACAGATGTCCTTATTAAAGGTTTATTTACTGTGGTCTGTAATAATACAGTAACACTCACTATAACAATATATACATACAATAATAAATGAACTAAGACCGACTATATGAGTCACTCAGATGTATTACATGGGTCATGGAACACACACATCAACTCACAGAAATCACAGATGACAGTTAGCAATGCTAGCTGCTAGCATATTATCGTATTAGCTTCAACAACACACCGGTGCTAAACAGCATTAGCTTATACAGTACAACATGCTAACATCTACCTGAACTGTACTGTGTTATTTATCTCACCTTGTGGCATCTACACACAGTAATAAACCAGGAATAGATGAATAAAAAAGAGAAAAAGAAGCAGAGATGGTGAACTTAGCACAGTTACCTACAACACAGAGGCTAATAAAACACGGACTACGTTCATAACCGTCATAACATCAGTGGTGCGTTCAACAGCGTGGGACATTTGAAAACTTACAGAAAAGGAGTTATTCCTGAACAAATATAACCAAACAATCAAATAAACAATTAAACTGTGTGGGCTTTCTAACAATTAACTATTATTAACTAGTTTAACACAATAACTTTGACAGACGCTCATATGAGTCATTTAAGTCAGAGATTCTGCTCTGACAACTAAGATGAACTTTGACCTGTTAAGATGAAGAAGTTTATGTTCTATGGACTTTTGTTCTGTGAAGAATCCAAAGAGGGTTATTTATTTCATAAATAGTGTTATTATTATTATTATTATTATTATTATTATTATTATTATTATTATTATTAATAATAATAATAATAATAATAATAATAATAATAATAATAATAATAATAATAATAATAATAATAATAATAATAATAATAATAATAATAATAATAATAATAATAATAATAATAATACTTTTCTGACTTTTGTTCTGTGAAGAATCCAGAAAGGGTTATTTGATTGTGTCTTTCTGGAAAACAATATTTTTTACATTTAGACACTCCTGCATTCCTCACTCTTTTTCTGTTACAAATTGACCCCGGCCCCTCATCTGAGAAGGGAAAAGTTTTGCGGCCCTCACTGGAAATCGTTTGTGGACCCCTGATGTAAATGGTAAAATAGGTGTCTGGGATAATGAATAATTCATGAACTTATGATGAAGAATTTACTAGAATTGTAAACAGGGACAAAGTTGATGACAATATTTTAACTATTATTTATTCATTTATGTTTATGCTTTTTGGAGTATTTGTTTTTTAATTGAAGAAAATGTTTCAATTTCATATGTTCAAAATATTAAGCTTGTTCTGTATTTTACTTTAACCATGAATTTACAACATTTTCTTTAGTCTTGATCTGAAATCTGAGCGTGACATTGACTTTCCCATATGTGAAAACATAAAAGCACATTACATTCATGTTTTTCCTTCTACAGTCAGAAAGTTAACTCATTCATTAGCTGGCTGTGGCGGCCATATTGGATTTCTCCATTTTGAGGCATTATGGGACATGTGGGCAGTCCTCCGCCTGTTTTGGGAGCTTTGTGGCCCAGCCTTAGTGCCCAGGTAGTAGTAGTAATATTATTACCAATATTATTAATGCAACCACAGTATTGATCTATTATTATTTATTTATTTAAAATTTCTTTCTTTCTTCGCATTTCTTTTGAGGGGGGGGTGATCTCAGGACAATCAGTGTCCTATATCCATGGTTCTCAAACTGGGGTCCGCGGACCCCTAGGGGGACGTGGCGCATGTCCAGGGGGTACGCGAAATTATTCACGGTTCTTTTTTTTTTGTTGCTGTTTTATTTTGAAATGCAGAAGTTTTATTTTGTAGCGAGCGGGCGGAAGTAACAGCGCTGTTTGACGCCAGCTTGACTAAATTGAGACGGAGCGAGTCACAGGCTATTTTTAGCTTTTGTTCCGTTTATTATTTTAAAATTATTTAAAATTGTTGTTTCTGAAGTGTTCATTTATATTATAATACCTGAAAATGTGGCTGGTTTGCACAAAAGCACTATTAAAAAAGGTTATCATTGTTTCATAATAATCATTGTTGAAGTGGTTTTTTATCATTTTCAGTATCGCGAGGATGAGGGGGGACATGGAAAAATTTCACCCCTCCAAGGGGGACCTGGGCCGAAAAAGTTTGAGAACCCCTGCCCTATATATTGTTTAATAACCCTAAAACCCCTAAAAACATTGTATGCCAAAAATTAACATGAAATGGCTTCGGGACTTTAAATAAGGACATTTTCCAAAATCCTTCCTGGTCTAACAAGTTGAATAAGAGCGTGGAAGCATTTCCTGGTGACTCAGCCATTGTCAGAATAATTGTGTTTGGTTTGGTGGCAGAGCTGACACCCAAAGACTTTGACCAAAGTCCAGTCATTTACTCGACTTTTAAATGTTTTCAGTTCCTTTCTGTGTGCAGGACATTCACATACATGCACTGGCATTGACTTAGTTACATCAGTTTGGGAAGTAGTTTCTGGTGCAGAAGAACACAGCCGACAGGGGGTTTCCCATGGGAGGGGCTTTCCCAAGACGTTCGTTTTTTAAACAGACTTCAATAGATTTTAACATTCGTCGATGTTTTTTAGCGTCTCTTGTAACTAGGGCGACCAGATGAGGGTAGCAGAAATTCGGGATGGTCTGGCACGGTCAATAAAAAACATGAATTTTCAAGCTTGTTAAATGAATGTTATTCAAGTATTTAATAATCTATTAATCAATATTAATGACATATCATTAATAAAAAAGCACCATACACATACAAATGTTACCTTTAACTAGCCTAGGATCTAGACTGTCCCCAGTGGCCGCAAATGGTATTTGCTACGGAGGAAAGTCTAGAAAGTCTAGGTGATTTTGTGGGCGGGATAACCGCTGTCTGTCAAGTTTTCTCTTTACACAACACCACGCTATTGGATGGGTAACCAGTCAGAGCCAACCAATCAGAGCGATGAACATGGATTTCGTAGACAGCGTCACCGGAAGAACACACCAGAATGTAGTCTCAAAACGAGTGCAGCAGTTTAGCTAGCTAGTCGGCGTTTGGCTACCAGGCTAGTAGTAGGATTGTAGCACAGAGTTAAGTAGGCTATTTGGTGAGTGTAGAACGGTAGAAAACAGAATGGCACTAAACGACTGTTGCCGTTTTTGTATGAAGAATATGCGGATTTCTGGCGTGATTTCTAATTCATCTCAGATATTCAACAAACCGAAGAAAACAACACCAAGTATTGCAGAGAGGCTAACGCAGCTTGGAGTACAAGTGTTAAAAAAACAAACGAAGTCAAGCCGCATTTGCAAGGTTTGTGCCAATCTCCTAGCATTACTACAACATTACGTGTCGTATTTGTGTCGTCATAAGGCAGGGCGGGCTCCAATCCCGCCCCTTGCGATTTGATTGGTCCGACCCAGTTGGGATTTTCAGATCCTAGGCTGTCTAGTCTGTCTCCCCGTAGCAAATACCATTTGCGGCCACTGGGGACAGACTAGATCCTAGGCTAAGCTTTAACTAGACTGAGACGTGGGACGTTTAACGATAACAAATAAATAAATATAAATAAATATAAATAAATATAAAGCTGTTCTTCAAACGTCTTCAAACCTTCCTTATTCTATTAGAACTCATGTCAACCCTCGGTGGGCCGCATGGTTAAGACCCCTACTTTCCATGGTCTCATTCTGTCACTAGAAGTGTTTACACTTGTTTTTCTTCTTTATTCAAGTTAAACGTTTCTGTTTTTCCTCATCCTGTGCTTCGCAGGACTGCCTTCACACTTTGGAAACAAAAACACAAACACAGTTTTACCTCAACTTACGAAATTAATTAAGGTTCAAGGTTCAAGGTTCAAGGTTACTTTATTAATACCCGTGAGTAGATTTGTCTTGCAGTCAAAGTGATCATTTAGTAGTAAAACATACAAGACACACATTAAACATTGAACAAGGTCGAGTGTGCAAGGAAAACAAAGTGCTCAGTGTTCCACCTCTACAACATAGCAACATGGTGTAATAAATAATAAAACAAAATGAAATAAAATACATAAGATCAAATGAATAAAATACAATAAAACAATAAAAACCCAGAAAGATAAAAACTGTCTGGAATAAAAACAAGGGTAAAAACAAAGTTTAAAAGTTTGGAGTCACAATAATATCATAAAACTAAATAAATAAATAAATAGAGCCAGGGAATAAATACATGACTAAAATAAGTAAACAAAGTGCAATATCACTGCTTCTTGTTCAGCTCAGTGATGGCAACAGGAACAAAGCTCTTTTTGAATCGCTGTGTCCTGCACCTTGGGACTAAAAACCTCCGTCCAGAGGAAAGAAGATGAAATTCCCCATGTAACGGATGGGAGTCATTATTCAGAATTGATGGTACCGTGATTTTTTTCGTAAATAGAGTCAAATTTTACATGTAAAAGGCCTGATTGGTTCCAAGGCCTTAAAAACTACCCCCTAAACCCTTTAAAATGATAAAAGTATACGCATTTTGTATGAATTACATGTTAAAAATAAAAGTAAAAGTAGATTTTAGATGTAATTTATTGGTGTCAGTGTTACCCACTGATGTGTCTTCACTGACTGAACATTCAAATGAACCAGGCATATGGGTCATTTTCATCCCAGACATATGGGTCATTTTCATCCCAGACATGTGGGTCATTTTCATACCAGACATGTGGGTCATTTTCATCCCAGAAATGTGGGTCATTTTCATCCCAGACATGTGGGTCATTTTCATCCCAGACATGTGGGTCATTTTCATCCCAGACATGTGGGTCATTTTCATCCCAGACATGTGGGTCATTTTCATACCATAATCTTCCTAAAATGTACAAGGTGTACGTCGTCAAAGTGGGCCCGCGAATATTTTTTCAGGATTTTTTTTTGTCACAAAGTCAGAAAGTTGAGTAAATGTGTCCATCATGTCTTTTATTGGTGCTGGCTCCTCCTCTTTTTTCTCTTCTATTAATAACTTTTTCTTCTTCTTTTCATTTTCATCAGAATCACTTTCTTTGGGCTCATGATCAATAATAAATACGTTCTGTAATAAAGTTTAAATGAACACACTGACAAAAACTCACCAAACAACAGTAACTCTGTGATGAATGAGGGTCAAAGGTCACCAAAAGCATCATGGGTAACTCCCTCATAGACAATGGGATGATACGTACAGTATGTATTTATGTCTCAGGGGTTTTGGTTTTGTTTTGTTAAGAGATGAATAATTAAAGTAAAGGTTTTTCGTAACATGGATTATTCATTAGCTGGGTCGTAAGTTGAGGTAAGACTGGACATGATTATCTCTCAGACTAAAGAAAATAAGAGGTTGTTTGTTTGTTTGTTTGTTTGTTTGTTTGTTTGTTTGTTTGTTTGTTGCTCACCTTCTCCTGTGGCTGAAGGACGTCATGGTCCAACACCCACAGCTTCTCCTGTTCACTCACTGAAATGGAAACATGAGCAGTTTTACTGACATTCACTCTTTGTTCTGTAAAATAAACAGGAACAACTAGCCCCGCCCCCTGACTACAGTTAGAAGTAAAAATACTACATTACTGTACTGTAGAGTTTTTATGTATCTGTACTTTACTGGAGGATTTATTTTTCTGTAAACTTTGGACAACATTTGTTCATTAATATTTGTACTTTATACTGTTTACATTTACATAAATATATGTACTTTATACTCTTTACATTTATATAAATATATGTATTTTATACTCTTTACATTTACCTAAATATGTGTACTTTATACGCTTTACATTTATAGAAATATTTGTACTTTATACTCTTTACATTTATATAAATATTTGTACTTTATACTCTTTACATTTATATAAATATTTGTACTTTATACTGTTTACATTTATATAAATATTTGTACTTTATACTCTTTACATTTATATAAATATTTGTACTTTATACTGTTTACATTTATATAAATATTTGTACTTTATACTCTTTACATTTATATAAATATTTGTACTTTATACTCTTTACATTCTCAGAATAGACTCATTTTTTTTCTCCAGAATAAACAGATATAACAGTAATAATATAAACATCAGAGGGAAAATCAGTGGAGGTGAGAAACTGAGACTTTATATTTTAGAATTAAAACTTTTGTCACCTGTTTTTGTCCATTTTTCCTAAATCTTTTGTCCATATCCACTAAACTGAGTAACTGTGACCTGATCAAACACATTTTCTACACACTAACTCACTCTTAAATGATTTCTGTTTGTTTGTTTGTTTGTTTGTTTGTTTGTTTGTTTGTTTGTTTGTTTGTTTGTCAACAACATGACTCAGTTATGGACGGATTTTGAGAAAACATTTCAGGACATGTTAGAATAGAATAGAAACTTTATTGTCATTGCAGGGGTACAATGAACTTCTGTTTAGTGTTGTTGGGGGTAGTGTTGTCACGATACTAAAATTTCCAACTCGATGCCGATACTAAGGATAATACTCGATACTCGATACTAATTTCGATACTGGAGATGTGAGGGATTCCTTTTAAAATGTCCTCCATGGACTGCTAACAAAAGGTAGTGAGTGCGGGTATGGCAAGCCAAAGTGTTCACATAGCCACGCGTTGTCTTTATTATATCACGCGTTCTAGAACGTGTGCCATTGTGCGCGCCAGTGCGCGTACCAGAGCGCGTCCTGTAACGCGTGATAGCGCGCCAGTGCGCGTGCTAGAATGCGTTGTGAACACTTTGGCTTGCCATACGGGACTAGCAGCGCGCACGTCTAAAATGATAGGCTGACATGCTCACGGTGGCCTCCGTGGTGGTAACGTGATACTATGCGCTACCGCCTGGCTGCCGCCCGCGCGCATAAACGTTCGACTATATCGAGGCCTTTAAAAGCAAAGTTGCATCGGATGGTCCAATCACAGACCTATAGAAATAGTGTATAGGTCTGTGGTCGCACTGGCGTCATCCCGTGTGCTGTCAGAGGCAGCTGGAGAAAAAAAGAGACTTTAACTTACACGCCGGCATTACGGCTGTGCCAGAGCTGACCGCGTTGATGCCTGTTTACAATTCTTAACGTTACCTGCTACAAAAAAGCGGCGACGCGCCATAAAAACAAAAATCGATTTTCCAGCAACTTAGTATCTAATTAGATACCAAGGGTCAATATCGATTTAGTATCTAAAATCGATTTTTTTGACAACCCTAGTTGGGGGTGTCACAAGGACCTCATGATTAGATTTTGGGGGTGATCCAGAAGAGATCCTGTAACATTTCAAAGTGATCCAGAATCCAGGATCTCTTATATATATATATATATATATATATATATATATATATATATATATATATATATATATATATATATATATATATATATATATATATATATATATATATATAAGTACTCAAAAAACTGAAGCAAACAGTTCCCACAGTTTTTTGAGTTCATGAACTCAAACATTTAAGTAAATCAAAGCTTATATATTTAGTATTTATGGTAAATGTCATTTTAAATGATAATGAAATTAAATGTACTAATTAAGCCAACTCAAATATTTTCAGGTTCTGCTATTCACAATATTTATTCATCTTTCTCTCCTTGCAATAATTCAAGTGAATTTCAAGCACACTGTTTAAACCCAAATGTTCAGAATAATTAAATATTTCAAAGTTTCAGTAATAGTTCTACTAACTCAAATAGATTCAGTTGCTGTAACATGTTCTTCTTTTTAAGTTCTTCCAACTAATATTTTTTTTTATTAAGGGGAAATATTGTGGATATAAGTGAACAGAACTGAAAAACATAGATGAGTAAAACATAATGCAATTAAGTCATTAAATGCTTAGAATGATATTGTTCTGTTACTTCTATCGTTTCAAATAAGGATGATTGGAAAAAAAACAAAAAAAAAACGTAACTGATGTAGTACACTGTTACCCCATAGATCAAATCAGCTTAAATAAATCAATAAAATGAAAATAGAACTTTTGAGTTGTATTGCATAACTTAAACCAATCTAGTATATCAAATAAATATTTTTTTTTTAAATGTACTTAACATTTTATAGTAATGCCATATGTAAATATGTTTTAGTTTAAATGCATAAAAAAGCTTGAGTTTTACTTCTGATAAACTTAAAATGAATAAGTTGAGAGGACCGCAGGGGATTTTGGGTAGAAGAGAGACAGAAAGCGCGCGCAGAGCAGCCATAGTGGTGGCCGTGTTTGTGCTGTTGTGTGGCGTATTGCACGCACCGGGAGAGCCGCGAATCTGCACGGAGTGGCGGGGGCGCTGTGCTGTTGCTTGGTCGGCCTGAAACGAAAGGGAACCCCGCTCAGACGCAACACACCACGGGGGAGAGAACGGCGTGCCCGTGTGTTGAACGTTCTATCTGCGAGTATCGGTGATATGGGATTAGCTAAATGCTATAAGTCCAACCCCTGTAAATATTGCATGCCATTGGGTTTAATTAATTTTAAATCCCGTTTATATTGTGTTTTAGAGATGATTTGGTCGTGCAAATACTGCACTACAAGTTTGTAGATGTGCTATTTTGTTGTGAATGTTTGCTGATTGAGATGCTGAAAAATTTGAAAATAAATGTTTATTGTTTGAAATACACTACGAAAGTAATTCTGTGTATTTATTTCATTTAGGAGTGGAATTATTTTAATATTTTATATTATACATAATTTAAGTTAAATCAACTTAACAATCTTAAGTTATAGTACAAAGGATTTATTAAGTTCAATCAACTTAACAATCTTAAGTTGTCAACTTGGCATTTAGTTAATTAAACTTAAATACTTTAAGTTCAGGCATTTGTATTGTTGAGTTAAGTTAACTCAAGTTAGTAAAAGTATAACTTAAAAGTTTTAGGTGCAACTTAACTCAAGTGTTTCAATCGCATAACTTAACTGTTTTCAGTGCAACCGGTTTACAAATTTTTTTTAAGTTGATAGAACTTATCAGGGTTTACAGTGTAGATGATGAAGTATAATTTCAGAACACTCCAAATAACCACCGATATCTATCACACCAAAAACATTACAATCACAAACACAGTCATTTTATTCAGGGGCTGTGGTTCAGTTGGTTAGAGCGGGACGACCAATGACTGAAGGGTCAGAGGTTTATGTCCCAGCTCTGTCTGTCCACATGTCCAAGTGTCCACATGTCCAAGTGTCCACATGTCCAAGTGTCCTTGGACAAAGACACTGAACCCAGTAGGACTGACAGAACCTTCAAATAATAATAATAATAATAATAATAATAAGTAATGTTTTAATCTAAGTATACTTTAATAAGAATCTAAATGTTAAGTTCTGGAAACTTGTATTTTTTTTAAAGTTTTATCAACTTAAAATAATGGAGGCAATCGATTGTCTTAATTTTTGTTTTGTTCTGTTAACGTATTCAGTGCAGTACAGTTTCATAAACATAACATTTATTAGTTTTTTCCATCAAGCTTTTGATTACTCATAAAATAAAAACAGACTTGTTTCAAATCAAAATCATTTACTTCCAAACTTCAAATATTTGTGGCAACTGCCTTAAACATAATAAATATACTTCACTTAAAAGTCAAACAAAACAAAAAAACATCAAATTAACGAGCCAACCTTGTAACATACAAATGATTAGCATTGACTCATTTATAAAACTATTTACTTAATAACATGTGTGTGATAATTAATTCACATCTATATGAATGAAATTGATAATAATTTTAAGTAGCAGTTCCATAAAAATGCAAAAAGTTCATATTAATTAAACATTTCAAGTTTGATAAACTCAAAAATAACCAAATTGGTTATTGACACTCCCTTTTTTTAAGTAAGTACAACTTTTAAGAAGATTTCGAGTTTACACTACTTATTCCAATTAATTATTTTCCGCATTCTTGTTTAGAGTGCGGATCACCATTAACATTTATTCATTTGTTCCTCTTCTGACACTCCCAACACACCCTGAACATTTTATCAACGTCCACCCATAACCTTTTGATTAATGTTTCTGACAAACAAACAAACTCCAGTGAAAACAGAACCTCCTTGGCGGACCTCCCTTCATTAAGAGAGGGGGGGGGGGTGCCTTGGCGGAGGTTTGTGCTCTCACAGCTTTTCTATTTACTTCAGTAAAGGAATTGAATCGATACTTCTACTTTTACCAGAGTATTTTTTCACACCAGCAGCTGTACTTCTACTGTAGTACAGAAGAGCAACAATAATTAATAATAATAATGGATGGCATTTATATAGCATTTTTTTAGCCACTCACAGCGCTTCACATTAGTGACCCATTATTCATTCACTCTCACATGCTCCCTCTGGTGGTGGTAAACTACATATGTATCCACAGTTGTCCTAGGACAGCCATTGTGTGCCTATAGTCCCTCTGACCACCACCTAACATTCACACACCAGTGTGAGTGACACTGGAGGCAGGAGGGTGAAGTGTCTTTGCCCAAGGACACGACAGTCTGACTAGAACACAAATGGTTTTGAACCACCAATCTTTGTTTCCACAAATTCAGAAAGTTGAGTAAATGTGTCCATTATGTCTCTTGTTTCACTTCTACTGATAACGCAGTCGCTTCTTCTTTTCATTTTCATCAGAATCACTTTCTTTGGGCTCATGATCAATAATAAATACGTTCTGTAATAAAGTTTAAATGAACACACTGACAAAAACTCACCAAACAACAGTGACTCTGTGATGAATGAGGGTCAAAGGTCACCAAAAGCATCATGGGTAGCTGCCTCATAGCCAATGGGATGATACGTACAGTACTGAGTTACCACTGTACAGTGATTCAGTCACACTATGACGACTTTAAATAATAATAATAATAATAATAATATAATAATACATTCTATATATAAGGCACTTTATAATTTTAGCTAAAAACATCAGTGTTGCAACAGAAGACAGTGTCATTTGTTACGGGTCAGCGGATCAGGTTGTACTCACTTGGTTTGGACGTGTTGCCATAGTGATTTAAAGGGACAGTAAATGCCCATCTGTGATATTTCTCCGCCTCCTCCACAGTCTGGGTGCCTGTTGATGTTTTCATTCGGTTATGTTTGTTGATCTGAAGGTCGTCCAGTTGCTTTAATCCATCAGGTTCATCTTTACGGTTCTGGTTCTGGTTCTGGGTCTCTGCACCTGTTGCTTTAAGCGTCTTCTTCATGTCTTTATTTTCCATTGTCAGTTTCCTGTTTGCTTCTTGGAGGTCTTTTGTTTGGTCCTCCCGACTCATCATCCTTCTGCACAGATCTTCATCTTCCTCCACTGAATGCTCTTCTTCCTTCAGTTTGACTTCGACAACTTCCTTTTCCATGTCAACACTGTCATTGGAAGCTTTTATGCCTGCGTCCTTCTCATCCTTTAGACATGTTAGCATTCCATTTTTCTCTAGAATAACTTGTTGGAGTTTCTCTTTCGTGTCCACTGACCTCCTCAGAGCTACGATCTGCTCGTCCTTCTCCATAATCATGTTCGTCAAGTCCTTGATTGTCGCATCTTTCTCTTCAACAGCTAGACTGAGCAGGTCATTTTCCCTCTTTGTTTTCTTCAGCTTCGTCATCGTTTTCTTGCTTTTTTGATCCAGTTTTCGGTGGTTTTCTCGCAGGCTCATCAAACACCTCAGTGTGCGTTCAGTATCATTAAACATCTGCATTTCTTCAACCTTCTCCAGCAGATCCATAACCTGAAGGTCTCCATCTTTGCCAGAGTTTCCCAAAACATGATACCTGTTCCCACATCGGTCCACCAACTGCTGAAGGGAAGGCCAACGCTCAATATGCTCCTCGATGGGTGTGGTTCCCAGTTGGTCTCTAAACGTGAACAACACCATGGTTCGACTCCACACCCAACAGCCCAACAATCGCAGATGTTTCTTCGTCATCCGAAGGTCCGTATCGGTAAAGGTCTCATCACTGCGTACAACCAACAGGATGGCGTCAGGACCGGGATCGCACAGAGATGCACTGTGGGTAATCTGCCGTAGTGTCTCAGGTGGTGTGTCTTCAGGGGAGTATCGTCCATGCCAGCTGGGGGTGTCCACCACCATCACAGTCCTCTGGTGAACATCAGCCTGACTCATGACACACTCTGATGTCGAAAAACCCACAGGGAAGACTTTGTCACCAAGGATGGTGTTCGCAGCAGAGCTTTTCCCAACATGCTTTGGTCCGACAATCAGAATCTGAAGTGTGGAAGCTGAAGGAGATCCTTCTGTTTAAGAAAAATGTAGATATCAAGAAAAAAAGTATCACTTTTAGGAATATCTTGGACTTGGTATATCGTGGAGTTGGAGGTCAGATTTATAACGGACTTATGCAGACCAAAAAATATATAAAATATGCTAAAATTCACCAAAATTCATGAAAAAATAAATTATGAAAAAATCTGAATATTTATGCAATTAATGGTTTTATTTAACACCTTCAACAGTTTCAACAAAACGGTAAAAAAAGGTGGGGTGGGAGATCTCGGAAAAAAGCAGTGCAGCTATTCAACACAAGTGAGATTTTGAAAATACACACTCCCTCCTCTTCTTCAGCCCACCCCTTGAAACCACGCCTTCATGATTCCTGAATACACGAACAAGTGTTGCCAGATTAGGTTGAGCAATTTCCACCCAATCACATTCCAAAACCCGCCCAATTCAGGAAAAAATACGCCCAACAAAATTTTCACACGAAAACATTTAATAATTTAATAAACGTGAATTTAAATGCATTTACAGGAGGCTATTACAAGTATAAGCCCAAAAACTCTCAAGACGTGAGCTTTGAATATGGACAAAGACAGCAGTTGAATGGGATGTAGTTTGCTAGTTTGTTGATGTGTCATGTTGTTATAGCAACTGCAATTAAATATGTTTTTAATTGAATGGCCATAATAGGAGTGAGTGATGTATACTGACTTCTGTATTTTTACTGTTTTGAAACCATAAAATGTTTTGGAATATTAAAAAAACACCAGATGTTGACAAAAGCAGCTCAAATGTTATATAACCGCCCAATGCATTTTTTCCCGCCAGATGCAATCATAACTAGCCCAACTGACTGGAAAACCACCCAATCTGGCAACACTGACATGAACACGCATGCTGTCTCAAGCAGTCACAGAAGTTCACAGCCACTCACGTCTATTAGCCAACAAACAACACCACAGTGGCTAATTTAAAGCCATAGCATCTTTTCCACCATCGGTTTGGAGCCACTTTTCCTTTTGTTGTAGGAAATGACAAGATGACCCAGATATATAAAATACTAACGTAAAGTTAGGGGGAAGTACAGGTACTGAGTCCAACTACCCCTCTCCCTCCCTCTCTTTCTCTTGATCTCAGTTCAGTTTTTTCTCACCTGCTCCAGATCTCAGCGTCCTCCGCACCTCCTCCACCTTCCTCCTGCGGACCCTCCCCCTCTCCTGCGCCTCCTTCAGTTTACTCTCAGTTAATTCGCAGATCCCTTCGCCATCCAGAACAAACCCCGGCCCTCCTTCCTGCTCATTTTTGGCCACCATGGCGTCGATCTTCCGTAAAAGTTCTCGTCCGTCCCGGTCGTTGTTGGTGTCCAGCAGATGGTAGCGGTGTCCACACCTCTGCAGAAGCTTCTGGACACAGCTGACCTTCTCGGTGTAGTCCTCCACATGCTCCCCCCGCAGACGTTCACATCTGCTGAACACCACCATGGCGCTCCTCCACAGGGCGTCGCCCAGCAGCCGCAGAGGGCCTTCCACCCTCCACTCTCTGCCACGCTGGCGACCCACGGGCACCACAACAAGGAAGGCATGAGGCCCTGGAGGACACCAGTCCATGGAGGCGGCCATGTTCCTGCTGACCAGGGAGGGGTCCCGAACACAGTAATGCAACCACCGCTCGGGGGTGTTGACTACAATGACCCTGCGCCCCTCTGGGTCCATGGCTTGACGCCGAACGCACATTTTCACGTCCCTGCTGGTGTCGAACATATGCCGCCCCAGGAGGACGTTTCCTGTCAGACACTTGTCCAGCCAATCGTCACCCAGGACGACCAGCCTGCGCTCCTGAAGGAAACATCTGGAAGAACATCTGGAGCCTGGATGCAGATGGAAAACAATTCTGTGCTTTTGTCCTTTTCTTCTTCTAACGGTTCTAGGTACAGTGCACGAGCAAACGCACCACATCGACAAAAAAAGCTTAACAGGGTTTTCAGCCCCCAACCAAGCCTCCAAGGCAGCTGTGCCTGGAAGGCATTCCCCACCCCCAACAGCTCTAGCCAATCACAGCATTCAAGGTATATTTTTCATATTTTTACCTGAGGAGAACTCGGCACTTGTCCAGTTGAGCCAAGGAGAGTCGTCTGTACCTGGATGAAGTTATTTAGCTGTAACGTGTGTAATGTTGTGAACTGTTGTAAACTGTGTGTAACTGTGAATACTGCAGTTGTCATATATGCTATGTATGGTTACCTGCTAATGCTAATGAGCTAGGCTATGCATGGTTATTAGAGATGTCCGAATGACATATATTTTCATCTGCAACCGCTTCTTAAAATCTCTATCCATTTGCATGAACAATTTTCCCTCAGTTTTCAGAACCGTACCCGCCGGTCATCCGCCGATTACTTTTTAGGTCTAATGACCCTATAATAGTTTATTTTTTGCCAGTACAGTAAACTGGAGCCTTGCTTGAAAGAAAACCTTTAACTTGCTTCACCTGCAACCCACCCGCATTTAATTGAAATATTATTTTTGGCGCATCATCCACCGATCCGCGGTTGAGCCATACCTTTCGTGGGTGTGCGGTTCAACCCTTCATCTCTAATGGGTACCTTAATAGGCAGGTATGCTAATGAGCTAATTACCTCATTGCTCTTTTTTTCAAAAATGTTCCCATCTTTTTTTGCCCTTTTTCCCATTTTTTTCCCTTTCTTTTTTCCCCATTTTTGCACTTTTTCACATTTATTCCTCTTTTTTGCCCTTCCTTTTCCCCATTTTCACTTTTTTGCCCTTCTTTTTTCCCATTTTTTTCTCTTTTTTGCCCTTCTTTCTTCCCATTTTTTTGTCTTTGAAATGTAAACTGTGTGCAACTTTGAATACTGCAATTGTCATATGTATGTATGGTTACCTTAATAGGCAGGTATGCTAATGAGCTAAATAGCTTTTTACTGTTGAGAAGGTTTAGCATAGGAATCAGATGCTTTTGGATGAAAATATTTGTTTAAGCTGCATGCTGTTTGAATAAAGCTATGTTTACTTACATTTAATGTGGAAGGTACCTTTAGCTAAACCAAATGTTAAGCATGTTTCATGCTTAACATTAGTGTTGACACACATCCCGGATTTTCCCGATTGTCCCGGATTTTCATGGTCTGTCCCGAAAAAAAAAAAAACAATCCGGGATTTTTCATACATGGCCAAACCAGAGACCGCAACTAACCTGACTTATGTCTGTTCTGGCTGCATTTAATCAAACTTCAGACGAGGGGGCGTTCCCCTTTCCTCACACTAGATCAGATGGGGCGGGTCAGGACTCAGGTTAAGCAAACTCGTCAGTATCTCAGATCAATAGGCCGATTAAACTGTAGCGTGTCTACATACATTAATGACGGTAGCAGTTTTTCATGTTAGAATGTAGCAGTGAGTAATGCCTATGCAGAACGGGTGTTCAGCCACATGGAGGATGTTTGGACTGATTAAAGAAACAAACTTTCAGTATCAATGGTGAAGGCTGAGCTTAAAGTCCGGCTAAACTTTCTGCTGTCCTGCACCGAGTTCAAGACCTTCATTGAAAATCAGCCAGGAGTGACAGAAGGGTGCAAAATAGAAATCAAATTAAACTTCTCCGCCTATTCCTGTATGTACTGTATGTGTCCAGTTAAATCATTCTCATGTCCTCTTATGTATTTGTTTAGCAGAGAGCAGAGGCACAGACGAACCCTAACCTACACACCGCACTCTAATTAATCAGCTAAAGTGTTTTACACCACAGATATACTTAAAGACAGTGGAAAATAGGTTATTTGTCAAACTAAAACAATTTAACTATATAACTATACAAATGACTGTGTGCACTCTACTCAACTTTATTATTTTCCCCTTTTATTTGTGCTCTCTACTGCCCCCAGGTGTCCAAGCTGCTGGAAATAATAATAATAATAATAATAATAATAATAATAATAATAATAATAATAATAATAATAATAATAATAATAATAATAATAATAATAATAATAATAATACATGTGTGGTCTGTTGTATTTTATAGACATGTGTTATTGTTTCTAATGGGGTTTGACATGAATTGTTTGTTTCTTATTTATTTGTTTTCTTCTTTTTACCTTCGGTGTCTGTAATCTTAAAATTACCAAAAAAAACAACAACTGTAAAATGTGTTTATCTAAAGATGAGAAAAAACTGAGACAAGAAAAATGCGTAGTGGGCAACTCCAGAAAGAGTTGAAAAGTAATTATTAGTCTTTAATTTGAATTGTTTGTTTCTGATTTGTTTTTTTTTTTGTTACCTTCAGTGTCTGCTGTAATGTTAAAAAAAAAAAAGATCTGTAAATGTATAATATAGGCCTGCCATTCGTCATCATATCTCCCTTTGCTCTCTGGATGGACTGGAAGGAAATATTTGGGACTGAACTCTGTCTTTTCCCCTCTCTCTCTCTCTCTCTCTCTCTCTCTCTCTCTCTCTCTCTCTCTCTCTCTCTCTCTCTCTCTTGTCACAGAAAAATACTGTCTTCCCCAGAAAAATAAACATTTCTGCTTTAAAATTCTTCATGTATAATTCTTCTTGTCCTGTAAATGTTTACCTAAAGATAACTGAGATAAGAAAAATGAAAAGTGTAGTGCTCCAGAAAGAGTTGGAAATGGAGAAGAGTAATAAAATAATGAGAGCAGTACCATTTCAGTGTTAAAGACTGGTTTTTTTTTCAGGTTAGATGTGCAAAGAGCTGTGTTTCTTCCAACCAAAAGGCAGAATGTCCAGGGTTTTTATCAGACACAGGTGACGACACTAATTAGTGTGTAAGCTGGCAGGTGTGTGAATTTATATTAAGTTGGCAGGTAATACTTTTAATATCAGTGGTGTTTCAAATGTGTCTTTTAGGTTTTTGGGTAAGATGGGTATTTTTAAAAGCAAATACAAAAGTAGTCTGAGTCCTATAATACAGGGGTTCTCAAACTTTTTTGGCCCAGGTCCCCCTTGGAGGGGTGACATTTTTCCATGTCCCCCCTCATCCTCGCGATACTGAAAATGATAAAAAACCACTTCAACAATGATTATTATGAAACAATGATAACCTTTTTTAATAGTGCTTTTGTGCAAACCAGCCACATTTTCAGGTATTATAATATAAATGAACACTTCAGAAACAACAATTTTAAATAATTTTAAAATAATAAACGGAACAAAAGACACACAAAACCGTGTGTGTGTGTGTGTGTGTGTGTGTGACAGACAGACAGACAGACAGACAGACAGACAGACAGACAGACAGACAGACAGACAGAGACTTAATGAGAGGGATGATCTTGTCAAACTCAATATAACTATCAATGTACTTTCTCTTTTTAGGGTTAGGGCGTTTGTTTTTGTCATTGTCATTTTCATTGTCATTTCTTTTACCACTTCTTGAGGAACTTGGCGGACACAAAAATCGATCCATGTTCGCTGCAGGGTGGCTAAAAATAGCCTGTGACTCGCTCCGGCTCAATTTAGTCAAGCTAGCCTCAAACAGCGCTGTTACTTCCGCCCGCTTGCTACAAAATAAAACTTCCGCATTTCAAAATAAAACAGCAAAAAAACAAAAAAAAACAAAAACAAAAAAAAACAAAACCGTGAATAATTTCGCATACCCCCTGGACATGCGCCACGTCCCCCTAGGGGTCCGCGGACACAGTTTGAGAACCGTGGCTATAATAAACCTCCTCAACAGTAAAAAGCTAATTAGCTCATTAGCATAGCTGCCTATTCAGGTAACGATGTGGAAACTTCAGATTTCAAAGTTACACATGTAATACATATAAATGTAGAGGGAAAAATACAAAAAATGTACCTCGAGTGCTGTGATTGGCTAGAGCCACTGGGGGCGGAGAGTGCCTTCCAGGCTGGGTTGGGGGTTCAAGACCCCATTAAGCTCAAAAAACAAGAAAGATGCAAAACACACAAACACATAAAACAAATGCAACATAAGTGAAACTGCAAGAGAAAAATAGTGCAATAACAGAAACATACGAACCCTAAAACATCTGCAAGAGAGAAACACTGATAATTCACTGCACAACGGAATGGAAGTTCACCAAAATAAAACAGGTTGAACAAAATAAAACAGAAGAAGACGGTGGATGAAGATGAAGTTCATTAATTTAAGAGATTAGTGTGAAAAGGTGTAGAACAGTGTGTGAATTATCCTCCATATTTGGGGGGTACTGTTCCATGGTCCACTACTGGACCAATGCCACCATGATCACAAAAACACATGTCACAGTTTCATTATTAATATTATAGATCCAAAAGACATCTGTTTGATCAACTTCCAAAAGATAGAAGTTAAATAAACTGAAATACTATAAATATATAAGTCATACATTTACAATAAGTCTACTGCTGATTTAATGAAATATTGATTTGGTTCATTTTTGGATCATTAGACGTGGAGGGAACAACTGTCATATCCATTATAAACACAAACCACTTTTCTATTATAGTCTGTGGTCGTTAGTGTCAGTAAATTAACACAATTACTCTGACATTTGTGAAACCTGATCAATTATTTTAATTTGATTAAGGAGCAGACGATGAAAAAACACAGAAGAGCAGAGCAGTAGTTACGAAAATCTGATACAAAAAAGGTTTGGTCCAAAACAGAAGTTCTGAAATAACAACAAAATGTTCCTACAGTGAAAATAAGAGTTGACTTGTACTCTATTATTATTTTTTTATTATAATTTTTTCACAATATCAGCAAAATGACCTGACCCCTGTCTCTTTGGGGGGTACTGGGTCTTCAATGGGGGGCATAGTACCCCCCAGTACCACCTGTAGTTTGAGCTGTTTCGTAGCAGCAGAGGTACGTCGCTAATTTTATCGATGTATCTCTGCTGCTCTTCTATATCGTAGCCGATGATGGTGAAGTGTTTAAAAAAGACGAAGGGAAACAAACCTTTTCACATTAATCTGTTAAATGAATGAACTTCAACTTCATCTTCATCCACCGTCTTCTTCGGTTTTATTTTGGTGAACTTCTGTTTTGTTGTAGAGTGAATTAGAAGTGCATTTAGGAGATTAATGTGAAAAGGTGTTTAAAAAAAGACCAATTAACCTTAAGTTAATGAACTTCATCTTTATCCACCATCTTCTTCTTCTTCGTTTTTATTTTGGTGAACCTGTTTTATTTTGGTGAACTTGTTTTATTTTGGTGAACTTGTTTTATTTTGGTGAACCTGTTTTATTTTGGTGAATTTGTTTTATTTTGGTGAATTTGTTTTATTTTGGTGAACCTGTTTTATTTTGGTGAACCTGTTTTATTTTGGTGAATTTGTTTTATTTTGGTGAACCTGTTTTATTTTGGTGAATTTGTTTTATTTTGGTGAACCTGTTTTATTTTGGTGAACTTGTTTTATTTTGGTGAACCTGTTTTATTTTGGTGAATTTGTTTTATTTTGGTGAACCTGTTTTATTTTGGTGAATTTGTTTTATTTTGGTGAACCTGTTTTATTTTGGTGAACTTGTTTTATTTTGGTGAACCTGTTTTATTTTGGTGAATTTGTTTTATTTTGGTGAACCTGTTTTATTTTGGTGAACCTGTTTTATTTTGGTGAACCTGTTTTATTTTGGTGAACTTGTTTTATTTTGGTGAACCTGTTTTATTTTGGTGAATTTGTTTTATTTTGGTGAACCTGTTTTATTTTGGTGAACCTGTTCTATTTTGGTGAACCTGTTTTATTTTGGTGAACTTGTTTTATTTTGGTGAACCTGTTTTATTTTGGTGAACCTGTTTTATTTTGGTGAACCTGTTTTATTTTGGTGAACCTGTTTTATTTTGGTGAACTTCCCTTCTGTAGTGTAGTGAATTCTCAGTGTTTCTCTCTCAGTTGTTTTTAGGGTTCGTATGTTTCTGTTATTATTTATTTATATTTATATTTATTTACTATTTTTCTCTCGCAGTTTCACTTGTTCATTTGTTGTATGTGTTTGTGTTTTTGGTTGTTGCATCTTTCTTGTGTTTACAGCCTTTATGTCTCATTATTGATGTTTTGTTGGTTCATTTATATTGATTGAATTTTCTACATGTTCAGAATCAATTTCAAACCAAAAAATAAAAGTCTTTTACCTTTGTGTGTCTGTGTTCTGCTGATCGTCCGCTCCCTCTGTTCCATCTTTTATTCTCTTCAAATACTTTTAATTCTCTCCTATTGTTTCAAATCAATACTACAAACTGAACATATAACCCTCCATGTCCACTGGTGCTTTAGTGTTTGACTCAGCTCTGTGTGACTCTCAGCTCAAAGTCCAAACTAAAACAACCAATCACGTCGCTCTGTCACTGACATGTCAGATAATCACATTAAAATCAGCACATTTCATCTGGACTCTGTTCACTGGCAGTTGATCACAATCAGGGCCGTTCCTCACTCTATGGGGGCCTCAAGCCCACATACTGTTTGGGGGGGGGTCTAGTCTATCAAACAATAATGAAGAGTTTCCTAAACCCTTTAGATCAGGGGTGTCAAACATGCGGCCCAGGGGCCAAATGTGGCCCTCTGATGCTACGGCCACACCAACCGTACCCAGTATGAGTCTGGCTGTCCAGGGTTGGGCATCTCTGTAGGACAGCAGACAGTCATTTACAATATTGATTTGGGTTTTTGAAAGCGCACTATTACGTTTACCTCATAGAATTCTAGTAATTCTATGAGGTAATGACATGAAGACCGCATCTTCATACATACAATGAATTAAACAACTCTGATCTATAGTTGATAGATACAAGATAGACACGTAAAAAGCCACTAGAAAAGTCTTTAGAAAAGGGAATGATCCGAGCATTGATCCCCTATTAATAATTACCCCCAAAAACCCTAATGCGACTGCATTCCTTTTGGTTTATTAACATAGACCTTTACTGCTAACATTTCATTTGTTAAATTGATCGACTGACTGTAATAGATGTAGCTAAATCATTAGACCACCGTTACTGTCTGAAAGTTTCATGACCGTCTTATAAAACTTTATAAAACACCATCTGTCACAATAACGTTTACAAAATCCACCACATACTTATACAATTTCACTTCAGTTACTGACATAATTTTATCACCTTATACTAGGGTTCTCAAGTTTCATGCAATATACATATATATATATATATATATATATATATATATATATATATATATATATATATATATATATATATATATAGTGAAATGAAATGCAATTGAACAGAACAAACTGACAGCTGATTTTGCACAATTCTCCAGCGTGTGTGCAGTGCACAGAATATCCACAAGAGACTCTCCAATCGCCACTAATCCCTGTAGTTTTGGTACAACACCGTTGTACACTCCGACGTTAACAGCTGCTCCATCTGAACACACGGCGACCAACTTTGTTGTCCAATCATTCAAGCCTGCGTCACGAAACAGTTTCACAAGTCCGTCTGTGATTGCCTGTGCGGTTTGGTCGGCACCCAATTCAATCAATCCAAGAAAATCGGACGAAATCTCTCCATTGCTGGATACTGACACAATGTAGATGTGTTCAGTTTTTGTAATGTCCTCTGACCCATCAAAAAGCAGTCCCCAAAACTGAGCAGCCTGTAACTTTGCTCGTAGCTCACCAGTGATAGCATGAGCAATGCTCAGCATGATCCGTGTCCCCCCTTCACGGGTATGATAAGCAGTTCCGATGTTTACTCCTACTCGCTTTAGTAACGGAATATCCTCCGAAAATGATGACATGGGACGTGTGTGTTTGGCTTTATGGAACGCAAGGAGAAACACATTAAAAAGGGCTTGCCTTTGTTCCTCAGTAAACTTGTCTCGCCACCTGCTAAGGGGACGACTTGCTATCTCTTCTCGGCTTGCCTGTTCATTTGCAATGGCTTGCACAACGTTGGCATGTTCCTTGCTCTTTTTGTGTTTGTTAAAGAACGGGTGGTTGAAATTGGTCGAGCCTTTGTAAAACCCACCTGCTTTGTCTGCAAGTTGTGGATGAGCACGGCAAAACTTGCACCACATCTGACTCCGGTCATCATTAGCTTCAAGCCATACAACTTCTTGCAGCCACTTCTCTGAAAAAAGTATTTTCTTTGACTTGGTCTCCAATTGTTGCTTCTTTGGTGGTGGCGAAACGCCAAAGAAACTGCTTACTGTTGTCTGTTTCTTTTTAGACATGTTTGACAAGTGTTTAATTTGATATTCACACTAGTTACCAACATTCAACATACTAGCATTGGCAGCGTGAAATATTTCGGGAGGGGAGGGAGGGACGGTACGCAAGAGCGCTGCGGAGAATCACGAGCGGTACGCATTCGCTCATTTTTGCTGCGCATGCGTACCTGCGTACCAGTTATGTGCACCCCTGGTTATAAAGGTAGCTGTAGTGTTGTAATGTTTTTATGTGTATTTCTAATATATTGAAGAAGCACTGAGGATTTATTCAGTCAAATCAATTCAATCAGATATATAATCAATATGTCAATATCAGCTGGAAATAATACACAAGAATATTCCTGAAATAAATAGAAAAAGTTTGGACTAAAACTGGACTAAAATACCTTGTGTTAACGTCTAACTAAAATGTTCTGATTTTTAGTCGACTAAAATATGACTAACAAAATTATTTGTGAAAGACTAAAAGTGACTAAGAATTTTAAAACATTTTTGTAAAAAAAAATTCCTCTGTTCAGTTTATGAGATATGACCATTTCAATATTCCATTACTTATGACGTTACTCTGACATCATGCAACGTTGCATATCAACTATATTGCAGATTTTTTGATCTGAAATCTAATATGAAGCACAGTCTATTGTTGCATTTCATCAAATGTCAATAACCCTGATTTAAGGTCATAGGTCACAAAGTTTGCAAGTACACCACTGGGTTGACCCATCTGATGTCTGAAGGTTAGGGTTAGGGGTCAAAGGTTAGGGTTATAGGTGTTGACCCATCTGATGTCTGAAGGTCAGACCATGTGAATGAAAAAAAAACACCAGATTCTATCTTGTCTGAATCCTGAGATATTACCACTGATGTGTTTTAGCTCTTGACCTTGACCTTTGACCTTCATTGCCTTCATTTTTTCTTTGACCCATTATCTATCATTCCTTCTGAGAGACTAATTTAATACCTTCTTGTCAGACGTAAAAATGGGAAACAACGGGTGCTGTGGGTCAGATTGTGGTGTCATTGGGCGTGTTTCCACCAGGCAGATTGGGACGGTTTGGATTGATACACATTTTTTGCATTTCTACCACAAAGGGTACCAAAATAAATGATCCAAAACATCCCACTTTTTGTCATCCTTCCCTTGGGGTGCCAACCAGAGTCCTGCACGGGTTCCGGTACCCGTGGGTGAACCGCAAATTTTCACGAAACGGGTGAAAAATGTTGTGCTGTGTCGGATACGGGTTCGGTTCGGGTCGGACGTGGGTGATCGCGGGTCTAATTTGCGGTTCATAGGCTAAAAAGAGCCGTAGGTTAACAACATTTTTATTTGGCTCTGCCTTGGCTATGTCACTGTTCAGTATATTCGTGGCAATAAATGTTTGTATTTAAGTTTGGCTGTCTGACATTTTCTTTCGGGTTCGGGTCGGATATCGGGTTCATTTAAAGCGGGTCGGTTCAGGTGCAGATTTTTTTTTTTTTTTTCTCCGTCGGAAAACGGGTCGGATACGAGTTTAAACATGACGGGTACGGGCGGTTGCGGTATGTCAAAATCAGAACCGTGCAGGACTCTGGTGCCAACCACTCCAAAGCCATCCATGTGGGCGGAGCCAAACAGACTGCATCTCACTTATTGGTCAACAGAGTCATTTCCAAAAGCACAAACAACTTGGTTAAATCTCCAGTCCACGAGCGAAGAAAGAAAATAAACTTTTGTACATCATGTCGACCCACAGTTGTATTTCATGGAGCAACAAGGAGGCGCAGATACTCCTTCGTATCGTCAGAGAGGATGGAGTCCAGAGGGCGCTGGATGCTGTCACGAGGCTACGTAGCTGTCGCAGCAGCGTTTACCCCGCCTACAACGTAAGGGTGATGTAAGCAGTGGAAACGCAAGCTCAACTAATTCAATTCAATTTTATTTACTGTATAAAACCCTAAATCACAACAAAGTCGTCTCACAGGGCTTTACATGAGCTTTTACTGAGAAGATCTGAACTGGACCAAACCGTTCCAGTCTGTTTGGTGGAAACAGGCCAATCATGTTCCTGGTGTGAACTCTGCTGCTGATTGGATACTTTGGTTTTTCTTGGTCAAACATCAAACGTTATCGACTGCACCCTGAAAACATCAAGTGACAACTGTAAAACATTTTAATCATTTTTCATCTTTAACCTCTGAACACACGAGCCAAACCGCCCACTTCCTGTTCCTGTGGGTAATGGATGTGGGTCAGAGCTGATGATCAAAGAATGGACTTTTGTTCGTTCCATGAAACTAAACAATGTTGAGCTGGAATATGACATCATTATTCACGCATTTACTGCTGTGGTACGTTCACTGCCCCAGTGGGTGAATAGCATGTACACTGTCCTTTGTGTATTCTTTCACTGGTGAGGGTGTAGAAGAACACCTCCATTAAAGGACACACATTCCACAACCCAGTGCAGTATTATGGACTGACATGATGGTGTGTTAAATGTTTCCTCATTTTTTTAAGTAGACATTTTAACGCCTACACCTGGACACTCAGTCCTCATCCACACGGCAACATTTTTGAATTATTCTGATAAACTTTATTATCATTTCAGCCTCACGTCCACATGGCACCAGCGTTTTGGGTACCCAAAAATGATGTCTTTTGAGAACTGGTTCCAGAGTGGAAAGATCTGGCAATGGTGTTGATGTGTGGACTAGTAAAATGGATTTGTTGACACAGAGCATCTACGTCACAACCACATGACCAGAACAAACAGCAGCTTCCATCATGGTGGACACCAGAGTAGTGGTAGTAGCAGAGCGTCCATCATGGTGGACACTAGAGAAGTGATAATAGCAGAGCGTCCATCATGGTGGACACCAGGGTAGTGGTAGTAGCAGAGCGTCCATCATGGTGGACACCAGAGAAGTGGTAATAGCAGAGCGTCCATCATGGTGGACACCAGGGTAGTGGTAGTAGCAGAGCATCCATCATGGTGGACACCAGGGTAGTGGTAGTAGTAGAGCATCCATCATGGTGGACACCAGAGTAGTGGTAGTAGCAGAGCGTCCATCATGGTGGACACCAGAGTAGTGGTAGTAGCAGAGCGTCCATCATGGTGGACACCAGAGAAGTGGTAATAGCAGAGCGTCCATCATGATGGACACCAGAGAAGTGGTAATAGCAGAGCGTCCATCATGATGGACACCAGGGTAGTGGTAGTAGCAGAGCGTCCATCATGGTGGACACCAGAGAAGTGGTAATAGCAGAGCGTCCATCATGGTGGACACCAGAGTAGTGGTAGTAGCAGAGCGTCCATCATGGTGGACACCAGAGAAGTGGTAGTAGCAGAGCGTCCATCATGGTGGACACCAGAGTAGGTCCATAATTGTGGAAAAAGCCTTTTTTTTCCCCTGCATGTTTTCAGAACAAGCAACGGCACGAAACCTAGCTGGATACTCTGGTGAAGGTAAACACACACACAGAGCGAGAGGGGAGGGGGGAGCGTTCGGTCACGCATTCAGAGCCTAACAGAGATACCTCATCACCGTGTCATGCACATGTATGATGAAGTACTGGTAAACTCTGTTGTTCCACCTCCAGTACTTTTTCTACTCTCCAAAAACAACTGGAAACAAACCAATCCAGATGTGATTTTTTAAAATAGAACACAATGCATTCAATAACAATAGAGAACACAGTAACATTAATGAAATAATGATGGAATGCCAACTTTAATAGAAGCTTAGAAAGGTGTTTATTGGTTCAGCTATGAAACTGTTGATCACAACTGGGACTATTATGGGATGTTTATTCCCAAACTCTCATCATGCGTGCGTCAGCCTCCATTTGGATCCTCCTCATGGAGACCTGGAACAAACATGGCAGCCAACATGTCCAGTTCAGACTGATGTGTGTGACTCAGTTTAAAGTCCTTTGGATCCACTGAGTAAAGATGTGAACGTACCTTATAGAAGTAGAAGATGCAAAGATCAAATATGAGCAGAGCTGGGACGATGAGCATCACCCTGATGATCAGATTTCTCACCAAGTCTGAAACACAAACAACCTTTAAAACAACATCCATGCTCTGCAGGACCCAAGCTGCCATCATTAAAAAATATATATGAACTAATAGAAACATTTATTAAAAATGGACAATTCCACTTCTGTATCATTTATTTATCTCTTTCCTTATTCATATTCATTTTTATCTCGACATTTCTATTTACATTTTTAAGTGTTCCCCCTTTTGTTTTTTTCTTCCTCTATTTCTGCAAAGGATTGGAAGGAAGGAAACCTCTACAAGTTTCCAAAGGACGAGCAAAGCAAAGGGAACGATTACAGAGGCAGAACATTCTAGACCAAACCAAGAAGGAGTTTGACTAGAATTATCAGAGAAGAAACACTGCCCGCACAGGCTTAGACTGGAGGCATGATGGGTAATCACTGCCCGCACAGGCTTAGACTGGAGGCATGATGGGTAATCACTGCCCGCACAGGCTTAGACTGGAGGCATGATGGGTAATCACTGCCCGCACAGGCTTAGACTGGAGGCATGATGGGTAATCACTGCCCGCACAGGCTTAGACTGGAGGCATGATGGGTAATCACTGCCCGCACAGGCTTAGACTGGAGGCATGATGGGTAATCACTGCCCGCACAGGCTTAGACTGGAGGCATGATGGGTAATCACTGCCCGCACAGGCTTAGACTGGAGGCATGATGGGTAATCACTGCCCGCACAGGCTTAGACTGGAGGCATGATGGGTAATCACTGCCCGCACAGGCTTAGACTGGAGGCATGATGGGTAATCACTGCCCGCACAGGCTTAGACTGGAGGCATGATGAGGAATGACTGCCCGCACAGGCTTAGACTGGAGGCATGATGGGTAATCACTGCCCGCACAGGCTTAGACTGGAGGCATGATGGGTAATCACTGCCCGCACAGGCTTAGACTGGAGGCATGATGGGTAATCACTGCCCGCACAGGCTTAGACTGGAGGCATGATGAGGAATGACTGCCCGCACAGGCTTAGACTGGAGGCATGATGGGTAATCACTGTCCGCACAGGCTTAGACTGGAGGCATGATGGGTAATCACTGCCCGCACAGGCTTAGACTGGAGGCATGATGGGTAATCACTGCCCGCACAGGCTTAGACTGGAGGCATGATGGGTAATCACTGCCCGCACAGGCTTAGACTGGAGGCATGATGGGTAATCACTGCCCGCACAGGCTTAGACTGGAGGCATGATGGGTAATCACTGCCCGCACAGGCTTAGACTGGAGGCATGATGGGTAATCACTGCCCGCACAGGCTTAGACTGGAGGCATGATGGGTAATCACTGCCCGCACAGGCTTAGACTGGAGGCATGATGGGTAATCACTGCCCGCACAGGCTTAGACTGGAGGCATGATGGGTAATCACTGCCCGCACAGGCTTAGACTGGAGGCATGATGGGTAATCACTGCCCGCACAGGCTTAGACTGGAGGCATGATGGGTAATCACTGCCCGCACAGGCTTAGACTGGAGGCATGATGAGGAATGACTGCCCGCACAGGCTTAGACTGGAGGCATGATGGGTAATCACTGTCCGCACAGGCTTAGACTGGAGGCATGATGGGTAATCACTGCCCGCACAGGCTTAGACTGGAGGCATGATGGGTAATCACTGCCCGCACAGGCTTAGACTGGAGGCATGATGGGTAATCACTGCCCGCACAGGCTTAGACTGGAGGCATGATGGGTAATCACTGCCCGCACAGGCTTAGACTGGAGGCATGATGGGTAATCACTGCCCGCACAGGCTTAGACTGGAGGCATGATGGGTAATCACTGCCCGCACAGGCTTAGACTGGAGGCATGATAAGGAATGACTGCCCGCACAGGCTTAGACTGGAGGCATGATGGGTAATCACTGTCCGCACAGGCTTAGACTGGAGGCATGATGGGTAATCACTGCCCGCACAGGCTTAGACTGGAGGCATGATGGGTAATCACTGCCCGCACAGGCTTAGACTGGAGGCATGATGAGGAATGACTGCCCGCACAGGCTTAGACTGGAGGCATGATGGGTAATCACTGCCCGCACAGGCTTAGACTGGAGGCATGATGGGTAATCACTGCCCGCACAGGCTTAGACTGGAGGCATGATGGGTAATCACTGCCCGCACAGGCTTAGACTGGAGGCATGATGAGGAATGACTGCCCGCACAGGCTTAGACTGGAGGCATGATGGGTAATCACTGTCCGCACAGGCTTAGACTGGAGGCATGATGGGTAATCACTGCCCGCACAGGCTTAGACTGGAGGCATGATGGGTAATCACTGCCCGCACAGGCTTAGACTGGAGGCATGATGGGTAATCACTGCCCGCACAGGCTTATGCAGTGTTTACAATATCCGTAGTTTCTGCCCTTTCGCACTGTCTTTTACGGTGGCCAACTGCATCAACGCAATAGTGCACAACCCAAAACACAAACACATAAAACAGAAGTGTGCTGCAAGAAAAATGCTGAAAATACCAGAACTCCCAAAACAACTGCAAGAGAGAAACACTGCAACGCTGCAAATTCACTCCACAAAAAAACGTGAGTTCGCCAAAATAAAATGGAAGTTCACCAAAATAAAACAGAAGAAGAAAATGCTGGATGAAAATTAAGTTCATTAATTTAAGAGATTTGCGTGAAAATGTTTGTTTCCCTTCCTCTTTTTAAAGACTTGACCATAATCTGCTACAATATAATAGAAGAGCAGCATAGGTGCAACATTAAAAATAGCTACATCTGCTGCTCTACACCTTTTCAGGCTAATCTGTTAAATTAATAAACTTCAACTTCGTCTTCATCCACCGTCTTCTTCTTCTTCTATTTTATTTTGGTGAACTTCTGTTTTGTTGTGGAGTGAATTTGCATTTCTCTCTTGCAGTTGTTTTGGTAGTTTGTGTGTTTTGGTATTTGCAGCATTTTTCTTTCACATTTGTTTTGGGGGTTTGTATGTTTTTGCTTCTGTTTCGTTTCTGTTATTGCAGCATTTTTCTCTTGCAGCCCACTTCTGTTGCATTTGTTTTATGTGTTTGGGTATTTGGTTGTGCATGTTTCTTGCATTTGCAGCATTTCGTCAATGCAATGCTTTTTCTCCCCTCGGCCACCGTAGTCTTTGGGTACGGAGGGCGTTCCATTTCTAATCGCAGCAAAGTACTGAAACTACCCGGATGATGTGCTCAAATGCCACCATTTTTTAAGTGTGGCGTCATGTACACTTTTCATACTTCCACCGTGTTGTCTATGTATTACCTGTGTAACAGAAGTAACATGAGAAACTGCTTGTGAACTGCGTGAATTAAAAACATGGTGGATGGATTCATTACAGAGTAGTAACTTGTGTTACAAGAAATGGTCATATTGTAACTGATGACTTTGTAATCAGTAATGCTGAGTGTTTGAGTAGTTTGTTCAACACTGTTGGTGAGTCACTTGTTAATGTAGAAGACAAACTTTACAAACATTCAGCTACTTTGTAATAATGTGACACATAAATTGTTCTGCACACCAGTGTATTTTCAGCCAAAAGGACACATTGATGGCATCAGTGACAACACTTTCTCCAGAGGAAATGGAGATTCATATTCATGAAGAACACCACAAAAATAGCATCTATTTTGGTATGAAGAAAGATTTATTTTTCACAGTTGGTGACGCAATTTCCAGTAAGTGCGGCAGGTAGAATCAGATCGGGTATTTGAATAGGACAGAAATATACACATATATCACTACCCCCACAGCAGAGGTGGGTAATTCCAGGTCCATCAGGTCAAAGTTCTGTCATGTATTGGTTCAAATCTCTTCATTGAACCAGCCCATTATGATGAGCACAATGCCTCATCCAGGTAAATGAGATAATTAGTGGTGCTGTGTTCACTGAGCAGGTTTGAACCAATACATGGCAGGACTTTGACTTGATGAACCTGGAATTTCCCACCTCTGCCTCAGGCTAATGCTGTGTTCCAATATGCATTCTGTCATGAGTACAGAAATTCCTTGAGAAGGCCATCTTTACCTGCACCAAACTTAATGACACTATTGCCACAAATTTCTGTTTTTAGAGTTTCTAGTGACTTTAGTTTGACATTTCCTTTCAACAGGATTGACTTGACAGTATTAGTTTTCCATGTGCACTGTTGCCACTAATGTAAATGCAGTTTCATTGGCTCCGTCTGCTGTGCTGTCATCTGAAACCATACACGTCACCAGGACACACCAGCTCATCCAGGCTTCCAACTGGACCAGCTTTACCTGCCCTCAGTTCTACCAACATGCTTGTCCTCACACCTGTTCACTCTGCTCACTGGGAATGTACTGGAACATGGTCATGTGACTGTTACTGATGCATTGTAGGCGTTTTGTGTGCATTTGTCCTGACGTTACCTCCAGTAGTCATATAGAGGGCGGAGCTCTGAGGCGACGAGAAGTTGTGGTTATAAACATTCAGATGATAAATGCAGTAGTAGTTCCCTTGGTGGGTGTGGGCGCGTCCCCAGAAAGACAACAGGAAGTGAGCGGAGTGATTGACAGCTGGCAGGGTGAGGTTGACTGGCTCCTTGGTGTGGGAGATGAGCTGGAAGAAGCCGCCTGGGTACTGTGGTTGGACAGAGCATGTGATAGTGAAGGGGGAGTACACCAGGACCCGGAACCCCTGCTGGTAGGGCTGGTAGACCCCGTCTGACAGGGAGATGTTTGGCTGAGGCAGCAGATCTGTCCACAGACAAGGACATGATTGGACCAACCAGCACACATGAGCACAAACAAACAGTCAATGAAACCATCC
Source organism: Siphamia tubifer (assembly GCA_020466265.1). NCBI lineage: Eukaryota > Metazoa > Chordata > Actinopteri > Kurtiformes > Apogonidae > Siphamia > Siphamia tubifer. The sequence goes on from CM035803.1 coordinate 5,258,175, forward strand.
TCCTCAGTGACACAGATAGATCTGATCCACAGGAGTTTGGAATGTGATGAACATGGTCCAATGAGAACATGGAGAATTCCTTTATTTAGACCACAGCTGACCTTAGGAGGGATTATGGGTAAAAAAAATGTATATTGGACATAATGGAATATTTTACTCTATTTTGTTTGGTATCATTTTAAATGGGATACTCTGAGCCTTGATTTTCATGCCATTCCCACCTTAGTCAACTTTTGTCTTTTAATCTTGTGGCACTAGCGAGCATTAGACAAACAAAATCCAAACACTGAAATACTGACATGACCTTAAGGATTCAGAAAATGTATCATTTACCCATATGATGTGATTTGGAGAGGGTGATTTCCAGTCATATCGGACATGGCGTTTTTTTTTTCTAAGACTAAAGTAGTGTGTTATTAGCTCTAGGCTAATTTGTTGATATGTGGAGTTGAAAGTATGAGGTAAATATTTTTGAGAAAAGGTTGTTATTCAGCATTTTTAGAATACAAAGGAAGGGTCTTATCTGAAATCCTTGCATGTGAAAAATCTGTCCGTCATCTTGACTGACGCGCCGCCTCAGCCACTGATGTTGAAGTCAAGCCGCTTAATCAGCAAAAAGAGATTGCATCAGGTATATACACATCAACAGAAGGGATTTAAACTTACCATTTATATGTGACGTGAACCTCATCTACTACGATGCCCACCAAGTTCTTCTGGTAAACGCCGTAGGAAAGCATGGTTCTCCATTTATCCTTCAACCATGACTCATGGCTACCAAAACCTACCTACCAACATCCGTTGTGGATGTGAGTTGTCATTTCTTCCTCCCAGTTCCATTAGTGTCAGCCCAAGTTTACAAGTCTCTTTGACTTAGTCGAATACCAACACAACCAGGGGGGTACCACAATAACCATGGGCTTCTGCACTGGTACTATTTCTTTATCCACCAGTGGAGCCATCTGATAGATCAAACTGTTGCCAAACCCGGTTGGAAGATGAGCGAAAAGGTCATTTCCATTAACAAACACTTCCAAAGTCGTCCTCTGTTCATCTTTTAAGGAATGAACATGTGGTAGAGTAGACAAAACACTGGAAATAGCCCAGTCTATATAGACCCTGGGATACCTAAAGCACGCTGCCATTGTTGTGTACCTGAAAAGACTTCACTGTCGTCACTTCTGCTTTACATCACACCAGCCACAACGCCACCAAGTAGTCCCACCCTGCGATACTGATAGGCTCCTTTGTTTTGAAGAAAGCCCGAACCGCATTGTACTCAGATAGTTGTGTGAGTGTAGCGAAACGCTAACCTGACTGTTGCCAGATGGTATTTCACAATACCATCTGGGAGTCTTTCGGAACCAATCTGTTTTCAAAGGAGGGTCCTTATCTAAAAACCTTGCATGTGATTAGATTAAAAATCTGTCCGTCTCTTGTCTGACGCACCGCTTCAGCCACTCACATTGAAGTCAAGCCGCTTAACCAGCGAAAATAGTTTTCATCAGGTATAAACACATCATCAGAAGGGGTTTAAACTGAACATTTATATGTGACGTTTATTTATAACCTCATCTACTATGACGTCCACCAAGTTCTTCTGGTAAACGTCGTAGGAAAGCATGGTTCTCCATTTATCTTTCAGCCATGATTTGGGACTACAGAACACTAGATGCTAACATCCGTTGCAGATGTGGTTGTCATTTCTTCCTCCAGTTCCATTACTGTCAGCCCCAGTTTACTAGCCTCTTTCACTTGGTCCTCTGCCAACACAACCAGGGGGGTACCACAATAACGATGGGCTTCTGCACTGGTACTATTTCTTTATCCACCAGTGGAGCCATCTGATAGATCAAACTTTTGCCAAACCCGGTCGGAGGATGAGCGAAAACATCATTAACAAACACTTCCAAAATCATCGTCTGTTCATCTTTTAAGGAATGAACATGTGGTAGAGTAGACAAAACACTGGAAATAGGCGAGTCGGTATGGATACTCAAATATAGAACGCACGTGGCCGTTGTTGTGTATCTGAAAAGACTACACTGCCGTCGCTTCTGCTTAATGTCACACCACCCACAATGCTTCTGGGTAGTCCCATCCTGCGATACTGATTGGCTACTTCGTTTGGAAACAGATTCGATCCCCCTGTGACTCAGATGGTTGTGGGAGCACAGTATAACTCAGCCAGATGACGTAAGACAGGTTACCCTGGCAGAGGATTAAAAGACAAAAGATGACTTAGGCAGAAATGGCATGAAAATGTCTGTGATTAAAAGTTTGAATAGCTCCAGGGTTGGCTGGAAATGAAGATAAATGAAAGCTCAGTCTCTCCTTTAAAATGATACCAAAACATAATAGAATAAAATATTTCTATATGTCCAATAAATATTTTCAACTCTGTCAGCGTTCTGTTTGATTTATACACATTCATTTCCCAACCATAGTTTATATTATGTGTAATAACTCAAAACAGCTACTGTTGACCATCATACATCATTGAAAAGCTGAGATTCCAGGCTTTCAGAAAAGGTATGGTAACCTTTGCCACCTTTTTGGTAACAACCAACTCCTCTCACTCACACACTGTCTGGTCACTGAGATTCACTTCAGACAAAGTTTGTACCTGAACATGCCACGTCCACACCAGTGGAGTTATTGGGAGCATCTATTTCAACACAGTCCCTCAGTCCAGACGTCAGATTTACACAAGGAACTGATACAGATGACTCATGTCTTTTTGTAGAATATTTTGTTGTGTTGACTGAAACAGCTGATCCACAGTTCATGTGTCGACACATAGTAGATCCAGATCCAAGGTGCCACTTCTTTTTAGTGTCTCCTACTGGTGTCCACTTTCCTTGGTGTTCGATCTCCAAAGCACCAGCACAGCGGCTTGGCTGTCCCATCAACCTGACACTGACTGGATCTGAGCAGAGACACAAAAGCCCTGTTTCCATCACGCATTATCGGCTCTACTCAATTCTACTCGATTCTACTCAGGGAACAGGTACTATTCCTTGCATTCCTTCCTTCCATATACATCATACTATCATACATGGATGTCATCGCAAGGCACCATTAAGCTTGCACTGATTGTTTTTCATCAGCCATCAAAGACAGAAATTTCTCAGCCTCCATGATTGACCAGTCCATTACAGTGTGTTGGACTGAAATTAACTGTAACTCTGAATCTATTTTTTAGAAATGGCGATCATACGTTGATAATGCAATGACACAGAGACAAGTCTACCAATCAGTGTCTACGCTACTGACACATCATATTACAGTATCACTTGGGACCTCGGCAGAGTAGATGCCAAAAATCTAGGACCAGGTACCATGGATCCAGGTCCTTTTTCATAGTGGAAATGCTCAAAAGCGAGGAGAATCAGGTAGAGTCGATACTAATGGAAACAGCTAAAGACATGAGTCAAAGAAACAGACTGTGGTGTGAAAGCTCCGCCCCCTTGGTACCTAAACAGGTGAGTCCAGCAGCTGTTCCATTTGAGCAGGTCTGTCCAGCTGAGTTGGACCTTCTACAGTCCAGGATCGCAGACTCATTTCCTTCACACTGGAGCTCACTGGTCCACACTCGAGCATCCCCCTCTCCATAGAGCCCCCCCTGGAGGAACAAAGGTGCTCCACAGCCCAGCTCCCTACACACCACCTGGGTATCGTTAAGGTCCAGATCTCCTTCACACACTGAGGACCAGGACTGGTTGGACCAGACCTCCAGTCTGCCTGAACAGAGACTGGAACCATTGACCAGTCTGACAGAGTCTGTGGAGACACGAGGACACTTAGACATGTTTAAAGACACAAAAGTGATACGGAACCAGAGACAAACTGGACCCACATGCAAGACTCACAGACCAATATAATGTTTGAACAGTTTTGTTGAGGTAATGCGGATGCTGCACTAGAGAAGCTGATTCAACCGGTGTCACCAGGAAAGTGTAAAATGAGGCAGAAATTAGGGAACAGGGCAGAGACTAGGTAAAAAAATTGATCAGGGTCAGAATCAGTAAACCAACCAACAAAGACATGGAAAAACTCTGAGACATTACCGGTGTACATGCAAGGGTTTGACAACATGAGGGCAGATTCCAATAGACAAAGCAGACAGGGGAGAGACAACAGACCAGAACCAAAGTACAAAAACAGATCGATGACCAGAGAGACCAAGACATGAAGTAAAAGATATAATAAATAAATAAATAAATAAATACATGAATAAAATAAGCGAATGAATAGAAAGATTAAATAAAATAAAAAAAATAAGAACAAAATGCAGACAACTTAGAAAAAGGAAAGAAAAAAAAGGAAGAAAAAAGAAAGGGAAAAGAAGAAGAAGGAAGGGAGGAAAAAAAGAAAACAACAAAAAAAACCTCCATTTGTTACCTACTTTCCTATCTGCTCATTTGTTTTTAGTTTTTTTGGTTTTTTGTATATATGTATATGTTTAGTACTTCAGTTATTGATTATTGGTATTGTTATTATTCTTATTGTTATTATTTTTATTATTATCATAATTTTTTGTACTATGCACTATATTGCTATAAGATGAATTTCGGTTATTGGGTAAGTGAAGAAGGGGTAGGATTAAATAAGCTTATGCTTCATCCTACTCCTTTTCGGACATGTCATTGTTATTATTATTATTGTTGTATTGATTATTGTTGCACTTTGCACATGTTCGAAATAAATCATTCAAATCAAATCAAATCAATCATTTGCTGTGCCGGGACACAACAAATTTGCGATTTGATAAAGAAACAGGAGGGGCTTAAATAGGGAGCTAAACTGATGAGACACATCAGGTGAAATCAAAAGGAGGCATGACAAACACCTGTGCCAGGAAACAAGATGAGACAGAGTGAGACATGAACCCACGTAACAAAATAAAAGCCCAGACACTCACAATGACAGAAATAACAGGAAGACAGACAGAAAATCACAAAATGACACAATAAAAGTCCAGATTGTTACAAAAAGTCCATTAATACATGTGAGTGGGAGGGTGAGCTCTTTAACCCTTTAAACCCTGAACCCAAAATGGGGCCTCCTGGACATCTGTATTATTTTGGACTAGAAAAAGGTGTGAAAAGATGCTGGGTCCTTTAGTCCATATTTCCAGAACACTTTGCATCTCATCCTGAGTTCTTCTCCTGCTTCTAGTTCAGGCCTGAGTCAAATCACCCAAATGACCCAATAAAATCTGCAAAGCTCAATGTCTCAGGTTTCAGAAACAGTAACAATTTTCCCAAAGTTTAAACGGTGAAAGAGGTCCGTCCATCCAAACTATATATGCACAGAGTGTGTCAGTGATGGCAAATCAGGTTTGAAAGAGTTAACAACACATTTGTTATTTTTAATAATGGAGTTCAATCTACAACAGTTCTAGGCAGTATATTAGCACAGTGATGAATACTCCAATTATGACAGAGAAATAATAATAATAATAATAATAATAATAATGGTTGGTTTCCCACAGAGATGATTCAATTCAATTGTATTTATAGAGCCCCAAATCACAACAATGTCCTTTTACAGAATTGACTGGAGAGAACAATCAATCACAGAAAAAGATGAAGTCCCAAGCATCCCCTGTCCTTAGACCCTCCCCCTGACCCCCCTTCTCAGCAAGAAAAGACTCCAAAACCCAGGGAGGGAAAAATAAATAATTAGACCCGCAGGGATGTGTTTGATCCCTCTCCTGTATGAACTCTACACCAACAACTGCCATGGCATATCACCCACTACAACAACATGTCTAAAATATTCTGATGACACAGCCATCCTTGCGCTTCTCTGACAATCAATCCTCTCTGGACTACCACAACACAGTCACTCACTTCACCAAGCTATGCACAGTCAGTTATCTGGAGATCAATGTCAACAAGACCAAGGAATTACGGTTGGAGGAATTGATGGGGTTTGGTGCCCCCAACCAAGCCTCCAAGGCAGCTGTGCCTGGAAGGCACTTCCCCACGCCCTCGCGGCTCTAGTCAATCACAGCACTTGAGGTAGATTTTTGTATTTTTCCCTGCAATTTTACAGTTGAGCCAAGGTGAATTGTGTGTACCATGATAAAGTTATTTATCTGTAACCTATGTAACGTTGTGAAATGTTGTAAATACTGCAATTGTCATATAGGCTATGTATGGTTACCTGCTAATGCCAATGAGCTATGCTATGTATGGTTACATAGCCATAGGCAGCTATGCTGATGAGCTAATTAGGTATTTACTGTTGAGGAGGTTTAGCATAGAAATGAGACTGCTTTTGTATTTGCTTTTAAAAATACCCATCTCACCCAAATACTTAAAAGACCCATTTGAAACATTGACATTAAATGTATTCCCTACCAACTTAATGTAAATTCACACAACTGCCAGCTTACAGACTATTACAGACTGACTAATACATGCTTAACATTTGGTTTAGCTAAAGGTATCTTCCACATTAAATGATAACGAGTTTGCTAGCTAGCCTTTTTAAGTAAATGTAGCTTCATTCAAACAGCATGCAGCTAAAACAATTGTTTTTAACAGCAAATACAAAACCATTCTGATTCCTACGTTAAACCACCTCAACAGTAAAAATATAATTATTATATCTGCCTATTCAGGTAACCATACATAGACTATATGACAACTGCAGTATTCACAGTTACACACAATTTACAACATTTCACAACATTACACAGGTTACAGATAAATAACTTTATCAAGGTACAAACTCACCTTGGCTCAACTGTACAATTGCTGAGTCCTCCTCAGGGAAGAATAACAAAAATCTACCTCGAGGGCTGTGGTTGGCTAGACCCACTGGGGGCGGGGAGTGCCTTCCAGGCACAGCTGCCTTGGAGGCTGGGTTGGGGCTCAGAACCCCATCAAGCGGTTTAAACCCCCCCCCACCCCTTACCCCAGGATCCCATTATCATAAGCACACAAACAGTTGAGTCAGACCCCGTCTGCATGGAAACAAGTTCATGTGAAACCAACATACATTCTTAATAGATTGGCCTTTCATCAAAATGGGACGGGTCTTGCCGATACCCCAAAATGAACTTTTTGGAAAATGCTTCCTAGAGTGACAAGATTTTGATACGGTGCCATTTTCATGTCCATCCTGACAAGTATTTGTCAGGATGGACATGTATTATGTGTTCACACCAACATCGTGACCATATGACCGGAAAAAAATGCAGCCTTGCACCAGCAGCATTCATTCTCACAAGACAGCGGCAAGACAGCAACAATGGCAAACAACAGAATAGCAGTGGTGAATGGGTTAGGATTAGGGTGTGAGCAGTGTTATAATTGTTGTTCGTTTGTGTGTTGTAAATGGACTGCATTTATATAGCGCTTTTCCACCTTCATGGTGCTCAAAGCACTTTACATTAGCCTCTCATTCACCCATTCACACACACACACTCATACACCAGTAGGTTTCTAAGGTCTACAGTAAGTCCTACTGGGGGCCTAAGTCAGGGTTCAGTGTCTTGCCCAAGGACACTTCGACATGTGGACAGCCAGACAGCCTCTCGGTCATTGGGCGACCCACTCTATCAACTGAACCACAGCCGCCTGTTGTTGCGCGTGTGTCACGCTGGTAGAAAAAGCGACGTGGGCACATGCGCACTACTTCTTCTATTGGTCTCTTGTATCTGTTGGGACTGGCTTACAGCGCACATAGAGGTGTGGCATTTTAATTGCATCATTTTCAGCAAGTGTTTCGCCCCCATGCTGACGCAGATTTTTACTGAAACAGTTAAATTTTTGAAAGTTGTCTGCCAGTCTCTCTTCCCTTCAAGTTTTTATGGGCATGGATATAACATCATAGAAAGTTGAAGAAAAAAAATGTTGCCCTCTGCTGGAGACAAGTAGTAAATTTTTTCCACCCGGCTTAAAACAAATAATTTAAATATGGGAAAAAATTGGAACAAACAATTTATTTAACATTTATTTATACATATGTGATTAAATTTTTTTCTCCCACCCCTAATGACTACTACTGCCTGCATGTTCAAATGTTCTTCCACATTCCCTGTGCAGAACCGTATGTGTACAGACTATAATGCAGTGTGTTTCAGCAGTGACCTGTGAACTGGTTCATCGAAAATGACTGGAAACATGAGGCTCACGTCAAACATCTGCATTTAAGGAGATGGTTTAAGGTCAGGAATGCGGTCCTGTGGTCCTTAGAGTCCAGTAGACCCACATAGTGCTGGACCTGGACCATATGGGCTAATACAAAGACCTGTTTACACAATGGACTCAGTCCTTCTGAGTTGTTCAACAGCCTGTTCGAAAGCAGAGTCATGTAACCACATTCATGGACTGGAAGTTCCATGTGTTTGATGTTTCAGTTCAACTGTTGAATATGTGGACCTGGTCTGACTGGGTATGGTTTGACACAGCTCAGATAAAAAAAAAACACCTGAATGGACTCATGGAAGAACTCTGACAGGTCCAGGCCCATTAACAGTAGACTTACCTGAACAGGTGAGGGACATGGGGGGGCTCGTGAACGAAGGATTTTCGCTCACACAGTCTATCAGTACAGATGTAGAAAGAAGACACTGGGGCCTCATGAACCACACATGATATTGATCATCTGAACCCTTTGTCACATTAACAGCAGATCCACAGTCCAGTTGACCACATATGACATCTGCTGCCTTCAGGGTCCAGGACTCAGGATAATAAGGATAATATCCCATGTATCTCCATTCTCCATGATGTTTGATCTGTACTTCACCGTTACAGCGACTGGCTCCTCCCACCAGTCTGACATCAACATGATCTGATCAAACACAAGTGAAAGATACATTAGATCACAGTGAGTGAAGTGATAGAAGTTGTTGTCAATCAAAGGTCACATGTGCAGGTAAGCTCACCTGTGCAGGTAAGGTCCAAAGCTGTTCCAGATGAGCAGTTATGTGAGCCTGGTCTTCCACAGTCCAGCAGAGCAGACTCATGACCTTCACACTGGAACGCCTTCACCTCAGAGAGCACCCGCTGGAGGGGCTCAGGAGCCCCACAGCCCAGCTGCCTACAGACCACCTGGGCACCAGGAAGGTCCAAGTGTCCTTCACACACTGAGGACCAAGAGCTGGACTGGTTAGAGCGGACCTCCAGTCTGCCTGAACACAGACCGGAACCATTTACCAGTCTGACAGAGTCTGTGGACACATGAAGAAGACTGGAATCACACTACAGTCTGAAGTGGACTCTAAGGCAGTGGTTCCCAACCCTGGTCCTCAATGACCACTATCCTGAATGTTTTAGATGTATTCCACGACCAACAGACCTGATTCAAATGATCAGCCTGTCATCAAGCTCTGACTATCAGGTGTGTTGGAAGGAGGAAGCATCTAAAACATGCAGGGTAGTGGTACTTGAGGACCAGGGTTGGGAACCACTGCTCTAAGGGACTCTAGTGGACTGGACTAGACCAGGATCTGCGGGGTTGGACTATATTGTGAATGTGATTGCACTGTACTTTCGTATGTACTTGTTTCTTCTGTGTGACATGATGTTAAAGGTATTATTTGGAGTAAAAAATAAGTTTAGCAAATTTTTTAGATTGGGAGTATATACATCAAACATCAAAATCCCACCATTTGGATGTCGATTGAGAAAGTTCGATGTTGTTGTTTTGAGCCAAACTATGTTAGCATGAAAGTGATTAGGGCATGTCCTTTTTCGCCGAAGCTAAAACACTATTTTTAGACATCTTCTAAACTTGTAAACAACATCACACTTACGTGATAATAACTAGAGGGTCCCTAAAGACAAACCCAAGTGTCCTGAGGTCTTCATGTCATCGTAGTGTGTCCAGACTTAATAATAATAATAATAATAATAATGGATTAGATCACCCAAAACGCTTTACATTATTGATTCATTATTCATTCACTCTCACATGCTCCCTCTGGTGGTGGTAAACTACATATGTAGCCACAGTTGCCCTGGGGCAGACTGACAGAAGCGTGGCTGCCATTTTGCGCCTACGGCCCCTCTGACCACCACCGAACATTCATACGCATTCATACACCAGTGTGAGTGACACTGGAGGCAAGGAGGGTAAAGTGTCTTGCCCAAGGACACAACGGACTGACTAGGACAGAGTGGTAATCAAACCACCATCCCTTCGGTCAATGGACGACCCGCTCTCCCAACTGAGCCATGAGCTTTCTTATCTCAAGTCATGTACTTCTCTGTACTCATGAGACGTCTTAAGAGGAAGCCCAAAATAGTTGATTACACACTCTGGAAATTCACAATTTTGTTGCATTTTTTTTTTTTTAAAAACATACTCTAATATTATAATAGAATTTGAAATGAAGCTGTATGCAACAGACAAGCTTAGCCTACTAACAGGTTGTTGTTTTTAAAAAAGAACCTGGACCAGGATCTGAGAGTCCCCATAGTGACAGTGTAAAGGTTAGTGTTCAGTGTTAATGCTCTTACCTGAACAACTCAACTCCAGGAAAGAAAAGAAAGCTGGATAAGATGTAAAACAGTCACTGAGTGAAGCTTTATCACAGTCTGGATTGAACCACCAACTATCTATTTCTGAACGATTGTGTCTGTCTTTCACTGAAACAGCTGATCCACAGTCCAGTTCTGCACAAACTTTATTTCCTAACTTCCTGTACCAGAATTCCCCATTCACTGGTTTCCAGGTTCCATTCCATTTTTTCATTTCCAGGTCACCATGACAACGACTGGCTCCTCCCACCAACCTGAAGTTGACAGACTCTGTAGAAATAAGACAGAGCAGTCAGAGTCCAGTCCAGAACCACAACACACCATGTGGACCACATGGACTGGATTATTGACCCCATGGATTTACAGTGGGTTTGTTCCAAACAAGTGCGTCACAGCCATTTAAAATGTGGGGGTGTTCTAGGTTGTGGCACATGAGCAAAATCTTCTGAGTCTATTATCAGAAAATTAATGAACAGTTATCCATTTTTCATATTATTGAACAATAACTTGTAATTCAGGAGTAAAAAAAATCATATAAAATGAATGAAGTCAAAGAAATGAAATCTAAGGGATGTGTCTCATGTGTCCACATGATGCCTACAAATGAAAGGCCTTTTGGAATCCAGAGGTCACATGACCCATAAATTATTGAACAATAGTCTGTAATTTATGAGTAAAAAAATTGCTATAAAATTAATAAAGTGGCATAAATGAAATCTAAGGGGTGTGTCTTGTGTTCCCAGACCAGGGCTATAATTAAAATGCCTTTTGGGGTCTACAGGTCACATGACCCAGAAATTACTGAACAATAGCCTGTAATTTATTGATTTCTGAGTAAAAAAAAAAATTGCTAGAAAATGAATACAGTTTGTTAATTGTTCATTTGCTCATTAATTTGTGTAGTTATGCATTCACTTGAGATGAATATCCAAGTCATTTAATGAAGGTTTATTTGATTTGTCTTTTTTGTAACAGTTGGTGTCCACTACTGAAGCACCTGAACTGGGGTAATGCTGAGCGGACAAGTGCTGATGCTTGTGGAGAAGCTGCATATCCGTCGACTATCGGACTCCAGCAGCTCACTGAGTATCACCTTGATCGTTGTCAGTGGGGAGGTGCCTTTGCGATTGAGTATGTAATAAAAGCGCATAAAATAACATGTTGGAGCAGCTGACGTGACCATGTGAAAAGGAGAGATGGCTGGTGTGACCGCAGTAATTTAGAACAGTCTCTGTTTTCAGAGGAACTGACATTTTCTGTGTAAAAACTGATTCAGTTCATCATTCATTCACTGAATTGAATCAGTCAATGTTCTATTGTTGTGTTGTCCAGTGTGTGTATTTTACATTGTGTGTTGTCCAGTGTGTGTATTTTAGATTGTGTGTTGTCCAGTGTGTGTATTTTAGATTGTGTGTTGTCCAGTGTGTGTATTTTAGATATTTGTGTTGTCCAGTGTGTGTATTTTAGATATTTGTGTTGTCCAGTGTGTGTATTTTAGATAGTGTGTTGTCCATTGTGTGTATTTTAGATTGTTGTGTTGTCCAGTGTGTGTATTTTAGATTGTGTGTTGTCCATTGTGTGTATTTTAGATTGTTGTGTTGTCCAGTGTGTGTATTTTAGATTGTGTGTTGTCCATTGTGTGTATTTTAGATTGTGTGTTGTCCAGTGTGTGTATTTTAGATATTTGTGTTGTCCAGTGTGTGTATTTTAGATAGTGTGTTGTCCATTGTGTGTATTTTAGATTGTTGTGTTGTCCAGTGTGTGTATTTTAGATTGTGTGTTGTCCATTGTGTGTATTTTAGATATTTGTGTTGTCCAGTGTGTGTATTTTAGATAGTGTGTTGTCCAGTGTGTGTATTTTAGATTGTGTGTTGTCCAGTGTGTGTATTTTAGATTGTGTGTTGTCCAGTGTGTGTATTTTAGATAGTGTGTTGTCCAGTGTGTGTATTTTAGATTGTGTGTTGTCCAGTGTGTGTATTTTAGATAGTGTGTTGTCCAGTGTGTGTATTTTAGATTGTGTGTTGTCAAGTGTGTGTATTTTAGATAGTGTGTTGTCCAGTGTGTGTATTTTAGATTGTGTGTTGTCCAGTGTGTGTATTTTAGATTGTTGTGTTGTCCAGTGTGTGTATTTTAGATTGTGTGTTGTCCATTGTGTGTAATTTAGATTGTGTGTTGTCCAGTGTGTGTATTTTAGATAGTGTGTTGTCCATTGTGTGTATTTTAGATTGTTGTGTTGTCCAGTGTGTGTATTTTAGATTGTGTGTTGTCCATTGTGTGTATTTTAGATTGTTGTGTTGTCCAGTGTGTGTATTTTAGATTGTGTGTTGTCCATTGTGTGTATTTTAGATATTTGTGTTGTCCAGTGTGTGTATTTTAGATAGTGTGTTGTCCAGTGTGTGTATTTTAGATTGTGTGTTGTCCAGTGTGTGTATTTTAGATTGTTGTGTTGTCCAGTGTGTGTATTTTAGATTGTGTGTTGTCCAGTGTGTGTATTTTAGATTGTGTGTTGTCCAGTGTGTGTATTTTAGATTGTGTGTTGTCCAGTGTGTGTATTTTAGATTGTGTGTTGTCCAGTGTGTGTATTTTAGATAGTGTGTTGTCCAGTGTGTGTATTTTAGATAGTGTGTTGTCAAGTGTGTGTATTTTAGATAGTGTGTTGTCCAGTGTGTGTATTTTAGATTGTGTGTTGTCCAGTGTGTGTATTTTAGATTGTTGTGTTGTCCAGTGTGTGTATTTTAGATAGTGTGTTGTCCAGTGTGTGTATTTTAGATTGTGTGTTGTCCAGTGTGTGTATTTTAGATTGTGTGTTGTCCAGTGTGTGTATTTTAGATAGTGTGTTGTCCAGTGTGTGTATTTTAGATTGTGTGTTGTCCAGTGTGTGTATTTTAGATTGTTGTGTTGTCCAGTGTGTGTATTTTAGATTGTGTGTTGTCCAGTGTGTGTATTTTAGATTGTGTGTTGTCCAGTGTGTGTATTTTAGATTGTGTGTTGTCCAGTGTGTGTATTTTAGATTGTTGTGTTGTCCAGTGTGTGTATTTTAGATAGTGTGTTGTCCAGTGTGTGTATTTTAGATTGTGTGTTGTCCAGTGTGTGTATTTTAGATTGTTGTGTTGTCCAGTGTGTGTATTTTAGATTGTGTGTTGTCCAGTGTGTGTATTTTAGATTGTGTGTTGTCCAGTGTGTGTATTTTAGATTGTGTGTTGTCCAGTGTGTGTATTTTAGATAGTGTGTTGTCCAGTGTGTGTATTTTAGATTGTGTGTTGTCCATTGTGTGTAATTTAGATTGTGTGTTGTCCAGTGTGTGTATTTTAGATTGTGTGTTGTCCAGTGTGTGTATTTTAGATTGTGTGTTGTCCAGTGTGTGTATTTTAGATTGTGTGTTGTCCAGTGTGTGTATTTTAGATTGTGTGTTGTCCAGTGTGTGTATTTTAGATTGTGTGTTGTCCAGTGTGTGTATTTTAGATTGTGTGTTGTCCAGTGTGTGTATTTTAGATTGTGTGTTGTCCAGTGTGTGTATTTTAGATTGTGTGTTGTCCAGTGTGTGTATTTTAGATTGTTGTGTTGTCCAGTGTGTGTATTTTAGATTGTGCGTTGTCCATTGTGTGTATTTTAGATATTTGTGTTGTCCAGTGTGTGTATTTTAGATAGTGTGTTGTCCAGTGTGTGTATTTTAGATTGTGTGTTGTCCAGTGTGTGTATTTTAGATTGTGTGTTGTCCAGTGTGTGTATTTTAGATTGTGTGTTGTCCAGTGTGTGTATTTTAGATTGTGTGTTGTCCAGTGTGTGTATTTTAGATTGTGTGTTGTCCAGTGTGTGTATTTTAGATTGTGTGTTGTCCACTCTTCCACACATATTGAACAACACAACAGTTTGTTCAGATGAAAACCAGCTGAACCAGGATCAGGTTCGGTTTTAAACAGGGGGTCAAAGTACTCATATTCTGAACATAAGTACAAGTACAGCTACATGTGTGAAAAAATACTTTGGTAAAAGTAGAAGTACTGATTCAGGAAAAGTAAAAGAGTACAACTTCTGTAATGTAATAAAGTCAAAAGTCAAACTGCATTTTTTTTTTGCCATGGATGAAATAATACTTATTTAACCAGGAAAAAAATAAAGTTTGAAAATAATAATTAAAAAAAATAAAGTCTTTAAAAGTGAGTTAGTGTGTAGATAATATGTTTGATCAGGTCACAGTTACTCAGTTTAATGGATATGGGCAGAAAATATATGACATAAAGTTCATATGTGAAATTACAAAAAATGCATAATTATGCCGTAAAAATTGTGAGACAGTCATACATATGAGATAAGAAATACATAATTATGAGAAAGAGTTGAAATTATGAGTTAATAAGTCACAATCATGACCTAAGTCTTTCTGTTTGTAGCTGCTGAAGCCACTTATGTTTCACACTGTTTAGTTTGAAAAAGTAATGAGTCTATTCTGACAATGTAAAGAGTATAAAGTACATATATTTATATACATGTAAAGAGTATAAAGTACATATATTTATGTAAATGTAAAGAGTATAAAGTACATATATTTATATAAATGTAAAGAGTATAAAGTACATATATTTATATAAATGTAAAGAGTATAAAGTACATATATTTATATAAATGTAAAGAGTATAAAGTACATATATTTATATAAATGTAAAGAGTATAAAGTACATATATTTATATAAATGTAAAGAGTATAAAGTACATATATTTATATAAATGTAAAGAGTATAAAGTACAAATATTTATATAAATGTAAAGAGTATAAATTACATATATTTATATAAATGTAAAGAGTATAAAGTACATATATTTATATAAATGTAAAGAGTATAAAGTACATATACTTATATAAATGTAAAGAGTATAAATTACATATATTTATATAAATGTAAAGAGTATAAAGTACATATATTTATATAAATGTAAAGAGTATAAAGTACATATATTTATATAAATGTAAAGAGTATAAAGTACATATATTTATATAAATGTAAAGAGTATAAAGTACATATATTTATATAAATGTAAAGAGTATAAAGTACAAATATTTATGTAAATGTAAAGAGTATAAAGTACATATATTTATATAAATGTAAAGAGTATAAAGTACAAATATTTATATAAATGTAAAGAGTATAAATTACATATATTTATATAAATGTAAAGAGTATAAAGTACATATATTTATATAAATGTAAAGAGTATAAAGTACATATACTTATATAAATGTAAAGAGTATAAATTACATATATTTATATAAATGTAAAGAGTATAAAGTACATATATTTATATAAATGTAAAGAGTATAAAGTACATATATTTATATAAATGTAAAGAGTATAAAGTACATATATTTATATAAATGTAAAGAGTATAAAGTACATATATTTATATAAATGTAAAGAGTATAAAGTACATATATTTATATAAATGTAAAGAGTATAAAGTACAAATATTTATGTAAATGTAAAGAGTATAAAGTACATATATTTATATAAATGTAAAGAGTATAAAGTACATATATTTATATAAATGTAAAGAGTATAAAGTACATATATTTATATAAATGTAAAGAGTATAAAGTACATATATTTATATAAATATAAAGAGTATAAAGTACATATATTTATATAAATGTAAAGAGTATAAAGTACACATATTTATATAAATGTAAAGAGTATAAATTACATATATTTATATAAATGTAAAGAGTATAAAGTACATATATTTATATAAATGTAAAGAGTATAAAGTACATATATTTATATAAATATAAAGAGTATAAAGTACATATATTTATATACATGTAAAGAGTATAAAGTACACATATTTATATAAATGTAAAGAGTATAAAGTACATATATTTATATAAATGTAAAGAGTATAAAGTACATATATTTATATAAATATAAAGAGTATAAAGTACATATATTTATATACATGTAAAGAGTATAAAGTACACATATTTATATAAATGTAAAGAGTATAAAGTACAAATATTTATGTAAGTGTAAAGAGTATAAAGTACATATATTTATATAAATGTAAAGAGTATAAAGTACATATATTTATGTAAATGTAAAGAGTATAAAGTACATATATTTATATAAATGTAAAGAGTATAAAGTACATATATTTATATAAATGTAAAGAGTATAAAGTACATATATTTATGTAAATGTAAAGAGTATAAAGTACATATATTTATATACATGTAAAGAGTATAAAGTACATATATTTATGTAAATGTAAAGAGTATAAAGTACATATATTTATATAAATGTAAAGAGTATAAAGTACATATATTTATGTAAATGTAAAAAGTATAAAGTACATATATTTATATAAATGTAAAGAGTATAAAGTACATATATTTATATAAATGTAAAGAGTATAAAGTACATATATTTATATACATGTAAAGAGTATAAAGTACATATATTTATATAAATGTAAAGAGTATAAAGTACATATATTTATATAAATGTAAAGAGTATAAAGTACATATATTTATGCAAAAATGTAGGGAGTAAAAGTAAAAAATTGCCAGAAATATAAATACTCAAGTAAAGTACAGATAAGTAAGCACTTAAGTACAATAATGAAGTACTTTTACTTAGTTACTTTAAATCCACTTCACATCCTCCTTTATGCGTTTGTTACCTGTTGAAGTCTTGTTGTTTTCAGACAGGAGTCCTGCAGGAAAAACACGTCCCCATTAGGAACCAAACTATAACTAATTACATTTTCAAAGTAACGTGATGTCATCCATCAAAACACACTCTGTTTGTGTCTCACACTTTTGTCTCATTCATTCTGTTCCTACCTGGAATCATGGACATGGAAACAAGGATGTAGACGCTGAGCTTCATGGTGGTCAGGTGGTCTTCTGTCTTTGGACTGTCTGTCTTTAGTGTCTCTGCTCTTTTATCAGGACTCCAAACGGCTCCTCCTTCATTTTTATCTCCTCATCGATGCTTCCGCTGCTCAGTCTCACCTACTTTTCATCCAAATATTACTACTTTTCATCCAAATATTACTACTTTTCATCCAAATACTACTGATTTTCATCCAAATGTTACTACTTTTCATCCAAATACTACTGATTTTCATCCAAATATTACTACTTTTCATCCAAATATTATTACTTTTCATCCAAATATTACTACTTTTCATCCAAATACTACTGATTTTCATCCAAATATTACTACTTTTCATCCAAATATTATTACTTTTCATCCAAATATTACTACTTTTCATCCAAATACTACTGATTTTCATCCAAATATTACTACTTTTCATCCAAATACTACTGATTTTCAACCAAATATTACTACTTTTCATCCAAATACTACTGATTTTCATCCAAATATTACTACTTTTCATCCAAATATTATTACTTTTCATCCAAATACTACTGATTTTCATCCAAATATTACTACTTTTCATCCAAATATTATTACTTTTCATCCAAATATTATTACTTTCATCCAAATACTACTGAGGATCCACCTCGTGACGATGCCTCCTGGACGCCTCCCTGTGGAGGTGTTCTGGACATGTCCATCTGGGAGACCTCTGGGTGGACTCAGGACACGCTGGAGCGATGATATCTCTGGGCTGGCCTGGAAACACCTGGGAATAACCCTGAGGGAAGTCTGGGCTGCTTTGCTCTGGCTGCTGCCCCCGTGACCTGGACCTGGGTGAAGTGCGAGATGACGAGTGCGAGTACTACTACTTTTAATACAAATGTTACTACTTTCATCCAAATACTACTGATTTTCATCCAAATACTACTGATTTTCATCCAAATACTACTGATTTTCATACAAATACTACTGATTTTCATCCAAATACTATTGATTTTCATCCAAATACTACTGATTTTCATCCAAATACTACTGATTTTCATCCAAATACTATTGATTTTCATCCAAATACTACTGATTTTCATCCAAATACTACTGATTTTCATCCAAATACTACTGATTTTCATCCAAATACTACTGATTTTCATACAAATACTATTGATTTTCATCCAAATACTACTGATTTTCATCCAAATACTACTGATTTTCATACAAATACTACTGATTTTCATCCAAATACTACTGATTTTCATCCAAATACTACTGATTTTCATCCAAATACTACTGATTTTCATCCAAATACTACTGATTTTCATCCAAATACTACTGATTTTCATACAAATACTACTGATTTTCATCCAAATACTACTGATTTTCATCCAAATACTATTGATTTTCATCCAAATACTACTGATTTTCATCCAAATACTACTGATTTTCATCCAAATACTACTGATTTTCATCCAAATACTACTGATTTTCATCCAAATACTACTGATTTCCATACAAATACTACTGATTTTCATACAAATACTACTGATTTTCATCCAAATACTACTGATTTTCATCCAAATACTACTGATTTTCATCCAAATACTACTGATTTTCATCCAAATACTACTGATTTTCATACAAATACTATTGATTTTCATACAAATACTACTGATTTTCATACAAATACTACTGATTTTCATACAAATACAACTGAATTTCATCCAAATACTACTGATTTTCATCCAAATACTACTGATTTTCATCCAAATACTACTGATTTTCATCCAAATACTACTGATTTTCATCCAAATACTACTGATTTTCATCCAAATACTACTGATTTTCATCCAAATACTACTGATTTTCATCCAAATACTACTGATTTTCATCCAAATACTACTGATTTCATCCAAATACTACTGATTTTCATCCAAATACTACTGATTTTCATACAAATACTACTGATTTTCATCCAAATACTACTGATTTTCATCCAAATACTACTGATTTTCATCCAAATACTACTGATTTTCATCCAAATACTACTGATTTTCATCCAAATACTACTGATTTTCATCCAAATACTACTGATTTTCATCCAAATACTACTGATTTTCATCCAAATACTACTGATTTTCATCCAAATACTACTGATTTTCATCCAAATACTACTGATTTTCATCCAAATACTACTGATTTTCATCCAAATACTACTGATTTTCATCCAAATACTACTGATTTTCATCCAAATACTACTGATTTTCATACAAATACTACTGATTTTCATCCAAATACTACTGATTTTCATCCAAATACTATTGATTTTCATCCAAATACTACTGATTTTCATCCAAATACTACTGATTTTCATCCAAATACTACTGATTTTCATCCAAATACTACTGATTTTCATACAAATACTATTGATTTTCATCCAAATACTACTGATTTTCATCCAAATACTACTGATTTTCATACAAATACTACTGATTTTCATCCAAATACTACTGATTTTCATCCAAATACTACTGATTTTCATCCAAATACTACTGATTTTCATCCAAATACTACTGATTTTCATCCAAATACTACTGATTTTCATACAAATACTACTGATTTTCATCCAAATACTACTGATTTTCATCCAAATACTATTGATTTTCATCCAAATACTACTGATTTTCATCCAAATACTACTGATTTTCATCCAAATACTACTGATTTTCATCCAAATACTACTGATTTTCATCCAAATACTACTGATTTCCATACAAATACTACTGATTTTCATACAAATACTACTGATTTTCATCCAAATACTACTGATTTTCATCCAAATACTACTGATTTTCATCCAAATACTACTGATTTTCATCCAAATACTACTGATTTTCATACAAATACTATTGATTTTCATACAAATACTACTGATTTTCATACAAATACTACTGATTTTCATACAAATACAACTGAATTTCATCCAAATACTACTGATTTTCATCCAAATACTACTGATTTTCATCCAAATACTACTGATTTTCATCCAAATACTACTGATTTTCATCCAAATACTACTGATTTTCATCCAAATACTACTGATTTTCATACAAATACTATTGATTTTCATACAAATACTACTGATTTTCATACAAATACTACTGATTTTCATACAAATACAACTGAATTTCATCCAAATACTACTGATTTTCATCCAAATACTACTGATTTTCATCCAAATACTACTGATTTTCATCCAAATACTACTGATTTTCATCCAAATACTACTGATTTTCATCCAAATACTACTGATTTTCATCCAAATACTACTGATTTTCATCCAAATACTACTGATTTTCATCCAAATACTACTGATTTTCATCCAAATACTACTGATTTTCATCCAAATACTACTGATTTTCATCCAAATACTACTGATTTTCATACAAATACTATTGATTTTCATACAAATACTACTGATTTTCATACAAATACTACTGATTTTCATACAAATACTACTGATTTTCATACAAATACTACTGATTTTCATACAAATACTACTGATTTTCATACAAATACAACTGATTTTCATACAAATACTACTGATTTTCATACAAATACTACTGATGTTCATACAAATACTACTGATTTTCATACAAATTCTACTGATGTTCATACAAATACTACTGATTTTCATACAAATACTACTGATTTTCATACAAATACTACTGATTTTCATCCAAATACTACTGATTTTCATCCAAATACTACTGATTTTCATCCAAATACTACTGATTTTCATACAAATACTATTGATTTTCATACAAATACTACTGATTTTCATACAAATACTACTGATTTTCATACAAATACTACTGATTTTCATACAAATACTACTGATTTTCATACAAATACTACTGATTTTCATACAAATACTACTGATTTTCATACAAATACAACTGATTTTCATACAAATACTACTGATTTTCATACAAATACTACTGATGTTCATACAAATACTACTGATTTTCATACAAATTCTACTGATGTTCATACAAATACTACTGATTTTCATACAAATACTACTGATTTTCATACAAATACTACTACTCTTCACATAGTTTAGTCCATTGTGTATTCAGTGTGTGTTTCCTTCAGGATGTGTGTTTGTGTGTATGCATGTATTTATTCATTTTTTATTTTCTTGCTTTGCTACATTAGGAATGTATGAATGTGTTTGTGAATGTGAAGATGAGAAGTGAAGTCAATTCATCTAAATTACTGGATTTTTTATGTATTATGTTGACAGGAACTTAAACGGTAGAGTGTTGTGTGGAGAAGGTGTGAGATTAAATAAGTTTCACTTCCTCCCACTCTTTTTGAAAGATGCAAATGAAGACATGTTTTAGTTTTCATACATACAAAAAAAAAAAATAAATGTTCCCCTCGCCCCACGTGGGCGGTGTCTTCTTCAGACTCGGGTCCTCTACCAGAGGTCTGGGAGCCTGAGGGTTCTGCGCAGGATCTTAGCTGTTCCTAACAATGTTCTCTTTTGGACACAGATCTCTGATGTTGTTCCTGGTATCTGCTGGAGACATTCTCCCAGCTTGGGGGTCACTGCCCCTAGTGCCCCCATCACTACTGGTACCACTGTTGCCTTCACACTCCACATTTTCTCTAACTCCTCTTTCAGCCCTTGGTATTTCTCTTCTCTTCTCATGTTCTTTCTTTCTCATGTTGCTATCACTGGGGACTGCTACATCTATCACCACCACTGTCTTCTCATGTTTATCCACCACCACTATGTCAGGCTGATTGGCCATCACCATCTGGTCTGGATCTGGAAGTCCCACAGGATCTTGGCCTGTTTGTTCTCTGTCACCTTTGGGGGTTCTCCCATCTTGACCCTTGACCTCCAGTCCATACTCTTTACAGATGTTCCTGTACAGTATGTCCTCTACCTGGTTATGCCTCTCCATGTATGCCTTACCTGCCACCATCTTACACCTGCTGTGATGTGCTGGACTGTTTCAGGGGCTTTTCTACACAGCCTACACCTGGGGTCCTGTCTGATGTGGTAGACCCAGGCCTCTATTGCTCTGGTGTTCAGGGCTTGTTCTTGTGCAGCCATGAGTAGCGCCTCTGTGCTGTCCTTTAGTCCAGCCTTTTCCAGCCACTGGTATGTCTTTTCCATATCAGCCACTTCCTCAATTTGTCGATGGTACACGCCATGCAAGGGTTTGTCCTTCCATGATAGCCCCTCTGGTTCCTCGACCTTACTGGGCTTTTGTTGCCTGAGGCATTCACTTAGCAGTTGGTCATTGGGGGCCATTTTCTTGATGTATTCCTGGAGGTTCGCCGTTTCCTCCTGGACAGTAGTTCTGACACTTACTAGTCCTCGGCCCCCTTCCTTTCGCTTAGTGTACAGCCTCAGGACACTGGACTTGGGGTGGAACCCTCCCTGCATGGTAAGGAGTTTCCTTGTCTTGATATCAGTGGCTTGTATCTCTTCCAGTGTCCAGGATATTATCCCAGCTGGGTATCTGATTACTGGCAGGGCATAGGTGTTAATGGCCTGGATCTTATTTTTACCGTTCAGCTGACTTTTCAGGACCTGTCTTACCCTCTGTAGGTATTTGGCTGTGGCTGACTTCCGAGCTGCCTCCTCATGATTACCATTTGTCTGTGGGATCCCTAGGTATTTGTAACTTTCCTGCACATCTGTGATATTCCCTTCAGGTAGGTCAACCCCTTCAGTTGTGATCACCTTTCATATATATACATATATATATATATATATATATATATATATATATATATATATATATATATATATATATATATATATATATATATATACAGTATATACATACACACATATATATATATATATATATATATATATATATATATATATATATATATATATGTATATATATATATATATATATAATGTATGTATGAGTATCATTGTTTGGTTTGTTGAATATTCTAAATAAATTTAACTGAACTGAAGTTTTCATCCAAATACTACTACTTTTCATAGAAGTACTACTACCTCCATCCAGGGCCAGACTCTATCAGGATTTCAGGCCGGGAATATCCCGCAGCATCCAGGCCGCATCCAGCACCACAGAGGCAGAAAAAAAAAAGCCCTCCAAAAACCACACCTTTGGGGGGGGGCATGGTATGTGTTATTATGAACATGTTTGTATTATTTTATCAGCAAACTTTTCAGATAGCATCTTAGTATAGTTAATAAACACTAATATTCAATGTTAAATTGAAAAGGTCAACAGTCTATCCTATAACTGAAGTCTAAATATCTTTCAGGCTTCCTGCACCTGTGGAGTTTTACCTATATGCATTGAAATTAACATTACATTTATTAATATGTTCATATATACTATTCTGTTTTTCAGTTTCCCAACATACTGTAATATTGATCAAATAAAACAGACAAGGTCAACTCACACTAACCTTTAGTAAGAAAAAGTTAAACTGTTCACACACACAGTCATACAACTCTACAATTATAATGAAATTAACATAAAGTCCAAAAGCCCTGCTGTGATCAAAATATGGGATCAATTAAAAAAACTTTCTAAAATGGTCAGCAGGTGGCACATTTTAGCCAAACAATAGCTAAAATAAACAAAATTTGAAATCATGCTGAATAGCAAAAAATAAAATAGTAACAATAATAGCACAATATAAATCCAATATTCAAAAGAAATACAACCAGGGGTGTCGGGAGACCTGGGCATTCCCAGCTGAAGCCCCGCAACTCCAAGGAATAGCTCTGAATCTCTCTAGACTCTAGAGAGATTTGGGGCTGGACCATCATAATTAAAATGTGTAATAATAATAATAAGAGAAGAAGGACAGCTCTGTGGACGATACTTTGAGTGGTGGTACCACAGGTCAACTCTCACTGGGTGGTCTTGCTGCTGCCGCCTGTCACCATGCACCTTTGGAACTAGTGCAAAATGCACGATTCTGACGTGCCCATATATGGACATGTTGATTCATTGTCGTCAAATGTATACAATCAGTAACAACGGAACGGACTTTCGCTGCTCGACGGTCGACCGGTTCACCTCCGGAGCAACAACTATCACTCTTTTACTCTTTTCTTATCTTCTTGTTCACTTTTCTCACTCCCACCTAACTCCACAGGTCCACCACACCTCAGTGGACTGTTAGTGCTCTTAAACTGGATGTTTTCTAAGGAAAGGTGGGCTCTGGGCCAGGCTGCAGCTGGAGGGCTGGAAACATCTGGAAGCTGTGCACCTTGTGTCCTGCCGCCCCTTCTACCTGCCCAGAGAAATACCCCAGCTCTTTTTCACCATCGTCTACATCCACCCCAGAGCCAACCCACCACAGCAACTGACCACATCAGAAGCACCCTCAATCGGAGATCTGGGGGGGGGGGGGGGGTCAGGCCAGACAGGCCAATGAGCAGGCAGGCAACGGGGAAAAGTCCTGGTTCTCCCGTGTGCCTCTCTGGGCCTGCCTCCATCCAAAAACTTTTGTTTTTCATACAAATACTACGACTTTCATATAAATATTACTATTTGTCATACAAATATTACTACTTTCACCAAAATACTACTGCTTTTCATCCAAATATTACTACTTTTCATACAAATACTACTACTCACACAGTTTAGTCCATTGTGTATTCGGTGTGTGTTTGTGTGTATGTGTGTATTTATTCATCTTTTATTTTCTTATTTTGTCACATTATGAATTATAGGTGTGCACAGATAGATACTAGGTGGTGCTAGGGCACTTGCCCCTTTGCCCTTTATCAATGAAAGTGCCCTTTTGAAACTTAGCAACGCATAATAATTTGTATCCGATTGACACAAATTGTTGACAGATGTTAAAGGACACTCTGATGGACATGTCACAGAAGTTTTATATATTATAATAATAGGACAGAAGTGTGACGTATTATAATCATTTGGCTTACACCATTGGACAGAACATTCAATATAAGCTTTTACCTCGTACCAAACACTTGGGTGTTTACCCACGGAACGGAGATCGGTTTGTTCGGCGAAAAGAGGTGGAAGTCGTCTTTGTCTTTGCTCAGCAATACCTGAACTTTTGTCGCCGCTTAAATAATTGACTCAATAAACACCTTTATTGATTGGATTTCAATGTAATGACCACAGGAAGTGAACATAGAGGTGTTAAGGTACCGTTTTTTGATAAGGTGTAAACACTAATAACAAATCACCTTCCAGCCTAAATTTGGCTGTAGCTCTGAACGGCTCAGCGCGACTTATGCCTGGTTTCGTGGTGGTGGGTCACATATGGGCTGTGTTGCCTTGCAGTGCATGTGGTCAAATATGCTGGGTCATGTTCCGTACACTCTCAGTGGTCAGCGGCCTGACTTTCTCTGTCATATTCCACTCTCGCGATAAGTGCATAAAATGGTCCGCTCACGTACTGGTGAAGTGTCTCTTGTCTGTTTTAGTAACAGTTAGAACCTGCGACTGAAGTCCCCAATCATGATCAACATAATGCACCGTGACGCAGAGATAAGTGATTACTCAGTGAGGTCCAGTAGTCTCGGGTCAGCACCACTGTCCTTGTCTGACGGAGGCATCGACCTTGGCGCATTACTTCCGGTTTTCCGATTTACGGAAATGCCCGAGGTTTAAATGTGTTATATTTCATTCTTTTAATTCTTTAATTTGTTATTGTTCATGTGGTGTGTATGTGTTGTTTGCAAATTATTAGGCCTATATTTTGAGCCATACAATATTTTATTCAGTGTGTTTTCTAATGGACTTAAATGCATAATGGATATAATCAGAAATATTATTAAAAAATACTTTTAACACGTTTTTAATACAAATATATTCTAATAGATACTTTATTCTTTAACAAAAAATGACAAGTCAGCTGCCAACATTGTCAGGTCTGTCAAGCATGGGTATCAGTCCTGTTCCTTCCTCCTGACATTTATTAGAAAAAATATGTAACTACTTTTTCAAGAATTACTCTAAATGTATAGAACAAGATGTGGAGATGCTTCCATGATTTTAAAAAATATTGCTGGTACATGTTTTTTGAATTATGACAAAATAAAGGATATGATGCAGCTACATTTAACTTAAATATTCTGTAAAATTGGTCATTTGTATGGGTTTACTAAAAAATTATTAAATGCAACAAGGGACATGTGACAAAAAAAACTGTAACACGTGTCGTAAACATTTTTGCCTGGAGCAAAAATGTTTACGAATTCAATAAAGTACTATGATATTTAATTTTGTGTCATTCTGTCAGCCAGTAAGTTCAGAAAGTATCACTTCACTAGATGAACGTGGCTATAAACTACAGCTTCTTTCAATATATTCCAAAGCATTCATTTTATTACCATTTTTCATTTTAGTCTTAGCCTTTTGTCAAAGTTAAGTCTTAGTCACTTTTAGTTTTTCACATATCATTTTGTTCATCATATTTTAGTTGACTAAAAGTCTCAAAATTTTACTCTATTTTTAGTCAGACGTTAATGTAAGGTATATTAGTCCAGTTTTAATCAAAACATGTAAATCTTTCTATTTCTGGAATATTCTTGTGTATCAAGTCCAGTTGAGCTGTGTTCTACAACATATTGATTACATGTCTTGATTGAATTGACTTGAACAAATAAATCCTCAGTGCTTCTTGAATTTATTAGAAATAGCAACACAAAAAAACATTACACCACTATAGCTACCTTTAGAGCCGAGCAAACACATTGAAATGAAATAAAAATTGAAGATCACAGTAGCCTATATCAAGTACTGTACAGATAAAATGTTCTGCATAACACATTACAAAAACTAGTAGACCAATTCAAAAGAAATATCTGTTACCAGATGGACGTCTACAGTAGAAAGTTAGTGTGAAAACGTATATACTGTTCATATGCGATAACCTATTCTAAATAATAAATCACAAAAACCCAAACAGACCTGATTCAATAGAAAAATGGAGGTCTACAGTAGAAACTCAATATGAAAATGTGACATTTAATCAATAAATCAGTCGTAACTTCTTTATTGGTAGAACTATGTGTTTCAATCCAAAACTAGCATGTGTTTATCACAAGTTAAATCTGCAGTGTGACACATAAGGACCTGTGTCTACACCAAGTGTTTTTAGCGCAGAGATAAAAACCTTGTCTTCCGGCTGCTTTCTGAGAATGCGTGTTGTTGCTAAGTTACACAGACGTCACCCACTTCTGTGTTAGATATGTGATATGTGTAAACATTAACACACTGTAGTCGTCCCGCCTCCTCCTTGCTTTTGATTGGTCAGTAAGATAATTGTGACATAGACAAGCATTTTCGACTTGTTTTTATTCATCGATGAACACACAGTTATCTTCAGGGTTTTTAGAACAGCTGTGTCATCTTGTCATCGTCATGGGAAAAAGGGTCGTCAACGAACATTTCCTCTCGTCTCACGAAATTAACACTGTTCCGAAGTTCACTCAATATATTCAGGCATTCATTATATATATATGTTTTTGAATTATCTTGCTAACTGACAGACAGAAACAAAGTCTGGCAAAAACATAACCTCCTTGCAGAGGTCATAAAATGACAAGACAAATGGATGTTCAGTTTCTGTCTGTTCCAACACATTTAACGTTACTGATCACAGCCTGCAGATGGAAGCACAGCACCACCATTATGAAAATAACACCCTTCTGCAATTTTTCTACCATTGCTTTTTATTTGATTTAATTGGGTGAATATTTTACACAGGAAAAGAAAAATATTCCACCTCCGAACTAATTTTTCGTAACTTTTAATTCAACTTTTCAAATGATTAACCCTTCTTAATTAGGAAAATAATAATAATAATAATAATAATAATAATAATAATAATAATAATAATAATAATAATAATAATAATAATAATAATAATAATAAATAACTATAATATTTAATGTATCGCCTGACATTTTATGGAATTTTAGAAAAGAAATCATAATCAGTATTATTTATATGTATTTTTTATTAATATTATTTATGTATTTAATTATTTGTTCCTTTATATATAAATGATGGTTGATTGTATTATATTGTTGTATTTCTACAATCTGTCATATATTTTTTTTTTAAATAAATATTTCATTGGAAAACAAGGCAGAGGATGGACATTGCAGCAAACTAAAATCTGATAAACAGATGTTATAATTAACCTTAGTATATCACACAAAATACTTTTTAGTTTTTAACCTAATTATACAAAAGGACAAGTAACATTAAAAAACATAAAACACAAACAACAAATTAATAATATGTAAAAATGTCCACATCTATATATGTATACATAACATAAAATATAATAATGAGGGGTTGGGCATTCCAAGACTCAGAAGAAAAGAAAGGAACTGAATTTAAGACAATAAAAAATTAATTAATTAATTAATTAATTAACTAATTATCATGATTAATTAATAATCAGAATAAAAAGAATAGTTTATTAATTTAATGTACAACATAGCTTAAAGAATATTTAATATTTTCTATTTTAAGAAATACATTTAAATAATTATGAATAATTATAATTAAATTAAGTTATTTTTAAAAAGAAAAAAAGCGACGTGTCACCGGAAGTAACATCACGTCAGGCTTACCGAGGAAGACAACAGTAGCTAACTGGAGTGAAGCCACAAGCTAACCACCAAGAGTTTGAAGGAGCTTTTCTAAACCAAAGGTAATCCACGTTTGAACCTGTACTTACGGGTGGTTTTATGGGAATAATGGCAGTTAAAACCGGACACAGTTTGCCCCGTGTGTTCAGGAGTAGTTCACTGCGGCTACACAAGCTAACGTGGCTAAAGCTAAAGCTAACACATGCAGATAAATACACGGGTGTCCCGTGAAGCGGCTTCATTCTACTGGATATTAGTCAGTGGGTTTGGACACAGATGGTCATCTTTTGATACTTATGAACAGTTTGAGCTCAAATATATTCAAGTCTTTCCTCCTGGATGTCCCAGTGATTCCTGTTAGCTAGTTAGCCGCTAGCGGAGCTGCTAACTCGAGTGCAGTGAAGCAGAGACTTACTCATGTTGTCAGTTAGTCGTGGTCCTCCCTGGGTCAGACTGTTTTAATGTTCATTTCAAAGCCGTGCAGAGATCGTTGGTGCGGCAGGGGCTCGATTTTTTTAAACTACATTTACAAACAAGCTTACCAACAACCGCTGTTGATAAGATGGTGTCACAGTTTCACACAATATGTCTGTGTAATGGAACAGAACCATTTGAAGTCAGGTTCATTTAACAGTCGTGCATGTAGATTGTCGTCTTATGGTGATTTAGAAAAGGTTTGCCTACTCTCTATATTTTAGGAACTAAGTCAACTAACTTAAGCTAGGCCTACTATAAAATAATACAGGAGCTTAGTTTATCTTCTAGAATATTTGAAGCTGCCACATTACTGAAATGGATCATGGAGCTAAACATTGCTCTACATTACACAACCCAATGCAACAAACGGCGCTAAACAATTTATTATCTTGTTTTCTCATGAATTATGCAACATACATGATCAGATAAGGAATGAAAGACAATTCATGCGACCTTACCATGCACTTCTCCCACTGTCTCACTGCACACGAAGGGTTAACTGATCGTGCGACGCCATGAATCGTAGCCACAAGGTATTTACGTGTAATGTTATTTTCCAAATCTACAATTTCACATATGATCAAGGACACATAGTGGAGAGCTCTAATGTTGGAAGTCATATATTAAAAAAAACAAACAAAAAAAACCAAAAACGGATGAAAAAACCGTCTCTGTCAAAAGGGAACTTTGGATATCAATCAGCAAAAGAGAAGGTGCCAGAGCCCCTGTAGCACCCCTTCTCTGCACGTGCCTGGTTCATTTATGGTTTTTAAATGGAATGTATGATCGAGAGACCCTGTAGACTGCAGTACTTCAGGACATTTTGAGCTTAGCTCTCGAACACCCTATATTGAGCTAGCACGCTGCTATGAGCCCGGAGCTAACAAGCTACAGCGACACCTGGACAACGTGAGACCAAACATGAGACGTGTGTCCTCGTGACTACGTTTATTGTTAGCTTAGCTTTAGCATGTGTCCTGGCTGTAGGTGTATTGTTAGCTTAGCTTTAACATATGTCTTCCTGGCTGTAGGTGTATTGGTAGCTCTGGCTACCTCTCTCTTAGCGGTCCTGATGGCTCGCTTGGCCATCCCATTACCGTGGAGACCATTGGCTGGATGTGGTGTTGAAAATAACATACTTGGACGCAGAGGTGGGAGTCAGTCCCATACATGCAAGTCTCAAGGAAGTCACAAGTCTTAGCCCTCAAGTCTCAAGTAAGGCCAAGTTGTCTCTATAGGAGGATCAAGTCAGTCAAGTCCAAGTAGAGCTTTAGTCAAGTCATTAGTTTAGAATCGGCGAAACCACATGTGAATCAGCCGATGCTGATACAATTAAAACACTGAGAACTCTTAGAAAAGCAGAGACTAGCGCTGCCAGCACTTCTTCAAAATGTTCAACAAACACTGACTGAAAGCTTTTCTCGCGGCACACCTTATGATAAACATGGAGCACGATGTGGAGCGATAACAGACACAATAACATCATATATCCAAAATATTGGTAACATGTTCAGGTTTATTGAAGTATGATTGATAATAAGGTTTTGTTTTATTTTGTCCTTACAAAGTAAAAATGTTACTAGTTTTATTTTTATCTTACTTTTGCACTACTACGTTTTTTTGCGATGTTTTTCATATGAGTATTAATGTATATTGTTTTAGTTGTTAAAATATTTTAAGCTTTATTTTTTCCAACAAAATGTATCTTTTGCACAATTTTTTTTGCACTGTTTTTCATGTAACAGTGGTGGATATGTCTGGACTTACTACAGTTCATGTAGGCAAAGTCTCAGGTTGCAGTTGCACCTTTTGCACAACTGATTTATTATTTACAGTTATTTGTAGAAGTATTTTAGTTTTACATGTTATTTAATAATAAAAAAAAGAAGACGAAAGAAACCATGTTTCTAGTGTTTTATTTTCATTTAGCCCACGTGGGAAAAAATCGTATCGTGAATCGAGTTTTTTGGGGAAAAAATCTGAGATTTTGCCCAGCCCTAGTAGATGCTAATGCTCATGCTCCTTCAGATTTTCTGCAATGGGGGAGGGGCTTAACCCCACATGGGTGACTCTAATGTCCTGGTGACGTGTAGTGGACAGACTTTTTCTGAGTGTCTGGTTCCTCTGTTGTTTTCTATGAATGATGGTAAATCCATCCAGTGGAGGGAACACACCTGCAGCAAATGCAGCACGTGTTGGTAACTCGGGGTGACCCATCAGATTCCAAAAGGAGCGTGGAAAAGTGGTTTTCAGCAGAATGACACCTTTAAGGATGCACTAAATTACACTGAATGTGACATGAGGACACCATGGAAAGACAACAACTTATATGTTGAACATGTGTCTTAATAATTTTACCAAAGCATCATTACCTACACATGCACCGAAGTCAGAACATCTAAAAAAAATATACTAGGAATTAGTCTGTATGGAGTTTACATGTTCTTCTCGTGTCAGTGTGTGTCTTCTCAACGTCCAAACACATGCACTGATAGTTTAACTAGTTAATCTAAATCAACCATAGGTGTGAATGTGAGAGTGATTGTTTGTCTATAAATGTTCAGCCCTGAGATGAACTGGAGACTTAGAGTGACCCCTATGACCCCACAGACCCTCTGACCCTCGTGAGGATAAAAGCAGGTTCAGATGATGAGAGGAGACAAGACAACCAGGAAGTGTTTTCCTTTAAACTCCCAAAAGTGTGCAGCGAGTCTCTGCTGTGGCAGTTTTGGTAAAGGCGTTGTGGTGAGCACTTCCTGGCTTTGTGTTAATAACGGGGTCAGGGGTTGATGCCCTTCATGGATCCTCTCCAACATTTCACTTCTAATTTATAATCTATATTCTTAGAGACGTGAAGCACCCAGTGGTGTCTGTCAGGTGTTCTCCAGGGGCCAGGGTTGGTGTCATCGAAGGAAACCTTAGGCTTTTACAGCAGAGCAGGGCTAGCTTCCACCACATCGTGATCCACGCTGGTGGTAAAGATGTCTGACGAAAACAATCAGAGGTTCTTAAACTGACCGTAGCATCGGTGTGTAAACTTGCTAAATCGATGTGTAACACCGTAGCATTCTCTGGACCCCTGCCCAATTTGTCCAGTGATGAGATGTACTCGCTGAGCACAAAATGTGGCTGCCAAATTTAGCCTGTCTGGGCCAAGGCACCGAGTCATAGTGTAAAACACTTCTCTGTGCATCAACTTCATTCTGATCTGTCACAAACCCAGCATGTAGTAAGTAATAGAAAAACTGTGTCTATCCCCAGTGTAGTTAAAAATAAACCTAATATTAAAAAACCTATAGGAGTGAGATGAAATAATTTAATAAAAATAGTTTTAAGTAATAATCAGATTAAAAGAACACCTAACAATTATATCCAATGTGGACTGCTCAATATTAGATCTATTTCTTCCAAATCTTTGTTAATAAATGATCTAATTAGTGATCACAAAATGTATATTTTAGCTCTGACTGAAACCTGGCTTCAGCAGGATGAATATGTCGCATTAAATGAATCCACGCCACCAACTCATGTGAACTATCACACAGCCAGAACCAGTGGCCGTGGTGGAGGAGTGGCAATAATATCCCACTCCAGTTTAGGTCTTAGCCCTAAAATTAATCATAAAACTAATCCCACTTACCACTCCCTTGAAAGTCTAGTTTCATCCATTACTTTCCCCAACTGCAGAAACCAAAAACCAGTCCTTTTTGTCATAGTCTACCGCCCTCCTGGCCCTTATTCACAGTTTTTATTAGAAGTCTCTGACTTTCTATCCAGTGTAGTGTTGAACTGGGATAGGATTATAATAGTTGGTGATTTGAACATACATGTCAATAACAACACTGACTCTCTTAGTAATGCATTTAGTGACCTACTAGATGGATTAGGCTTTATCCAAAATGTTAATAAACCAACCCACATTCACAGACATACTCTTGATCTGATCTTAACACTTGGTGTTGAAATTAATGATCTCGTTTTTACCCATAATCCCATACTCTCAGATCACTTTTTAATGACCTTTCAGTTTATGCTTGAGGATATTTCCACCTCAGTGATTAAAACACAAATGAAAAGGATACTATGTGACCGTGCTGTCTCAAAGTACAAAGAGTTAATTCAGTCACTATTTGTGTCTATGTCATGTGATTATGTAAAGGACACATTTAGTCCCAGTATAAGTGATGAGTTAGTCGATAGTACCATGCTAACACTACAAACTACGTTACATATAGTTGCCCCCCTCAAGTTAAAAACTACTAAGATTATTTTAACCTCCCCATGGTACAGCGCTGACACTCACTCCAATAAATAAACACGTAAATTAGAGTCAATGGCGTCGATCCAATTAAAAAAATGTTTTCAATGCCTGGAAAAATAGCTTACTAAAATTTAAGCAAGCTTTGCATACAGACAAAATGAAATATTACTCATCCATAATAGAAGAAAACAAGAATAAGCCTATATTCCTGTTCAGCACTGTAGCCAGACTGACAAACAGACACACCTCCGTGTAACCAGTTATTCCATCCACGCTCCATTCAAATATAATTAACACTTCATTAACTACTGGATATGTGCCGCAGTCATTTAAATATGCTGTTATTAAACCAATTCTGAAAAAGCCTACCCTAGATCCTGACATCCTAGCCAATTATAGGCCTATATCCAATATGCCCTTGCTGTCAAAGGTTTTAGAACGAGTAATAGTTAAACAGCTGTGCCAATTCCTGCAGGATAATAGTTTATTTGAACAGTTTCAGTCTGGCTTTCGTGCCCATCATAGCACTGAAACAGCATTAGTTAAAGTTACTAATGACTTATTATTAGCCGCTGACATTGGATTAATATCGGTCCTGGTGTTATTAGACCTTAGTGCAGCCTTTGACACCATTGACCACAGTATCTTAGTGCACAGATTAGAATGTGATATAGGTATTAGAGGAGCAGCCCTCTGCTGGTTTAAATCATATTTATCTAATCGCTACCAATTTGTTAACGTTAATCAACAATCATCGCAGTTCTCCAGAGTTAATTATGGTGTGCCTCAAGGGTCAGTCCTTGGGCCTATTTTGTTTACACTATATATGCTCCCTTTAGGTAACATCATTAGAAATCATGGCATTAATTTTCATTGTTATGCGGATGACACACAGCTATATTTATCAATTAAACCTGATCAGACCAGGCAAATAGATAAACTAAATACATGTGTCCAAGACATAAAGACTTGGATGAGTGCCAATTATCTTTTATTGAACCCTGAAAAAACTGAAGTCGTTATAATAGGCACTAAAGATGCAGGAGACTCCCTAACTGACCAGATAGTTACTCTGGACAACTTAAGTGTAACACCCAGTGCCACAGTTAAAACTTTAGGAGTTTTGTTTGATCCAGATCATTTATCACAAAGCACACATTAATCAAACATGGAGAACAGCCTTCTTTCACTTGCGCAACATTAACTGAAAATGATGCAGAAAAATTAATTCATGCATTTATTACAATTAGATTAGATTATTGTAACTCCTTACTTGTAGCATGTCCTAAGTATTCCCTAAAAAGCTTCAACTGGTTCAAAATGCAGCAGCAAGATTATTAACAGGATCAAACAGAAGAGAACACATCACCCCTGACCCATGACCCCTAACCCTATCACCCCTGTGCTCCAAACCCTTCACTGGCTACCAGTTGATTTTGAATTACATTTAAAATCCTCCTCCTTACATATAAAACCATTAATGGTATGGGTTAGGGTTAGGGGTCAGAGGTCAGAGGTTAATGGTATGGGCCCCTCTTATCTTAAAGATGATCTGGTTCTGTACCAGCCCAATAGAACCCTTCATTCTCAGAATGCAGGTTTATTGAAAGTTCCCAGGGTTTGTAAAAGTACAGTAGGAGCTAGAGCCTTTAGTTACCATGGTTACTGTCTGATGGAATCAGCTTCCATTTAATATTAAAGATGCCGACACAGTCTCTACATTTAAATTTAGTTTGAAAACATTCCTGTTTGAGAACGACTATGGTCAGGTTAGTTAAAAAAAAGACTAAAGTCACAGTTCAGTCTAAGCTGCACTAAGAGATAGAATGCTCGAGGAAGTACAGACACCGAGTTCCTTCTCTCTCTCTCTCGCATCTGTTTTTGTAATTTTTATGAACCTATCTTTCAAACCAAGTCTGTTCATGACTAGTCCCCCCCAGTGGTGGCTCACTTGACAGTGTCTGCGTGGGAGCCATGAATAACAGGTTCTGCAGTGTCTCGCCTGTGCTGACCTGTGGCCCCGGACCCCCTCCCTTGCCTGTCTGGTGTCTGGACCAGCCCCCCCCCCTCCTTCATTTATAAATGGACGTTCATCTATAGTCTGTCCGTCCATGGGAGTGGATCTGTCCTTCAGTGTGGTTCTCCTCAAGATTTGTTCTTTTTCCCACTGGGTTTGGAAGTTTTTTTCTTGCCGAGAAGGAGGGTCTAAGGACAGGGGGAGGGTCTAAGGACAGGGGATGCCTGGGACTTTATATCTCTGTAGTTGATTGTATTTTGACTTTGTTGTGATTTGGGGCTTTATAAATAAAATTTAATTGAAAATTAAATTTTTTTGTGGGAAAACTATGTGGTTTATTTTTCTCGAGAATTGCACTTATTTATTCATTATTTATATTGTTTCAGAGAATTAACTTCCTTGTTTTTGTAATTATTCCAAATATTTTAATTAAATAAATTTTTATTGTTCCACATATATATAACATATGTTCTGTGGAAATAAAAGCCCATTCTCTGATCATCGGCTCTGACCCACTTCCATCCATTACCCATAGAAACAGGAAGTGGGTGGTTTTGTTCGTGTGTTCAGAGGGTGAAGATGAAAAATGAAGAAAATGTTTTACAGTTTCAGGTGCAGTCGATACGTTTGTTTGACCAAGAAAAAAAGTGTCCAATCAGCAGCAGAGTTCACCCATCTGATAAGAGTCACACCATGAACACAATGACAAGACAAGATGGATTCTGACCCGTAGCGCCACTCAGTTGTCATAATAAACATGTTTTGTGGTGTTGATGTGCAGGTTGAACATTTCCACCTCAGATTTGGTCAAATTTGAGTCAATACGTTCAAGTTGGTGACCTTATGTGAACTCATATGATGGTGGCGGTGCAACCAGTTCTGAGGTTTTGTCATCAAACAAGTCATTGATAGAACTCCCTTGGACATTGTTGAATGTGCATCAATTTTCACATGTAGGACAAGAGGATTATGTTTTGAAATGTTTGAAAATATCCCATTGATGATCTGACTGGTGATTAATTTAGTGTGTCTGCTTCATCTGGTTTGAAAGGGATGTCTTTGTTCTATTCCATTGCACTGAACACCTTCTGTTTCTGTGTGTTTTGATGTAGAGAGAAGACAAAGGTGATTTGAAGTGAAACCCTTAAAGTTGGACCTGGACAAGGATCACCCGATTCCAACAAACATGGATGGAAGACCCACCTGTGACCAGTGCGGAAAGACTTTCATCAGAGCTGGTCACCTAAACATCCACCACCGTATCCACACTGGAGAAAAACCATATGGGTGTGACCAGTGTGGAAAGATTTTCACCACAGCAGGTAACCTAAAAGAACACCACCGCATCCACACTGGAGAAAAACCATATGGGTGTGACCAGTGTGGAAAGACTTTCACTAAAACAAGTAATCTAAAAATGCACCAACGCATCCACAGTGGAGAAAAACCATATGGGTGTGATCGGTGTGGAAAGACTTTCACTACAGCAGGTCACCTAAAAATCCACCAACGCATCCACAGTGGAGAAAAACCATACCAGTGTGATTGGTGTGGAAAGACTTTCATCACAGCAAGTGAACTAAAAATCCACAAACGCGTCCACACTGGAGAAAAACCATATGCGTGTGACCAGTGTGGAAAGACTTTCACCACAGCAAGTGCCCTAAAAATCCACCAACGTGTCCACACTGGAGAGAAACCATATGAGTGTGACCAGTGTGGAAAGACTTTCACCCAAGCAGGTGACCTAAAAAAACACCAACGCATCCACACTGGAGAAAAACCATACGAGTGTGACCAGTGTGGAAAGACCTTCAGTGAAATGGGTAGCCTAAAAATCCACAAAAGGTTCCACACTGGAGTAAAACCATATGAGTGTGACCAGTGTGGAAGGACTTTTACTACAGGAAGTGAACTAAAAACCCACAAACGGATTCACGCTGGAGTAAAACCATATTGGTGTGACTGGTGTGGAAAGACTTTCACAACAGGAAGTGAACTAATAATCCACAAACGCGTCCACACTGGAGTGAAACCATATGAGTGTGACCAGTGTGGAAAGCGTTTCAGCCAACATTCTGGACTTCGGTTTCACCAACACAACCATACCAGAGAAAAAAACCATATAAATCTGACCAGTGTGCCTCACCAGCATGTAACCTAAAATCCCACAAACGTATCAACACTAGTAGAAAACCATATAATTGTTGTCTGTGGAAAAGCTTTCACCACAGTAGGTCAACTAAAGATCCACCACTGCCTCCACACTAGAAAGAAATCCTACCGGTGCACAGTGCTAGGTAAGTTACTTTTAGCAAAGAGTGAAAAAGTAATTGCGTTACTCCAGTAGCAAAGTAATTAGTTACCAGGAAGTTTTTTTGTTTCTTTTTTTTTTGTTCTGCTTAAATATGTCAAATGAAGGAAAAAAAACAGAAAACAGTTAAACAGGTTATTCATTGTTGTTCTGTGATGTTACTTTGGATGTGATTCAAGATGCTTCTTTAAAAACACTATCAAAGATCTTTATGACTTATTATCAATGTTAAAAGTTAAGCTCCCAGAAATACACAACCTGAACAACATCAGATATAACCTTTAACCCTGAACACATAGTGACTGACTTTAATAGTTTTTTTTTTTTCTATTTGAACATGTTGGTGTTTATTGTTACTGTATGAATTTCTGATCATGTCTTGTAAAAACCTGAAAAAGTTCAATAAAATGTGGTTTGTTTAAAACACAAGCAGGAACTTTTGTTTTTCTTAGTGTTTTCACATTGTAACTTTTTTCACCTTTATATTTTTTTTTTCAGAAACTTTGGATTCTTTGTGTTATTCACATTTTTCTGGGTGAAGTAATTAAAGTATTTTCTGCACCTAAAAGACTTAAATTTTTTTCCAAAAACAATAGTGCACCTTATATATGGATTAATTCTGTTTCTGCTTAGTGACTGGGGATTTTGACTTTTTATCTCATAATTTTGAATTTAATAGAAACAAAGAGAAATAAACAAAAACAAACACTTTAAACATATGATACATAACACATATTCAAAAAGGAATGAGAAGAAGCATAGCTTATGAACTCCCACCCCTTCTCCTTATAAATTAATTACAACAATAACCTCATATATATATATATGTATATATATAAATAGGGTCAAGATGGGAGAACCCCCCAAAGGTGACAGAGAACAAACAGGCCAAGATCCTGTGGGACTTCCAGATCCAGACTGACAAGATGGTGATGGCCAATCAGCCTGACATAGTGGTGGTGGATAAACATGAGAAGACAGTGGTGGTGATAGATGTAGCAGTCCCCAGTGATAGCAACATGAGAAAGAAAGAACATGAGAAGCTTGAGAAATACCAAGGGCTGAAAGAGGAGTTAGAGAAAATGTGGAGTGTGAAGGCAACAGTGGTACCAGTAGTGATGGGGGCACTAGGGGCAGTGACCCCCAAGCTGGGACAATGTCTCCAGCAGATACCAGGAACAACATCAGAGATCTGTGTCCAAAAGAGCGCATTGTTAGGAACAGCTAAGATCCTGCGCAGAACCCTCAGGCTCCCAGACCTCTGGTAGAGGACCCGAGTCTGAAGGAGACACTGCCCAGGTGGGGTGAGAGGAACTTTTATATATATATATATATATATATATATATATATATATAAAAACACATATCCTATACTCTTCCATCCTTATAACCCACTGATACCCAACACCTCCCTCATCCCTGTAACTCTGGGAAAACTGTGTCTCTCCACCTCCTCTTAAATTGTTTGATGTTTGGACATTTGTTTTAACTCAATTTTGAATCTGTTCCAGTCTCACCCATCTAACTGAAACACAAAAACCTTTCCTAGTTGTATATATTACGTACAATTACGTATAAGTACATTTTCCCTCTTAAATTATAACCTCCCTCTTGAATACTGAATTGTTAGTAATAGATTATTTCTTAACTTCTTACGTAATTTGAGCTGTTTAATAGTCCACAATGTCTATAAATTTAAGTCAGTTGGACTGTAGGAATAATGAGTTTCTGTGTTCCTGCTAGTCAATGTTGTGAATGATCCTTATTGCTCAATAATGGTTCGTGGTTGTATTGAGGTTTTCTAGATGTTGCCTCAGATCTTGGCACCGTACTGTAAACACGGTTCAACTAAGGAACAGCATAGAGTACGGCATGAACGACTTATCCGTCAAAGTCCAAGTCAAGTCGACGGGTCATGATGACGTCATCACATTGTCAGCGGAGAAACAACACAGACACGTTTGTCCATCAATGAGCAACTTATATTAAAGTTCACTGCAACATAACAATGAGACACAAGCATCAGCGTTTTAACCAAAACAAAACAAAGGCTAACGTTAGCAAAGAGTTTTCTGTTAAATTTAACTGAACATCAGTAGGTGAACATGTGTCCACATTCTGTCTGGACCCACGGCTCTAAAACCAGCCGTCTGTCACGCATCCTCA
Source organism: Siphamia tubifer (assembly GCA_020466265.1). Lineage (NCBI taxonomy): Eukaryota > Metazoa > Chordata > Actinopteri > Kurtiformes > Apogonidae > Siphamia > Siphamia tubifer. Next base: position 5,298,455 of record CM035803.1, read on the forward strand.
CTTTTTATATTAAGTGCAAAAAGTTTAAGGCAGCAGCCATCAAGACAAACACCACGCTGTTCACACCGTGCATTATCTTAATGTGCGTCGTCTGCGCTGCGGCTCATCTCACTCAGGTTAGCCGATGCCTCTTCCTGCTGTGCGTTTTTTTTTTTTCATCTCAGGTCAAGTATTTCCACACATGCGTTGTGTGTCTGTCGCTCTTCTGTTTTGTCAGCCCATCACAACTGTCTTACCTGCAACATCATGTGTTGTTTAGGTCTGGTCTGTGTTTATGCACCGAAAGAGAGAGAGAGAATAACATGCGACTTGTCGACTCCTCCAAATTTAAGTTGAATTGTGCTATGGGAGTCGACGTGTCAGTTTATGCCCTAATATAGAGTGTGGAGTGATTTCTGATTTAAAACCTTCTTGCCTCCATTTATTATTTCAATACTTCTTGAAACTTTGGTTTGTACATATCGAGGGCTTAGAGCTAGTGGCGTTTTGGGCAAAAATGAGTTCTATATATCAAATGAAAGGTCTTTATTAGCTCTATCTAAAATGAACCTATATTGAATAAATCAACAAAACGACAAAAGCCTTGCTCAAAAGTTAGATTTTTGTTTGGAGTCAGAAGGACCTGTGTCCATATACGCCCTTGTGGCTCCAATAACTAAAAGACACTGCAGTGTGTTTCAGAGCCATAAGGGCGTAACATGTAGGTGGAGCCTAGCACTAAAATGGTTAACGGGACTGCAGGCATGCAAGAATTATCTGAAGCAGAAAAAATATTGTTCTGTATAATAAGGGAAAATGACAAATTGGAAGTTGAAGATGAGTTTGAATGCTGCTCATAATTTCAGTGTTGGAGGTGAAATATTAAATGCAAGTCTAACCTTATCTGTTCATTTTTCATGTATCTCTGTAGTTGATTGTGTTTTTGTAAAGCCCTCTGAGACGACTTTGTTGTGATTTAGGGCTTTATAAATAAAATTGAATTGAATTGAATTGAATTTTTGGTCTTGCTTTGTTAGCTTAGCCTGGCTAACACCTTGTCTATTCTAGTTAACTGTGTATTGAAGTAACCTATTTAACCTATTTTAAAGTAACCTAATTTACATTTCAACTTTTACAATTAGCTACATATTTCTTATGTTCAGATATTTTATTCAATACAAGGATATTAATGCAGACTTTATGATTTTAAAGTGACAGAGCCACACAATGTAAGCGAGTATGATCTGTGTGAGGTACAAATGCCCACAGCACATGATGAAGAAAGTGAGTTTTGTCTTGTACTTCTGGACATTTAGCATAATCTATCAATTACTATATATACACAAAAGAGGACCCCAACACAATTTTCTTCAAGTATGATGTCACTGCCCCAACAATCCAAAAGTTGATGGTAACACAACGACCAAGCAGAGGCACCAGAACCATACAACCAGGCTTATTGTTTGAAAATCCTCCAGACATAAGTACCTTGAAGAAAAAAGACCTACTCACCCTGTGCACCAATAGGAGCATTCCTTACTACTACGCAGAGTTTTACAACTCCCTTAAAGGGAAACGCCCCCTCCAGGCCAAATCCAGTGTTTCCCCACTGTTCCCAGACCTCAATAAATGTGTGGAAGCATTTTCCTGGTGACCCAACCAATGTCCGAATCTATGAGAAGTGACCACAGGTTGGATTCCTACAGGAACTGCATTCTTGCGTCGCTAACTAAGTATCTCATGTAAAGTAAATTCATGTACTTGATTTTGTCGCCTCATTACATTCCACGTACTGGGCATTTACTTCAAGGGTGAATGATGACGTAATTCACGGCAAAATGGCTCGTCTCATTTGTGTATGGGAACTATTTTCGGTGCGGAGAAACACAGCCGACGGACACTAAGGACTGTCAGTGCGAGACCTGTGCATGGTGCCTGCTGTATCTGGCTTCAACTGAGCCTCTTAATTTGAATTTATATAGATAATGTATTGTTGTATTTCAAAATCACCAAAGTAACAACATTGTGTGTGTGTGTGTGTGTGTGTGTGTGTGTCTGTGTGTGTGCGTGCGTGTGTGTGTCGGTGTGTGTGTGTGTGTGTGTGTCTGTGTGCGTGTCTGTGTGCGTGTGTGTGTGTGCGTGTGTGTGTGTCTGTCTGTGTGCATGTGTGTGTGTGTCTGTGTGTGCGTGTGTGTGTGTGCGTGTGTGTGTGTCTGTCTGTGTGCATGTGTGTGTGTGTCTGTGTGTGCGTGTGTGTGTGTGTGTGTGTCTGTCTGTGTGCATGTGTGTGTGTGTCTGTGTGCGTGTGTGTGTGCGTGTCTGTGTGTGTGTGCGTGTGTGTCTGTGTACGTGTGTCTGTGTGTGTGCGTGTGTGTATCTGTGTGTGTGTGTGTCTGTGTACGTGTGTGTGTGTGTCTGTGTGTGTGTGTCTGTGTGTGTGTGTGTCTGTGTGTGTGTGTGTCTGTGTGTGTGTGTCTGTGTGTGTGTGTGTGTGCGTGCTCTAAGTTGCTCCAGGCTGGTGATATGGTGCCAACAACAGGACGCTGCAGGTACAGTATCCTCCATCTCCCAACAGGAAGTATCAGCTGGTGGATACAGGGCCTACTGGTACATTGGGGACCTTCAGAGGACAAGTGCATCATGCACTGGTCCTGGTTGACCAACAAAAATGTCAATAAATGTTGGTCTATCATCACAAATGTCCTACAGGATGATGGAAGGGAAAAGCTTTCTGTTGATGTAGCTTCTCTTCTGTGGCTCTGCAGGAGGAAGGGTCCGTACATGGCACCCCTCAATGGTGCCAGCAGCAGACCCAAAGGCATCATGGCCAACAAGGTCCGCAAATCCACCCCCACCTCCACCATCTGTTCTCCTCTGGGGAAATGAATGATTATGTGGAGGACATTCATCATTTCATTGATAATGGTGTGGACTGTCCTGCATACTGTACCCTGTGGCCTGTAGGAGGTCTACTGGTTTGCCTGTGGACATGGCTCCATCCATGTGGGCTTTTTCCTGAGGCAGTATCTGGAGCAGCATGTTGATGCTGTTTCTGGATAGCCTGAAGACTGGCTTCAGCTCCCCTCCAGAAAAGAATGTTGTCAGGATGGGCACATTGTTATTAGTTTGTGTGTATCTCTGCAAGGAGCCTTGGTCCTGTTTATCTATATATAAAAAAATAAAATTTTTATTTAGAGAATTTAGTTTTTTTTTTTATTTACAATTGTTTCATTGTTATGTATTTGTGTTTTTACTATATGAGATTTATTTAACAGTAAATTGAGTTCTAAATGTATCTAAAATGAAGCTGTCTTTTTGAAATGCCTGATAAGAATTACTTTATTAAGGATTTATATTTTATATACTAGAACACATCACCCCTGTGCTCCAAACCCTTCACTGGCTACCAGTTGAGTTTAGAATTAAATTTAAAATCCTCCTCCTTACATATAAAACCATTAATGGTATGGGCCCCTCTTATCTTAAAGATGATCTGGTTCCGTACCAGCCCAATAGAACCCTTCGTTCTCAGAATGCAGGTTTATTGAAAGTTCCCAGGGTTTGTAAAAGTACAGTAGGAGCTAGAGCCTTTAGTTACCATGGTTACTGTCTCATGGAATCATCTTCCATTTAATATTAAAGACACTGAAACAGTCTCTACATTTAAAATTAGGTTGAAAACATTCCTGTTTGAGAAAGCCTATGGTCAGGTTAGTTAAAAATGATGTGACTCATATATCATGTATACATGATGTATGAGTCACAGTTCAGTCTAGGCTGCCCTAGGAGTTAGAATGCTGGGGGAAGTACAGACACTGACTTCTTTCTTCTCTTTCTCTCTCTCACATCTGTTTCTGTCATTTTTATAACATATCTTTCATACCAAGTCTGTTCATGACTAGTCACCTGCACAGTAAATTTTGCAGTGTTAAATCAACACTTAGAGAGTTTATTTAACTTCTTCTAGAGTGTATTTGGTCCCATTGTCTCCAAATTAACACTGCAAAATCTACAGTGAGGTGTGTGTGTGTGTGTGTCCCCCCCCTCCTGACAGTGTCTGTGTGGGAGCCATGGACGACAGGATCTGCAGTGTCTCGCCTGTGCCGACCTGTGACCCCGGACCCGCCCCTGCCTTTCTGGACCAGCCCCCCCTCCTGCATTTATACATGGACGTTCATCTATAGCCTGTCCGTCCATGGGAGTGGATCTGTCCTTCAATGTGGTTCTCCTCAAGATTTCTTCTTTTTCCCACTGGGTTTGGAAGTTTTTTCTGCCGAGAAGGAGGGTCTAAGGACAGGGGGAGGGTCTAAGGACAGGGGGAGGGTCTAAGGACAGGGGGAGGGTCTAAGGACAGGGGGAGGGTCTAAGGACAGGGGATGCTTAGGACTTTTCATGTATTTCTGTAGTTGATTATGTTTTTGTAAAGCCCTCTGAGACGACTTTGTTGTGATTTAGGGCTTTATAAATAAAATTGAATTGAATTAACCAGTTAACCTAGTACATGGTTTCCTCCCACCATCCAAACATGTCTTTGGATGATGGGAGGAAACTGGAGTACCCAGAGAAAACCCACGCAGAAATGGGGAGAACATGCAGAAAAGTAGTTGCATTTACATGAAAGTAGTAATATTTTTATGTAAAGTATTTTTTGGGGGGAAACAGGCCACAACAAAATGATAAATGATATTGACACTGATATAAAGTTGATGAATCCACTTTCCAATTGTCTTATAATCATCCAATAAGCTACTTTTTGGAGTTTGTGATTGAGATGTTATCTTCTGATTAAAAGTATGATTTGAAAACATTCAAAGTGTATTTGAACTTTAGACTAATTTTGATAAATAAAACCAGCCTCTATTTTTTTTTTATCGTCACTAATGCATGAAAGAGTTCAAGTCAGTAACTGAACCATGAATTTAAGTTGAGTTGATTTTTATCAGGTCACACTTCCTGTCTCTGTTCACGCAGCATCAACCAATATCACATATCAGCCCATTTCAACCTGTGACTGTGGTCACCATAGCAACCAGGAACTGCAGGAAACCAGTGTGGCTGATCGGGGTCAGCCACACTCAAACCATAATTTGAGTGTGTTATCATATTTGGGAAGGTTTATGAGCTTAATATTACAAATATACTGTTGAGTTTCAGCTGAGAGTCCATGTAAACTGGAGGACGTTTATCACATTCTACATTTCTGAAAATGAAATTTACCCAAATAATATTAACAAGTTGATGATATATTTAATACTGATTTCATGGTAAATAAAACCTATAATTACAGATTTACAATCAGTTACCATGTGATATTTCATTTTATAGAAAATATGTGTTTCCACTTTAGACCAGAGGGTCAATAAATTGTGACTGGTTCTACCGTCCACACGCCTCCCACAGGACAGACCAGCCAGACCTACTGGGAACTTTGAATGGGCCTTATTCACCCAGAACATTCAAAAGATGTTGAGGGGTACACTTGTTGCTTCACAAAACACTTTCCCGACAGCAATAGCGCCTCACTGCTGCGTCCCCAAATGTACGTCCTCAAAGAGGAAAAAATCGTACCGTGGACAGACCTTCCATTGTTTCCCCAAAGATAAGGCACTTGGGCGTGAATGGATCAAAAACATAAAGAGGATCCTGGTCGATGTTTCACGGTAAGATAAGGATACTTATGCCCACTGAAATGCTGTCAGAACTGATGATATGCTAGTGGTGCCATTAGCCTACTTAAACTTTATGTAGCTTCAATCCAGTTACTGTAGCCTTTCAGCAAGACAGCCCGGGGAATATTGTAGTCCTTTACATGCCCATTTTTTTCCATCGTTGAAGGGAATATATATACCATATATATATATATATATATATATATATATATATATATATATACCTATATGTATATAAATATATATAGATATAAATATACGTGTGAAGATGTTTTGCTCATGTGCCACAACCTAGAACACCCCCATGAAAAAGCATGAGTCAGAAGAACAGTGGGTTTCTGACTGGAGATAAGTTTGTACTAAAGATAAGTGGAGTGACTGTTCTGTCCTTGTGACTCTAACAACAAGCAGATATATATATATATATATATATATATATATATATATATATATATATATATATATATATATATATAAAATACGCAGAAATTTTGAACAAATTTGCAACTTGACATTCTGGGCTAAACCAAGTCTACAATAGGGGAAAGGGGGGTCATAGTGTTTTATTTTCCCTTGAAAATTGATTCGTTTGCTTGTGTTTCCTGCATTGAAGGAAAGAAGGCCTTTATATGCCACCTATTATAAAATATATTGGGGAGGGGGTGCAGAATGGCACTTTCGCAACATTAGGGGGGGGGGTCATCCGTGACCCCCCCCAATGTCTATGGTGGTTCTGCCTATGTTTGGAACTGTTTAACTTCCATACATCTCAAGTGTAAAAATGGCCGCCAGGTGAATAAGGCAAGACATGACCGTCCAAGGTCTCTGGGCAGTAAAGCAAAAGCCTGCAGGGCTGCGTCACTTACTATCGGCCCTTGCACCATCAACACCTTGAAGGGAGACAGACCAGGCAAACCTAAGGTGTGCCTGGGAGTTTCCCAGATGAGCAGCCAGAACAGCAGAATTCTCTGCTCTACTGATAAAAAAGGGCTAAAATTTTAATTTCAATTACGGATAAAAAAAAAATGTCATGGTCAAACTGTGGTCAGAACTGTATCGCATTCATCAGGACAGTTTTTGGGTTGAACTCTGAACTCATCCAATATGATGAAATGTTTGAGGTCATCGATGAGGAGATAAAAATGAAGGAGGAGCCGTTTGGAGTCCTGATTAAAGAGCAGAGACACTAAAGACAGACAGTCCAAGGACAGAAGACCACCTGACCACCATGAAGCTCAGCGTCTACATCCTTGTTTCCATGTCCATGATTCCAGGTAGGAACAGAATGAATGTTACTTAAGTCTGTGTGTTATGATGGATGACAGAGTTGAACCCATCAGTGTTGGACACATTACTTTGAAAAAGTAAATAGTTATAGTTACTGGTTACTTCTCCCAAAAAGTAACTGAGTTACTAACTGCATTACTCCACTATAAAAGTTACTAGTTACCAGTAAAAGTAACTATTGTGTCACTCGCCCCTGTGGCCCCCCTATCCCACCCCCCCCAAGAAAGTAAGTTATCGGTCACCTGCCATGACTCACATATGAACTTCAGTACCATCAGTACCATCAGTACCATCAGTACCATCAGTACCATCCCACTCTTAACCCACAGGGCTCAGTATGATGTCGCTGCATATTGGTGTGGGTGGAATGATGGGGGCAGTATAGAAATGATGTGGTCCTTAACCACTCTCGAAGCACTTCATGATGGTGCCATGGGGCGAAAGTGGTTAAGGCCAGGGCTCTACAGTGCGCCCATTTCACTCGCATTTGCGAGCAAATATTTCAGCATGCGAACGAGGAAAACAAAACAGTGGCACATGTGTGAGTGCTTCTTGGAGCACACAATAAGACACACAGACCTGAGGAGTTAATGAAAGTCTACTAGAAATGAATTAAAACTGTGTGAACAGCTCCACATAGTCGAAAGGAGCACGGCACATATTGAAAGATTAATCATTCTAAAATGGATCTAATAACAATGCAGCCAATACAACGTTCTAAAATGTATCAAAGGACAAAGCATCCCATAATACAAAGTTATGTTATGGTCTGCTCTAAATTAACACAAATGACAGCAGTCATTCAACAATGTTGGTATCTGTGCGTAAGTACTGCACTGTAAATAAACAAAACATTTAAAACTAAAACCTACTTGTGCCCCTAATTTTTTTTGTGTGCTCCTAAATGTTTTAACTTAGGGACACGTGTGCTCCTGGAAAAAAAAGTTAGTGTAGAGCCCTGGTTAAGGCATGTGATGGCTGGTTTCTTGGGGACAGGAATTATTGTGGTTGACTTGAAACATGGGGGGATGACAGCCCGGTTCAGTTGAAAATGTCTGTGAGCACCACCTGGTCTGCACACTCCTTGATCAGACGTCCTGGAATATTGTCAGGTCCTGCAGTTTTCCGTGTGTTAACCTTCCTCAGGACTCCCTGTGCTGCCGTCATCTCCAGTGCTTGTTCGTCAGGGTGGGGAGCAACTTTTCTTGCAGGGGTTATTGTTCAAAGCTTCAACAGCCGATGTCATCCTGACAAGGTGTGGATGTGGTTTTAAACTCAGTGACAGTCTGGATGCCCTGCCACAGCTGTCTGGTATTTCTAGGGTGAGGGTCCCAGAAAAAGTTGTGTTTTTTAAGTAAACACAATTTCAAACCTTTGAATTTGCTTTGCACCTGTTTATCTCATGCTTTATGGGGACTTGTGGAAAAAAAATAGTGCATTTATAGAGCCACATCATTTCTATTTTACTAGTGGGGACCTTTATTTATATTTAACCCTCATGGGGACCTGAATTTTGGTCCCCATAGTGTCAGGGAAATGGTGTGACTGTGTAAACATATCAATGTCCCCATAGAGATAGGAATACACACACAAACAAACTCACAAACACACCTGCATCTGTGTCTGGATGCACAAAGTCAGTGAAACTGTGTTTATTGAGCGGCTTCAGTAACAGGGTAGAAATATTAACAGTGTTATACCGACAGTAAGAGTCATTAGTTAGATTATCTGTGACTGAAAAAAATAATGGCATTAGTAATGCCACTTATTTAAACACTGTTATTCCCATCACTGGAAACCACAGGGGTCAAACATGCGGCCCGGGGGCCAAATCTGGCCCCTGGGATGAATTTGTCAAATGAAAAAATTTCAGTGAAGACATTAACAACCAAGAAAGAAATGGTTTTTGGTTAATTCAATCTACAGTGTATCACACTAGTAAAATGTTATCATAATAAGCTAGAAATAATGAAAACTGCTCATTTTTATTTTTTTATTTTATTTTATTGTAAAAAAAAAAATCAGATTAGCCTTTTACAAAAAATATATGTGGAATTGTACTAATATTCTGCCTGTTACTGAGTGTTGTGTGTATTTTTCGATCCACTGTGATCTCTAAATTGTCATGCACATGTATAAAGGATAAACTAAAGTGTACTGTTATTATCATTGCATTTCATTTTATTAAGAAAGTTTCCTGTATTTCCTGTTATATTCAAGTACACTTTGTAGTTGTAAATATTTTGATGACAGAATTTGCCTTTTTTTATTCTGTTGTTTATATTATTTTACTGGTTCTGCTCACTTTAGGTCATATTAGACTGAATGTGGCCCTGAACTAAAATGAATTTGACCCTCCTCCCCCTTAGCCCCTCCCGTCTGACATATTCAATTCAATTAAATTTTATTTATAAAGCCCTAAATCACAACAAAGTCGTCTCAGAGGGCTTTACAAAAACACAGTCAACTACAGAAATACATGAAAAGTCTCAGGCATCCCCTGTCCTTAGACCCTCCCCCTGTCCTTAGACCCTCCTTCTCAGCAAGAAAAAACTTCCAAACCCAGTGGGAAAAAGAAGAAATCTTGAGGAGAACCACATTGAAGGACAGATTCACTCCCATGGACGGACAGGCTATAGATGAACGTCCATTTATAAATGCAGGAAGGGGGGGGCTGGTCCAGACAGGTAGGGGCGGGGGTCCGGGGTCACAGGTCGGCACAGGCGAGACACTGCAGATCCTGTCGTCCATGGCTCCCGTGCAGACACTGTCAGGAGAGCCACCACTCCCCCCAGGGGGGGAGGGGGGAAAGGGGACACCAGGTGACTAGTCATGAACAGACTTAGTATGAAAGATATGTTATGAAAATTACAGAAACAGGTGTGAGGAAGAGAAAGAGAAGAAAGAACTCAGTGTCTGTACTTCCCCCAGCATTCTAACTCCTAGGGCAGCCTAGACTGAACTGTGACTCATACATCATGTATACATGATATATGAGTCACATCATTTTTAACTAACCTGACCATAGGCTTTCTCAAACAGGAATGTTTTCAGCCTAATTTTAAATGTAGAGACTGTTTCTGCGTCTTTAATATTAAAGGGAAGCTGATTCCATCAGACAGTAACCATGGTAACTAAAGGTTCTAGCTCCTACTGTACTTTTAGAAACCCTAGGAACTTTCAATAAACCTGCATTCTGAGAACGAAGGGTTTTATTGGGCTGGTACGGAACCAGATCATCTTTAAGATAAAAGGGGCCCATACCATTAATGGTTTTATATGTAAGGAGGAGGATTTTAAATTTAATTCTAAATTCTAAAAACATATGGAGACATGGGACACCCCCACAAGAGCTAAGGGGGAGGGGCCCAGGGTTGAAGTGGGATTGGGCCTTTGTGTTTCCTCTCCACACACTCCAGTACATGCAGAGTGTGAAGCAGGGCCGGTTCTATCCTGTCATATTAGGGGGGGGGGCTGGTTGAAATGTCAGGGGGGGAACTTGGTTGGCCTGTACAGAAATGTGTGTGTCCAGCTGCTGATTAATCTCGCCAAACATTGCTTGGGTTTGTGTTGTAATCACTGTGTGTGTGTTTGCAGAGACATACCATGCTCAAAGAATACTGTAGATATCACCATGAAATTACATTGGCATATACATATAGCTAATGCACATCAAACGCAGTGATCCATTTGAGTAAAGGTCAAAGGTCAAAGTCACAATTAAAAAGTCAGAATTACATTATTGGTTATAACTCAAGAACAGAGGGTCACAGAACTTCCAGATCGGTGCCAAACGATGCGGAATAAAGATTTATACAATTCTCATAATTGGTGTTCATACCTACGACCGATAGTTTTTGAGATCTCTGGAGGTCAAAGGTGACATGTCGCAAAATGAACTTGTGTAACACTATTTGTGTGGGTGTCAAACATAGACATATCCCGCTATAACTTAATCAATACTGGATATATTATCGTAATATTACACACACTGACACATATATAAATATAACAAAGTTATCAATATTGCAAAAGGTCAAAGGTCAAGGTCATATTCAGCAGAAAGATCCAAATCTCATTATTGCCTCTAATTCAAGAACGGGCTGTCATAGAAACTTGAGATTGGCACAAAGTATGGACGAGATTAGGCATTCCCTGAATACTTGTTCCAGCTTTGTGATTGGTTCCACAGTGTGTCCATCAACTGCTGTTCCATAATCCCCTGACACAATTTCATACCAAGTCTGTTCATGACTAGTCACCTGGTGTCCCCTTTCCCCCCTCCCCCCCTGGGGGGAGTGGTGGCTCTCCTGACAGTGTCTGCGTGGGAGCCATGGACGACAGGATCTGCAGTATCTCGCCTGTGCTGACCTGTGACCCCGGACCACCGCCCCTGCCTGTCTGGACCAGCCCCCCTCCTTCATTTATACATGGACGTTAATCTATAGCCTGTCCATCCATGGGAGTGGATCTGTCCTTCAATGTGGTTCTCCTCAAGATTTCTTCTTTTTCCCACTGGGTTTAGAAGTTTTTTCTTGCCGAGAAGGAGGGTCTAAGGACAGGGGGAGGGTCTAAGGACAGAAGGAGGGTCTAAGGGCAGGGGGAGGATCTAAGGACAGAAGGAGGGTCTAAGGACAGGGGGAGGATCTAAGGACAGAAGGAGGGTCTAAGGACAGGGGGAGGGTCTAAGGACAGGGGGAGGGTCTAAGGACAGGGGATGCCTGGGACTTTTCATCTATTTCTGTAGTTGATTGTGTTTTTGTAAAACCCTCTGAGACGACTTTGTTGTGATTTAGGGCTTTATAAATAAAATTGAACATCTGCTTCAAATGATTAATATCTGAGTTGAATTAGTATTGATCAGCTCTGGATCAATAGGTTTTTAATTCAATCATCAAACACAAACTTAACAATAATCAGTTGATTTCAGTTGACTGATTGATTGATTATTGGTCCAGTTTTGCTGATAATGATGGAACTTTCATGTGGTCATTGTTCATCTGCTGCTCTTCAGTTGTGTCATATATTTGGATTTGAACCTTCATCAGTATCACATGTGCTGCTTTGGTTTTTATACCACGTTTCTAAAAGTCAAAAGTGATTTGCATCTAACGTGATCAGCGTCACTTTCCTGTTTGGTTCCTAATGGGGACGTGTTTGATTTCTAATCCCAATATGGTTCTATTTTCATGGATGGACTTTGTTTTTCCTGCAGGACTCCTGTCTGAAAACAACAAGACTTCAACAGGTAACAAATGCATAAAGGAGGATGTGAAGTGGATTTAAAGTAACTAAGTAATTTATATATTATCTACACACTAACTCACTTTTAAAGACTTTATTTTTTGGATCATTTTGAAACTTTGTTATTATTTCATCCATGGCAAAAAAAAAAAAATGCAGTTTGACTTTTGACTTTATTACATTACAGAAGTTGTACTCTTTTACTTTTCCTGAATCAGTACTTCTACTTTTACCAAAGTATTTTTTCACACAAGTAGCTGAACTTGTACTTATGTTCAGAATATGAGTACTTTGACCCCCTGTTTAAAACTGAACCTGATCCTGGTTCAGCTGGTTTTCATCTGAACAAACTGTTGTGTTGTTCAATATGTGTGGAAGAGTGGACAACACACTATCTAAAATACACACACTGGACAACACACAATCTAAAATACACACACTGGACAACACACTATCTAAAATACACACACTGGACAACACACTATCTAAAATACACACACTGGACAACACACAATCTAAAATACACACACTGGACAACACACAATCTAAAATACACACACTGGACAACACACAATCTAAAATACACACACTGGACAACACACAATCTAAAATACACACACTGGACAACACACAATCTAAAATACACACACTGGACAACACAACAATCTAAAATACACACACTGGACAACACACAATCTAAAATACACACACTGGACAACACACAATCTAAAATACACACACTGGACAACACAACAATCTAAAATACACACACTGGACAACACACAATCTAAAATACACACACTGGACAATTAGAAATGGGACGCCCTCCGTACCCAAAGACAGGGCGGAAAGGGCGCTAAGTATGGATATTGGAACACGGCAACAGACACTTCTCACACTACATGGATGCCATTTTACTATGTAGTGGAAGACGAGGGTCTACCACAAAGTTTCAAAGACAAAATGACAACTGAAATGGTTGTGGAAGAGGAGGCGGAGGTACTTACACGTCCATACAGATGGAAGCTTTACCTGGATTGTCTTGAATTTATGAACCGTTTTCCGCCCATTTTTTAAATCATGGCAGGTTGTATGACAAGGTGAAATAGCGCCACCATCATTTCCGGTAAGTGCACCTGGAAAGTGTTCCATTTGGAAGTAGACTAGTTGGTTCTAAATTCGTACACTATTAATGGAGTGTTCAGTGTAGAGTGTGTGGTTTAGAATAAACCTGCTGTTAATACATGGAAACTATATGGGGTCAATAATCCAGTCCATGTGGCCCAGATGACTGGTCTGCACTTAAATGGCACTTTTCCACCTCCATGGTGCTCAAAGCTCTTTACATTACATTAGCTCTGCTTCACTTTTTCACACACACTCATACACCAGTAGGTTTCTAAGGTTCTGTCAGTGTCTTTCCCCCCACTCTACCAACTGAGCCACAGCTGCCCTGGGTGTGTTGTGGTTCTGAACTCTGACTGTTCTGTCTTATTTCTACAGAGTCTGTCCACTTCAGGTTGGTGGGAGGAGCCAGTCCTTGTCATGGTGACCTGGAAATTAAAAAACAGAATGGAACCTGGCAACCAGTGTATGGGCACTACTGGTACAGAAGGTTAGGAAACAGAGTTTGTGCTGAACTGGACTGTGGATCAGCTGTTTCAGTGAAAGACAAACGTATTACATCAACTCTTGGTTGGTGTATCAAAGAAGGATCTGATAATATTTCACTCAGTGACTTTTTTAAATCTGACCAAAAATCTCCCTCATCCCTGGAGTTGACATGTTCAGGTAAGAGCATTAACACTGAACACTAACCCTGACACTGTCATTGTGGGGACACACTCTTTCAGAGTGTGTGGACTTTAAGATCCTGGTCCAGGACTTCAACTCACATATAATGTCAACTCACACAAACTGATCAAAATGTAGCACAACATTCTTTAAATATAAAACACATGCACACAGTCAGGTTCTCCTTATGTTCCTCTCATGTTCTCTTCAGTTTCCTCTCCTGTTCTCCTCAGGTTCTCCTCCGGTTGTTCCAGAGGTCAGGTCATAATGCTGTAAATCTGCCTCGGCCTGAGTTTGAGTGTTTATTCATAGAACAGTTCAAAGGTCAATGCATCAAAGGTCTGCATCCAATCAAATCCACTATAGTCTATAGTCCAACCCCCCAGACCCTGCTCTAATCCAGTCCACTAGAGTCCACTTCAGACTGTTGTGTGAGTGGGTGGCTGTGGCTCAGTTGGAAGAGTGGGTCGCCCAACGACTGAGAGGTTGACGGTTCCATCCCAGCTCTGGTTGCCCACACGTCGAAGTGTCCTTGGGCAAGACACTGAACCCTGACTTAGGCCCCCAGTAGGATTGACCTTAGAAACCTAATGGTGTATGTGTGTTTTTTGTGTGTGAATGTGAAGCACTTTGAGCACCATGAAGGTGGAAAAGAACTATAGAAGTGCACATTTAGTGTGATTCCAGTCTTCTTCATGTGTCCACAGACTCTGTCAGACTGGTAAATGGTTCCAGTCTGTGTTCAGGCAGACTGGAGGTCCGCTCTAACCAGTCCAGGTCTTGGTCCTCGGTGTGTGAAGGACACTTGGACCTTCCTGGTGCCCAGGTGGTCTGTAGGCAGCTGGGCTGTGGGGCTCCTGAGCCCCTCCAGGGGGCGCTCTCTGAGGTGAAGGCGTTCCAGTGTGAAGGTCATGAGTCTGCTCTGCTGGACTGTGGAAGACCAGGCTCATACAACTGCTCATCTGGAACAGCTTTGGACCTTACCTGCACAGGTGACCTTACCTGCACAGGTGACCTTTGATTGGCAACTACTTCTATCACTTCGCTCACTGTGATCTAATGTATCTTTCACTTGTGTTTGATCAGATACTTTTGATGTCAGACTGGTGGGAGGATCCAGTCGCTGTAACGGTGACGTACAGATCAAACATCATGAAAAATCGATAACTCTGATCGCTGAACGTGATGGTTCTAATCACCACTGGACCCTGAAGGCAGCAGACGTCATATGTCGTCGAGTGGACTGTGGATCTGCTGTTAATGTAACAAAGTATCCATTTGTTAAAGGTGATCATATGTGGTCCATCATGCCCAGCTGTCTTCTCTTTACATCCGCACTGATGGACTGTATAGCAATGACTTCTTATGTTGAAGGCAACACCATGTCCCTCACCTGCTCAGGTAAGTCTAATGTTAATGGTCCTGGTTCTGTAAGACTTCTTCCATGAATCAATTCAGGTGTTTTTATCTGAGCTGTGTTAAACCAAACCCAGTCAGACCAGGTCCACACATTGGACCAGGGGCGTCACATCCATTTAAAATGTGGGGGTGTTCTAGGTTGTGGCACATGGGAAACTGAATGAACAATTTTCCATGAATGGTTAAATTTTTTTATTTAAAAAGTAATATATGGCCAAAACTAATAACAAAAATGTGTTTTTCCATAATTAAAGATTTATTCCAAGAAGAACAAAACTTGACAGAAATACAATCAGAATGAAAACCTGCATCTCCTCAAAACATGTCAGTAAATTAGCTTAAGGCAGTGGTTCTCAAATGGACGTACGTGCACCCCTGGAGGTATGTGGAGGTACTGCAGGGGGTACGTGAAAATCATGCGATATGAAAAAAAAACTGATATAAGTTTAGATTTAAAAAATCAGACATTGATTTTACAGACACTGTACCTCTTTTTCCCGGCGAACTGAGATGCACTTCATTTCGACATGTTGTTGACACCAGGGCAGGTAAATGGTTTAAACTGGAGATATTGTAACAGCCCCGCAATCTTATTGATGTTTGTTCAGCGTGATTGTGACCGACAGTAACTGTTTATCGTGAAACCAAATCTGCATCAGTTTCCTGGATCCAGTAACGATACTATATATAACCTAGAGCTGGGCAAAAAATCTATTTAGATTTAAAATCGAGTTTTATGGCAAAATCGATTCATATTTTAGGAAAATCGTGCAATCCGACCCCCCCCCCACACACACACACAAATTTTTAGCATTTTTTTCCTCGCAAAAATAAAACCATGAACCAGGCTGCTTTCCATAGTGTTTCACCCCAGACCCCGCCTACGATCCCCTTCTTCTGCAGCACGGGGAACAATATAGAGCCTCCAGTGAGGGAGACACGCTGACTCCTAATAAGGTTTTAAAGGTTCAGTTGTGTGGAATCGGTTTGGGTTTGTAGGGTCTGACGAAGCCCAGCTACTGCCTGGTTGTCAGCTGTGTCTTCAGACTGTTGTTGTTGACGGCAGCGGTACGACAACTGTGTTCACATCTGAAGCGAAAGCATCCAGTGGAGAAAAGCAGAACTCTTAGTAAAGGCAGAGACTAGCGCTGCCAGTACTTCTTCAAAATGTTCAACAAACACTGACTGAAAGCTTTTCTCGCGGCACACCTTATCAGAGTCCTGCACGGTTCTGATTTTGACATACCGCAACCACCTGTACCTGTCATGTTTAAACTCGTATCCGACCCATTTTCCGACGAAAAAACAAATTATCCGCATCTGAACCGACCCGCTATAAATTAACCCGATATCCGACCCGAACCCGAAAGAAAATGTCAGATAGCCAAACTTAAATACAAACATTTATTGCCACGAATATACGGAACAGTGACATAGCCAAGGCAGAGCCAAATAAAAATGTTGTTAACCTTTTAACCTATGAACCACCCACGTCCGAACCAAACCCGTATCCTACACAGCACAACATTTTTCACCCGTTTCGTGAAAATTTGGGGTTCACAAACGGGTCACCCATGGGTACCCGAACCCGTGCAGGACTCATGTACCTTATGATAAACATGGAGCACGATAACAGACAATAACATCATATATCCAAAATATTGGTAACATGTTCAGGTTTATTGAAGTAGTTTGATTGATAATAAGGTTTTGTTTTATTTTGTCCTTACAAAGTAAAAATGTTACTAGTTTTATTTTTTATCTTACTTTTGCACTACTACGTTTTTTGCAATGTTTTTCATATAATATGAGTATTAATGTATATTGTTTTAGTTGTTAAAATATTTTAAGCTTTCTTTTTTCCAACAAAATTGATCTTTTGCACTATTTTTTTTTGCACAGTTTTTCCTGTAACAGTGGTGGATATGTCTGGACTTACTACAGTTCATGTAGGTAAAGTCTCAGGTTGCAGTTGCTGATTTACAACTGATTTATTATTTACAGTTATTTGTAGAAGTATTTTTGTTTCACATGTTATTTAATTTAAAAAAAGAAGACGAAAGAAACCACGTTTCTACTGTTTTCATTTTCATTTAGCCCACGTGGGAAAAAATTGTATCGTGAATCGAGTTTTTTGGGAAAAAATCTGAGATTTTTTAAAAAGAGAAAATCGCCCAGCCCTAATATAACCTCAGGAAAAAGTGGGGGGTATGAAATCGTCTAGTTGTAGAAGTGGGGGTGTCGCAACACCCCCATCCCCCATGGGTGTGACGCCCATGTATTGGACAGTTGAACTGAAACATCAAACACGTGGAACTTCCAGTCCATGAATGTGGTCACATGACTCAAACAGGCTGTTGAACAGCTCAGAAGGACTGAGTCCATTTGTGTAAACAGGTCTTTCTGTCGGTCCATGTGGTCCAGGTCTATGTGGGTCTGCTGGACTCTGCGGACCCCAAGAGCACATTCTTGACACCATCTCCTTAAATGCAGATGTTTGACATGAGCCTCATGTTTCCAGTCATCTTAGATCAGGGGTCTCCAACCTGTTCCACAAAGGGCCGGTGTGGCTGCAGGTTTTTGTTCCAACCAAACAGCAACACACCAGATGTCAATCAATTACTCAACTGATCTCAGTCTTCAGAGAGTTAATTGGTCAAACTGTGAACTCTTGGTTGGTTGAAACAAAAACCTGCAGCCACACCGGCCCTTTGTAGAACAGGTTGGAGACCCCTGTCTTAGATGAACTACTTCACAGGTCACTGCTCAAACACACTGCATTATGGTGCGTTCACTGACCACTGAGATTCTCTGTGTGCCTTTGAAAAGAGCCCACTCGCACATATTGAATGTTCAGAATGACTTCAGAAGGACTGTGTCTCCACCAGCGCTAACGTTACACTAACTCCAAGCTCTGCCTGAGGATCCACAGAGTGAACCTGAGGCCTGTTTGAATCCAGTGTGGACAGCTCCCTCTGGTGGAATCCAGTTCAACTACTGCACACACTCACTGTGTCCTTCAGCTGCACATTCAACACTAAAGGGACTTTTACTCCTGAGTTCTTTGTTCTGATGTTTTCTTTGAGGATATTGTGGCTCTGGTTGAACTGATCCATGAGTTTTATTTAGTTCCTGTGTCACTGATGACTGAGAGGAGGCTTTGAAAGGTTAAAGGTCACTTTAATTTGTGATTTTAACACGGTGTTTCTTCCAAAGTTGAATGGTTCTGTAACTTATGATGATGATCAGCTGATAGTTTTTTACAGTTTGCTTTTTTTGTACTAAGATGATCAGTTTGTGTTACTGAGACATGCAACAATAAAAGACAAAAAGAAAGGCCATAGCAAATGGGTTGAATATGGATGAATTTGTGAGGGCTTTTGCACAGAAAAGCAGAAAACTGATGTAATTATTGAGCCATGTTATGCTACAACTCACATAACCAACAAAAACACAAAGTAAAAGGAAAAAAACACACAAATATATTTTTAAAAAGTAATGTGATAGACAGATACATTTAGATAAAGTGACATGACAGAGGATTAATATATATACAAATTCATATGATGATAGGTGGAGTTTGGGGGACTTAAACATGGCACCTTATGGTGCAGATGAGAAGTCCATTCCCTGGCAATTCTCCTGCCCCATCAAGTACCTAATTCTAAATCCAGGGCTGTGAAGATGAATGTGAGAACATATCTGCACACACATGGTTCTGCACAGGGAACATGGAAGAACATTTGAACATGCAGGCAGTAATAGTCATAGTATTTGGAGTGATTGTATATTTCATCCTTCTAATCTGTGGGAAACTGACCATTATTTCTCTGTCATAATTGGACTATTTATCACTGTGGGAATATCCTGCCTAGAACTGTTCTGTATTGGACTCCGTTATTAAAATGAACAGATGTGGTGTTAACTCTTTCAAACATGACGTGCCATTGCTAACGCATATACAATTTGGATGGATGGAACTCTTTCACTGGTTAACCTTTCGGAAAATTCTGTTTCTCAAACCTGAGACATTGAGCTTTACAGATTTTATTGGGTCATTTGGGTGATTTGAATTAGGCCTGAACTAGAAGCAGAAGGACAAAATACAAAGTGTTCTGGAAATATGGACAAAAGGACCAACTGGCAGTGTCTTTTCTAACCATTTTTTAGTCCAAAGTAATCCAGAAGTCCAGGTGGCCCATTTTGGGTTCAGGGTTTAAAGTGTTAAAGAGTTCACCCTCCCACTCACATGTTGATGGACTTTTGTATCTTTAAACATGTCTCAGTGTCCTTGTGTCCTCATGTCTCCAGACTCGGTCAGACTGGTCAATGGTTCCAGTCTGTGTTCAGGCAGACTGGAGGTCTGGTCCAACCAGTCCTGGTCCTCAGTGTGTGAAGAAGATCTGGACCTTAACGATACCCAGGTGGTGTGTAGGGAGCTGGGCTGTGGGGCTCCTTCACTCCTCAAGGAGGGGCTCTATGGGGAAGGGGAAGCTCCAGTGTGGACCAGTGAGCTCCAGTGTGAAGGCAATGAGTCTGCTCTCCTGGACTGTAGAAGGTCCAACTCAGCTGGGAAGACCTGCTCAAATGGAACAGCTGCTGGACTCACCTGTTTAGGTACCAAGGGGGCGGGGCTTTCATACTACAGTCTGTTTCTTTGACTCATGTCGTTAGCTGTTTCCATTAGTATCGGCTCTACCCGTTTCTCCTTGCTTTTGGGCATTTCCACTATGAAAAAGGACCTGGTCCCATCGTACCTGGTCCTAGATTTTTGGCATCTACTCTGCTGAGGTACCAAACAAAACTAGAAGATAACATGTCAGTAGCATAGACACTGATCAGTGGACTCATTGCTTTATCAACGTGTGACGGCCATTCATAAAAAAAACTAGATTCAGACTTACAGTGAACAGATCAGAACGGTTAAATTCAGTCCAACACAATGATGTCACTTCCCAAAACTACACCACGGTCGGTCATGGAGGTTGAGACATGGTCTTTGGTGGTTGAAGAAAAATAATCAGTGCAAGCTTAATGGTGCCTTGCTGTGACGTCCATGTACGATAGTATGATGGAAACGCTCTCAAGGAATAGTACCTGGTCCCAGAGTAGAATCGAGTAGAGCCAATACTGCGTGATGGAAACAGGGCTTTTGTGTCTCTGCTCAGATCCAGTCAGTGTCAGGTTGGTGGGACAGCCAAGCCGCTGTGCTGGTGCTATGGAGATCCAACACCAGGGAAAGTGGACACCAGTAGGAGAAAATCAAAAACTGTGGCACCTTAGATCTGCATCTACTATGTGTCAACACATGAACTGTGGATCAGCTGTTTCAGTCAACAGTACAGGAGATATTCCAGAAAGAGATGTGATGTTACTCTCAATGTCTTGTGTAAATCTGACACCTGGACTGAGGGACTGTGTTAGACAAGGTGGTCCCACTGGTCGCCGCAATGCTGTGGACGTGGTGTGTTCAGGTACAAACTGTGTCTTAACTGAATCTCCGTGACCAGATGGTTCTGACTCTGACATTTAAAGTTAAATCTAATGAATCTGTTAAATACTGACCTTTGTAAGGTCCAGATCCACATTGTCTTCATTTGGACCAGATGAGGCTGATAAGGCTTGGCATTTATTGTTTTGTTTTTTTTAACTAATTCTTATATTATTTACGTATGTATTTTTTATTTTTTAATACGTGGAGCTTTTTTTTTTTTTACAAACTTAAGTGCATTAGTTTAATTATGTTTAATTAGTTTAATGAATTACATTTTGCTTTTGCAAAACACAATGGGCTTGTTTATGAATCATTGGATTTGAGGAAAACACATTTTTGTGGCAGTAATTTCCCTCGATACATTTTTGCTATGAATTTGAATTGTCACAATAACTGAACATAAAATACTTGGAGACTTACGTTTTCCTCACCATACAAAGAGAAAGGGGGGGGGGGGGGGATTGCTAGCCTAATGCTAAATTGAATGGGGGAAAATCCATAGACACGCTAATAATTGTCATTTTCCGGTTAACTTATGGATTCTATTGTCTTTTTAGCCAACAACAAACGTTGATATCAGATACGTTTTTACTGTTAATTCTCACAATAACGGAACATAAAATACTAAAAGGTGTATGTTTTCCTGGCCATGCAAGCGGAAAGAAAAAACATGTCCATTCAGTTCCTTCTTCTACAGCAGGCATGTCCAAACTATTCCACAATGGGCCGGTGTCGCTGCAGGTTATTGTTCCAACCAAGAGTTCACAGTTTGACCAATCGACTCTGAAGACTGAGATCAGTTGATTAACTGAGTCCAGTCTGGTGTGCTGCTGCTTGGTTGGAACAAAAACCTGCAGCCACACCGGCCCTTTGTGGAATAGTTTGGACATGTCTGCCATAATCCCTCTGAAGGTCAGCTGTGGTCTAAATGACAGAATCCTCCACGTTCATTGGACCATGTTCATCACATTCCAAACTCCTGTGGATCAGATCTATCTGTGTCACTGAGGAGGATGGTTTCATTGACTGTCTGTTTGTGCTCATGTGTGCTGGTTGGTCCAATCATGTCCTTGTCTGTGGACAGATCTGCTGCCTCAGCCAAACATCTCCCTGTCAGACGGGGTCTACCAGCCCTACCAGCAGGGGTTCCGGGTGCTGGTGTACTCCCCCTTCACTATCACATGCTCTGTCCAACCACAGTACCCAGGCGGCTTTTTCCAGCTCATCTCCCACACCAAGGAACCAGTCAACCTCACCCTGCCAGCTGTCAATCACTCCGCCCACTTCCTGTTGTCTTTCTGGGGACGCGCCCACACCCACCGAGGGAACTACTACTGCATTTATCACCTGAATGTTTATAACCACAGCTTCACATCACCTAAGAGCTCTGCCCTCTATTTGACTATTGGAGGTAATGTCAGGACAAATGCACACAAAACACCCACAATGCATCAGAAAAAATAAAAGGGGGAACACTGAAGAAAATGTAAATAGAAATATAGGGTTAAAAATTAAAGAAGGAAAAATATCATAATCATCATCATGTCAAGTTCCCTCGGGAATTCTCCAGGGCTCTCCAGGTGCTTCTGTCCAACATGCTGGTCTTGATTTCGGTGGTACTCTCGAGTCCAGTGTCCTTTCGCAAGAGATCGACATAGGTCAGATGTTGTCTTCCCCTAGTTGCCATTCCTTGTGTTGGTTCCCATAAAATTAGATTACTTGCTGCTAGGTTTTTATCTCTCACGCAGTGCCCGGCCACTTTCATTCTGCAGCTACGTATCTTCTGGGTTATTCTAGGGAGTTCACCGTACAGCTCTATATTTGTCATGTGGTCCTGCCATCTAACATTTAAGGCCATTCTTAGCATACGTGTGTAGCAGCCATCTAGTTTCTTTTCACTTTCAGCTGTCAGGGTCCAGGTTCATTAAAAATATAAATAAGGAAACGGATAAAGAAATGATACAGAAGTGGAATTATCTGGTTCATATATTTTTTTTAATGATGGCAGGTTGGGTCCTCCAGAGCATGGATGTTTGTCTTGTGTTTCAGACTTGGTGAGAAATCTGATCATCAGGGTGGTGCTCATCGTCCCAGCTCTGCTCATATTTGATCTTTGCGTCTTCTACTTCTATAAGGTACGTTCAAATCTTTACTCGGTGGATCCAATGGACTTTAAACTGAGTCACACACACTAGTCTGAACTGGACATGTTGGCTGCCATGTTTGTTCCAGGTCTCTATGAGGAGGATCCAAATGGAGGCCGACGCACGGATGATGAGAGTTCGGGAATAAACATCCCATAATAGTCCCAGTTGTGATCAACAGTTTCACAGCTGAACCAATAAACACCTTTCTGAGCTTCTACTAACAGAGTTTAGACACATGTAAAACCCACTTTATTCTTCCAATGTTCTGACTTGTTTTTGAAAAGAACTTTTACTCACTATAGTCCAAAGTTCTTCACTCTATGGACCAGGCTTTTATTAAAACAGTAGCACATTTCGATTCAAAAAGGTCTTATGTGTAAAAATGAGCCTTTGATTCCCTGGGCCTGATCCTAAACCTCCTTCTGTGCCTCACTGGACAGTTGCATTGTGGGTAAACCTGGAAGATCTCCAAAGCCAGATCCAGATGATCTTCCATCTCATCACGTCCAACATGAAGCAGAGTTTTTTTGTGCTTTAAGTGGACCACACCTTTATGTCCTACATTACATGAACTCTGCCGTCTTTGAAGAAACTGTTTTACTGTAGATTGATGATTCCTCTGTCAATTCCACTATTTGTCCAGTTGTGGACTGAATGGAAACACCAGCATTTGCCCAACAATGGATGGACAGACAGACGGACCTGCTGAGATTAGATCAGATGAATCTATCAGCACTTGAAAATGGAGAAAAGCTTCTTTTTGTGTTTTATTTGATCTCTGAGTCAATACAATTCCGTAATAAATAAATGTGATCGTTTCAATAAAAACCTGATTTGATTGGACGCTTGTTGTTAGTGTTTTGACATTGATTTGATTGATGGTGGTGATAACCGACATCCAAGTCTAAATAATACACAGACTAAAAGGGTTAATTAAATCTAAATCCTTGGAGTAATTATACACACTTCTATATTGTTTGGCTATTTTGATTTGATTTGATTTGAATGATTTATTTCGAACATGTGCAAAGTGCAACAATAATCAATACAGCAATAATAATAATAACAATGACATGTCCGAAAAGGAGTAGGATGAAGCATAAGCTTATTTAATCCTACCCCTTCTTCACTTCCCCAATAACCTAAATTCATCTTATAGTAATATAGTGCATAGTACAAAAATGATGATAAATAAAATAATAACAATAACAATAATAACAATAACAATAATCAATAACTGAAGTACTAAACATAGACATATATACAAAAAACAAATGAGCAGATAGGAAAGTAGGTAACAAATAGAGTTTTTTTGTTGTTTATTGTTTTTTTTTTCCTCCCTTCTTCTTCTTTTCCCTTTTTTCTTCTTCACTTTTTTTCCTTTCCTTTTTCTAAGTTGTCTGCATTTTGCTCTTATTTTTTATTTTATTTTTCTATTCATTCACTTATTTTATTCATGTATTTATTTATTTATTTATTTATTATATCTTTTAACCCCACAGAGGGGGAGTCAACATTGTTTCAGATCAGTACATATTCCAGTCTTGCAGACATATACTAGACTATTTAGTGCATGTGTGTGACCATCATCGGTCCTCCCCGAAAGCTGAGCAGACATCCCCCATTAGAACTCTCCCTTACAAGCCAGTGAGTGCAGTGCTGCACCTCAGTGATGTGCAGAGGAAACAAAGACTGGACAGGACTTTACAGGATTTTATAACAAAGTTAACTGTTCAGGTGCTATGTTTTGGTCTTTTTTTGTAAGATAAGGTATGGGCAGGACTAGATCAGCATCGTGCTTCCTCCTGCCCCCTCTTGAACAAATTACGGTAATGTTTACGTTGTACGTATGCAAATATGTCATTCCACCAAATTGGTACATATTGCATCCCAGAGAAATAAATAGCCATGAAATCATTACAATAACAAATTCATGCATAATTTTAAAATGCAACATTAACACATCTTTTGTCAGCAACCTCATCTTAAAATAAGGTCATTGATTATTTTCCCATTTTTAATTTGCATTTTTGCTAACATGGGAATTTTGGCCTGTCCCCCACAGCAAAATTCATCTTTCAAGGGGTCTTTGTAATTGTTAAGTATTGGAAAAATGCTATAACTTTCACTTTTTTATGTTCTAGGTGTAATTTAGTAGTTCACCAATGTTTTCAACATGCATTCATGTAATCTTTATAACATTTCAATCGTTTTATCAGTGTCCCCTGAGTCAACCCTGTTATTGACATAAAAACCCTGTAAAATAATGGTTCATTCCTCCAGTTACATCATTTCCAAGATGTTGCATCACTCACAGGAAGAAGATTTTCACCACATGAAACAGAAATAAGTTTTAGTCTTCATTAGTGTGGAATTTTATTTAATAGGACTGTTGGGGGTCATTAAATCATATAGCATCATTACTGTTACCACTGTTTAACCCTTTTCTTGAAAACATGTTTTATATATTTATATTTACATAATCTACAAGTAATATTCTTCTAAACTGTATGATGTCTGCTCTTGTGACCATGAACATTAGCTAGCTAGGGGAAAATTAGACTGAAATCATCAACCCTGTTGCTGTCATTCCTGTTACTTTCCTATAGTTATTCTTCAGTAACAAGGGTGACATTAAGTAGGTTTCAGGATGTGTCCCATCATCCATGTTACTTTTGTTCACTCTGTTAGTTGTATGTCAGTCCTGTTGCTACCATTAATTTCATAAAAATATAAAGAATTACAATTCCAACCATAAACCAGGTATTGCCATTACAATTAACATTTGCTTTTATCAAATACCATTCTCATAAAAACAATATATCTATACTAACACGTGGTCTACTTTAACAATTTAGATGTACATAGTCATATGATGGGTAAAATTTAACATTTAAAAATATATTAATGATCTTAAAATAACACAGTGAAAAAAGGCACAGATTTACCACCCATTCATGTGTAAACTGTTAATTGTTAACTGTATAATTAATTATAGGTATGTGGAACATTAATCATTTTGTCTGTAACAGGGTTGACAAATTAATCATATAATGAAGTAGAAAATGACTCATAACATAAATAAAATAGATAGCCTGAGATGGACCCATGTCATTTCTTGTCAGTTTAAGATGTATTGTTTTAACTGGTATTTAAAAAAAAATGCTAATGAAATTAAATTAAATCAAATTTTAAATTTCCAATACTGAAAACGTACCAATTCTGTGGAATCACCCAAATGTATATGATTGGATGTATGTATGTATGTATGCACGTATATGTATATATAAATGGTGAATGGTCTGCATTTATATAGTTATTTTCCACCTTCATGGTGTTCAAAGCGCTTTACATTAGCCTCACATTCACTCATTCACACACACACTCACACACCAGTAGGTTTCTAAGGTCAAAGGTCAGGGTTCAGTGTCTTGCCCAAGGACACATCAACATGTGGATAGCCAGAGCTGGGATGTGAACCGCCAACCTTCTATTCTATTCTGAACATGAGTGAGGACAGTGAAGGCAGCACCAGCAGTGATTGATCAGCAGGTGGCGCCCTTTAAATCTTTTCCTACTGAAACAGGATTTAGGAAAAACAGTTTAATCAGTATATGGGTTTATCCTGAAGTTAGACAGAAGTACTTTAGTGCCCAAGGACGTATATTTTGTCTCCATTCTCGTCTCCGGATGGACCTTTGTTAGTAGGAACATCACAACATCAGACAAGGCAGTCAGAGACAGCAGACCTCCGCCAAGGCTTGATATGTCGTCATATTACGTCAAAACATGACGTGTTGGAGCGATAGGTGTTGATCCATCTGATGTCCAAAGGTGAGACAGTGTGAATGAAAAAAAAAAACACCTATCTTGTCTGAATCATGAGATATTACCACTGATGTGTTTTAGTTTTTGACCTTTAGTGTGACCTTGACCTTTGACCTTCATTGCTCAAAATGTAATGGGTTCTTCCTTGACCCATTATCTATCATTCCTGAAAGTTTAATCAAAATCTGAGCTTTTTATGTAATCCTTTCAAAGAAACAATTGGACCAGAAGTTATAAAAAAAACCCAGGTGATTCTATGTCGTTTGAAATTTGGAATGTACTGTTGTTTTCATGTTTGGATAAAGTGTGAGTGAAGGAGGACGTAGAAGAGACTGAGTCTAACTGAGAGGCAGAGATGGAAGTAACTAAGTACAGTGGTACCTCTACTTACGAAAAAGACCCATCTAATGAATAATCCAAGTAACGAAAAACCTTTACCTCAATTTTTCGTCTCTCTGAATATGAAAGAAAATCCCACTTATGAAAGGAAACCGAAAAATCGGAGACATAAATACTATGTACATTACTGTATGTTCTGTACGTACACAAACGGAGTGGTAGCCTTAGGGCGGCTGTGGCTCAGTTGGTAGAGTGGGTCGCCCAATGACTGAGAGGTTGGCAGTTTGCATCCTGGCTCTGGCTGTCCACATGTCAAAGTGTCCTTGGGCAAGACACTAAAACCCCGACTTAGGCTGTGTCCGAAACCACTCCCGACTTCCTATATAGTGTAGGAAATCTTACGTTTTTAGTTTCCTCTTACTCGTGTTCGTTTTTATCGGGAAGAAACCACCAGGATCCAAAAATAAAGTTTCAGAAGTTTTATTACCATTAACCCTAACAAAGAAATGTAGAAAAATTGTGCGACAGATATCTGGGTTTTTTCTCTGTTCTGGTCCGGACGAAACCGGGGAGGTACAGAGAGAAAAAGACACAGAAGAAACACAGAAGTGATATTTTATAGTTGTCTTGATGACATCATCTTCTTCACGCTGGAGTTGAAGATATATGACCTCGTTGCCATAGGAACACAGCTGCACCCAGGATGAGAGAGATGTCCTTCAAACCTGTATACTGGGTACTTTGATCAAAACCAGACAGGAATTTCACCCCCAGTTTAGACCAATGATGGGTTAGATAAGAAAGGTAATTTAGGGAATAAACCCTTGGCGTGTTTAGATAAACAAGCTGATTTAGGGGTGTAAAGGAATGCCAGGTTAGTCATATAAACACTTTGTTAGTTTTGCATGTGTGAGCACTTTGTACTTCATTTAATAGTTATACAAAGCAAACAATAAAACTTGATTGTGAGTAGAATTAATAAGTGATTAATTAAGTAATACAAGCATATTTATATATCTTCATTTTAATTAAGTGATACAAACATATTTATATATCTTCAATAGGGACCAAGCCATTTTGTAGGGGTGTCCGAATATGTAGTGAACTACTTATAAGCACTATACAGGGTGCTGAATGTATCCCACAATCCACCGCGAAATGTAGTGGACATCGATGGTCAACAACCAAAGCACTATATCACATCATGCATTGCAGGAATCGAAAAATGGCCGAAGGAAATATGCAAGGAGATGTGATATATAAATGTAAGTAAATGCTTTTTTTTTTTCCATTTACTGTGTCTATGTTGTTCAAAACGTTTTCTTAATATGAAATACTTGTAGATATTTAATAATGTACAGGCTTGTATGTGACCCAGGTCACTAATTATAAACGTTAGTCTCCGTGTATTCATATTAAGCTAATGTTAACAGTGGAATAAAAATGGACTTTAACTGATTAAGATTTATCAGTATTGTGAAAGACACATTTCATTTAAGTGTCACAGAAGCACAATGGAAGCTTGTCAATTTATTTTAATCTTTTCAGGGACTGACGAGGATGTAAGGAATCTTGTCTGCGGAGGGAGAAAGTTGACCTGTTTTCACACATCAGCCGGATGGGAGTGAATTAATGTTTTGTCATATTCTTGTGAAGCATGATAACGACTGTGAAATTAAATGAACTCTTGACTAAATTACCAGCCTTTCATATTAACAGTATTCATGAATTTTTGCTGCCATTGTTGTTATTGTTATTTTAATCACACTGCTTTTTATTGCAATTTGTAGAACAGTACTGAAGGGAATGGGGCTGACTGGGGTGGTGAGTCCTGCCAGGGCTGCCAAGAAGTGGGAGAATCTAAAAAAAAAGATATACAAAGTTATGATTCATCATAAATAACTACTTCTATTTTGTGAAAACATAAATAAAGGACTTTGTGTCCATAGTTTTGTTTAACTACCCAAGAGCACACACTTTGACCGATCAGTTGTCTGAATTATCTGTCCTGCTGCAAGCACACTTTTTTCAGTGTTCACATGAGACTGGATATTAAATTGGCCATAATATAATGAGCTCCTGAGGCTTAGGTCAACAGAGTATTGCATATCTTCAGCTGAGGCAGAGATGCTCATAGAGAAAGTAAATGGTAAATGGACTGCATTTATATCATTCTTTTCCACCTTCATGGTGCTCAAAGCGCTTTACATTAGCCTCTAATTCACCCATTAACACACACGCTCATACACCAGTAGGTTTCTAAGGTCTATGGTCAGTCCTACTGGGGGCCTAAGTCAGGGTTCAGTGTCTTGCCCAAGGACACTTCAACATGTGGACAGCCAGAGATGGGACGCGAAATGCCAACCTCTTGGTCATTGGGTGACCCACTCTACCAACTGAACCACAGCCGCAGTAAACAGTAGTGGATCAACGTGATCTCTCCCTCCATAAAAATGCTGGTTCTGATCCAGCTGTAAATGAGCAAAATTGTGAAAGCTGCACTTTTATGGACAATCTTAGGAGTTAACTGTGAAAATAATCTGGTCCAGCCCAGGTTATGTGCTACCATGTTCACTTGGCCCTCTGTGGAATAGTTTGGACATGTCCAACAGGTACAGACTTCTACCTTCAAATATTTTCTCTGCTGTGTTTAGAATTATACTAACTAGTACTACTAATACTCCAATGTACACTACATTAATTGCACAGATCAAATGTGTATGTATTCAAATGTGTTCAGGAGCATAGGAGGCTACCTACAGGGAGTGGTACTGAGTCAGGGGAGGCAACTGCTGGGACATGAAAGTAGTTCTCCCTCATAGATGAGACAAAAAGTGGGAGGCCTTCTATTCAGCCCTCTTGCCTCATTGCATCAGCCTGGGCTTAGACCCCTCCAGTCCCAGTATCAGCTTCCCCTGATTCAGTGTCACCAGAGCCAGAGGATGAGGGTCAGGGTTCAGAGCAAGACTCAGGGTCAGAGGTTCCACCTCCAGCTCAGAGACAGCAGCATGACCCTGTTTTGGAGTTACTGGAGAGGCAGGAGAAGAGGGCAGAGGAGAGGGAAAAGAGGGAGGAGGCCAGAGAAGAGAGACTCTTGAGTCTCCTTGAAAAAGTAGTTATAAATGTAAATGAAATTATATAATAAAGAATAAGCAACAAGTGTCACACATTTGTTTTCAAGTTCTTTATCAAACATTACACTGAATCGAAAAACTTAACATATCAACAAAGAAAAAGATCAAAAGCTACATTATGAAACTTTTTACATAAATTGAAACTTAAAACAAGAGAAGATGGCAGAGAAGAGCGATAGATGAGATTAGATTAAGGAGAAGAGAGGAGAGAATCTAATGTATTCTAATTTAATTTAAGTTATAAACATTTAATTTGATGTGATTCACATTAAATGTGATTTTTCAGTAGTCGTGGTCATGTAGAGCTGGAGGAATGATAATTGGTGCTGAAACTGCAGCAGCAATGCGACCACGCAGCCGTTCTCCACACTCTAAATCACACTAGACGTGCTCTCCGCCATCATCTGATTCTGGTGTTTCTTCCTCCACAGACTCCAGAACATCACCGTCTCTCAGGCAGAGGTTGTGCAGAATTGCACAACAAGCAATAACTTTAACAGCGAAAGCCGGCTTTACTTCAAGGCAGGGGCGATTCTAGCATGTAACCTTTAGGGGGGCTCAGCCCCCAGTGCTGACAGTGGCACCTGTCTTGAACAAAAGAGTTGAATCGATTTGTAAATTTTTTTTCTTTTAATTGACCAATAAACTATCATCTACCATCCACAAACACTGAAATAAAGACTTATCTTACAAACTTACCAGTTCCATGTCAATGTATAAACTTATTGGATGAGAAACAAATGTTCTGGTTCTGGGATGTTCTGGTGAAGTGTGGTGGTGATAAGGTGGTAAGAAAAAAAAATACCCATAGACCACTAGGCTGTTTGTCGTTAGCTGCTACTGTGTTAGCTCACTGCAGGTCAACTCCTGGTCTACTCACACACATAGGTACTCAAATGTAATAATTCCTCTAAAGCAGGCAGGGGTAAATGTAACATTTAATTTATTCACTATTTAATAATAACAGGTGTCTGGATAAAATTCATACAAGAAAAATGTACAGATGAATAGTATACTGTTCAAATATATATAAACATCCATACTAACTCTTAAAGGTTTTTAATTTGGTCTAATTATGATTCAAACTAGCCAGACATTATGAAGACCAGGTCTTAGCCCAGAGGGGGGTCTGGGGGGCCTCCCCCAGAGAAAAACAGGTTTATTAAATGTAATGTTCTGTACTTTAGTGCATGTTAAGGTGACCTGTTTGACAAATGCTAACCTCATCACATAGATATAGAACACTATACAGCAGGGGTCTGCAACCCTGGTCCTAGAGAGCCGCTATCCTGCATGTTTTAGATGTTTCCTTCTTCCAACACACCTGATTCAGATGATCAGCCTATCATCAAGCTGTGCGGAAGACTGATAATGTCTGTCAGGTGTGCTGGAAGAGGGAAACACCTAAAACATGCAGGATAGCGGCTCTCTAGGACCAGGGTTGCAGACCCCTGCTATACAGTATATCAGTATGTTAGCATGTTAGCATGTTAGCATGTCCAGCCTCAGGTGCCACAGCCGCCATCTTGGTACAAGGTCCCTATGTTTGTCACACTATCAGGGAAGATATTGTCAAGTGATGATCAGGTAAGAAGTGTTACCCCCATATAAAGATGGCACTGATTAAACTGAAACAGACATAGTTAATGTAATGTGTTCTATATCTGTGACCCTGTGACATGAAGAGAAACATTTTTAAATGAAGAGACTGAAAGGTTTCCCATTAAACAAAGTTTCCTTGTGGGAAACAAGGAAACTTTGTTTAATGGGAAGAAAATGTAAATGAGTCCATATTTAATGAACATATTTAACACTGAGTAAATATTAACACTATATTATAAATAAAATAGGAGAATGTAGAAATGTAAACTAAGGATCAGGGTTAGAATAGTTTGGATTTTTCATTATAGTTTTGTTTTAGTTAGTTTGGACTTTTTTCCTCTAATTCAGTTTGTTTTAATGTGTCTTTTGAGCAGGTTTGATAGTTTTTTTTCTGAATGGTTGGTTTTAGTTTTTTCATATATTTTATCTTCCGCACCATCCTATTCAAAGAAAAGTGAGGTGTGGGTCAACTGGGTCAGGTGGAGGTGGGTTATTGACTGAACAGAGACATAAACATATAGACAGTATGATGGAGAAACTCCCTGTAGCAGGTTGGGGGGGGGGGGGGGGGGGGGGGGTCGAGTCAATCTGGGTTTTGATGTAGGATTGATGCCAAATATCAGTTGTAATATGTGTTGTTTGGAGCAGAGTACACGAGTGACTTTTTTTTTGCCAAGATAAAAAAAAAAGACCCGGCGATCTGGGGCATAAATCCCCAAAGCCACGCCCCCTCTCCACAGATGATTCAAACCCTGTTGTCAGAAATGGACAAGATGGTTTAACATGTAAAGCTACAGAGTTCTAACCTGATTGATCATGTGTTAGCGTTAGGCTATGCTAACCAACAGTCAGGGTAACAGAGTTAAACATCTAGTAAATAATGTGTGTGAACTGTCCCCATGAACACCTGCACACTACACACTATTATGACAATGCACTTATGCACAACAATACATCTATTTTTAACACAAACATGTCACTTTCATTTATTAGTAATAAAGGGGTAGGAACATATTCATTGTAGACGGGACATGACAAAGTTAAAATCCTAGCAAAAACAACTTTTATAAGCCATAACTTCACACACAGGTCACATTTCCTACCATGAAAGAGGACGTAAATATACATAACACAGTTGTTCACTGCAGAAATCAGCACAGATGCATACTGCACATGTCAAATATTAGGGATTTCTCAACTATACTAGTACTGTACTCATTCTTACCTGAATGATTATCCAATCAAACAGATAATTTTAGATCAATAATGACCAAGCCTACATGGTGGTTGTTCACAATGTCCAGTTGTGACAAAATGAGATCAATGATGGTGAAGGTGGTTTTTATAGTTGTCCACAGACCAGGGAACACTACTATTGGATTTAATTGTTGACTAATTGTAATGGCACAGGCCTACCTTCACATCTTACTGTCACTCATCTGCAGTGGAACCACCATCAAATGTCCATTTGTCAAAACAATCAGAAAAGGCTGGAAGTAGAAGGATTTGATTGGTTTAGACAAATCACATGATGACATGACAGTTCTCCACTAGGATAGGAGAACTCTGAGGATGCACACAGTTTTCATTATGCTTTTTTTTCCTTTTTTTGAAGGGAGCAACCAGGGGGTGCTGAGCACATTTTTAAATTTTTCAATTCAACCTGGCGAACTGAAGACGTAAATGATCTCTATAAGTTACCGAATTATCAATCTTGCCGTTCCATGAGAAAAAACAGAGTAGGAGGAGGTGTCTCTGTTTTTATTCGATTATGAATTTTTAAAGTAAGGAATGATCTAACGCTTGACTCAGATAAATGGGAACATGAAACCCTGTCTGTGGAGCTTATTGGTTCCTTCACAGGAAAAAATGTTATCGTCGGAGTAACATACCATCCACCAAACTTTTGTCTCAAAGATTTTATTGAAAGTTTCTCTTTAACCCCTGACTTGATGAACTCTGAAAATAAGCTTTGCTATATCTTGGGGGATTTCAATATTGACATTTTAAAAAGTAAAATGGTAACACAAACTGATGAATTCATCCATATTCTTTATGCCAGTTATTTTTTCCTCTAATCCACAAGCCCACAAGAGTAAAGGACAAATCGACTTCCTTGACTGACAACATATTTACAAACTATTTAAACTCTAGGATTATATCTGGAGTAATTTATTCAGATTTGTCCAATCACTTTCCTATATTTCAGGTTTGTTCTCTTGTATCAATGTATTACCAAGCAGAGAAGAAAACTCTTAAGAGGAATATGAGCAAATCAAATTTGGAGAAATTTAAATATAAACTAAGTAAAACCTCTTGGGATAAGGTGTACATGGAAACAAATGCAAATGATGCATATATATGTTTCTTGCAACTTATTAAAAGTCATTTTATTGATTCTTTTCCAGTGGAGCAATTAGCTAAAAAACAAAGTTGATGATTTAAAAAGTCATGGTTTACGTCCAATTTATTAAAAATGTCAAGGAAAAAATTAAACTTCATCGAAAATATTTATCTAGCCCTTCTCCTCTCACTCTAAGTAATTGTAAAAAAAGCCAGAAATAATTATGTAAATTTATTAAGATCTGGAAAAAGGAAGTATTACTTAGATAAAATATCCAATAGTTCCAATAATATTAAAAGTACTTGGAAAGTTATAAATGAGCTTTTACAAAAAGATGTAACTTCTGTAAAAGTTATCCCCTCAATATTTGTCGACGGTGAAGCAACATATGACAATTTCTTAGATATAGCGCAGAAGTTCAATACATTTTTTGTTAATTCTGGTCCTGAATTGGTGAAAAAAATATCAGGCTCTAAAGGAGATCCTCTGGAATACATTAAATCTAGCTATCCTCAAATGTTGTCTCTCGAGCCTCCCGACACAAATGAAATAAGCAAAATAATCAATGAATTAAAACTATCCTCACCTGGGCATGACAATATATCTGCATGGTTTGTGAAGCAAGTAAAAGCGTTAATACTACAGCCATTAGCTCATATTATTTCTGTGTCTCTGTCAATATTACCATGCTTCTCTAAAGTCATTGAAAAAGTTGTTTATAAAAGAATAATTTGTCATATAAATAATAATTCAATTTTTTATAAACATCAATATGTTTTTCGTAAAAATCACAGTACTTATATGGCTTTAGTTCATTTAACAGACAGCTTAATATCCGCATTAGATAATGATGCATTTGTATGCAGTATTTTTTTTAAACTTAGCAAAAGCTTTTGATACAGTCAACCATGACATATTGCTAGCAAAACTACAAAAATATGGTTTTTAATGGTTGCAAAATTACATTAGCAGAAGAACTCAATTTGTCAGTATTAATGGTTGCAATTCTGACAGGATGGATATGCATTGTGGAATCCCCCAGGGCTCCATATTAGGTCCATTATTATTTTTAATTTATATAAATGATTTGTGTACAGTCTCTCATGCTCTTTCTCCGATTATGTTTGCTGATGATACCACTTTAGTCACGTCTCATACAAATATCAATGTACTTATAAACCAAGCCAATGAGGAGTTATCTGAATATAGTAAATGGTTTAGAAGCAACAAATTGGTGTTAAATGTAAAAAAGACCAACTATATGATTTTTAGTGGCGAAAAGTCATTTTCAACTCAGTCTACACTGAGCATTGCTTCAGTCGTGTCTCATCCACCAGGTTCCTGGGGGTTATTGTAGATGACAACCTTAATTGGGAGGAGCATGTTCACTGGGTAACAAGAACAGTCAACAAATCTTTAGGTATTATAAGAAAGGTTAAGGATCATGTCAATTCAAAATGTACACCTGCCTTGTACTATAGTTTAATTTATCCATATCTATCATACTGTCATATGGTGTGGGCAAGCACTTTTCCATCAACATTAAATAAAATATTGCTCTTACAAAAGCGATTTGTTGGAATTGCAACCCATTCTAAGCCATTAACTTCATCTGCGAATATATTTTTACGATTAAATTCATTAAATATTTATGATATTAACATTTTTCAAATTTGTGTTTTTATGTACAGAATTCAGTGTAATCAAAGTACCCTTCCTGAACATTTCCTTTTGTATTTTACAACCAATTCTACAGTCCATAAATATAACACTCGTCAAAATCAACATTTCCATATGCCGAAATGTATCACAGCAAGGGCACAGTTTAGTGTCCGATATAGAGGGTGTAAACTGTGGAACCAATTTTCTCATGTTGTTGGAGTTAGAGGTATTTTTTAAGAAATCCTTATGGAAATCAATTATGTCATCTCATTGATATAGTACATATATATATATATATATATATATATATATATATATATATATATATATATTTTTTTTTTTATGAATTCTTTGTCTATTTTAAGTATTTGTGTTTATAAGGTGGAGGCTTTAAAATAAGCCTTTCTTGGCTTTTTGCCTTTCCCTGCACTTTAATTGTATTTATTGCTGTATTCTTTTTTTCTTTGTTTTGTGTGTGCTCAATAAATAAATAAATAAAACATCTCTCCATGCTTTTGCTTTTAACTCAGAGTGGTACCCATTCAGTGACAGGTTGTAAACAACAGGGTTGTCTGAAACCGCTAATATCAACCGCTCAAGCTAGTCCAAACATACACATAATATACCTAGACCCAGCATTAAACATAACCACCCATAGGGGATTCCCACCCATGTGACGTGTCCACCATATGGATGGTCTACCCTCCCTCTCCCCGCATGTAGTCAGCCATGAAAATTCCTAATTTAGCTGTAAATTATTCTTAGATCAGTTCTGATGTAACTGTGTTTGGTCAAATATTAATTCAGCTTTAGTTTAGTTTGTTTTATTTTTATTTATTTACAAATTTAGCCCTAGTTTAGCCTCAATTTTCACAACAATAAACTTTAAAGACATCTATGCTAATAGGTTTTCAATTTCAACAATGAAGTAATTTTGAAAATATAATATTTGAGTACTTTTTAGGTACAATCCTAAATGAGGTAATTTTACACATTTCAGTAGTAGTTTGTCCACTCAGGGTGCTGCAGCTTTCACAGCAGTTCCAGGGTTCCTTTCACCAGAGGTGGGTATTTCCAGGTCCATCAAGTCAAATTCCTGCCATGTATTGATTCAAATCTGTTCATTGAACCAGCCCATTTTGATGAGCACAATGCCTCATCCAGGTAAATGGGATAATTAGTGGAATCACCTGTGTTCAGTGAACAGGTTTGAAGTAATACATGGTAGGACTTTGACTTGATGGACCTGGAATTACCCACCTGTGCCTTTCACTACTGACTAGACTGGATCAGCTTAATTCCAATGTTTGCTAGTACACCCAAATGTGCTGGATTTCTTTGATAACAGAAAATTCATACATTTTACTCCAACGCCAAACTAGATTTGCAGAGAACTCATTTAATTACTTTCAGGTGTGCAATTAACCTGATTCAAAATTAAGACCGCAGAGCAGCATGTGGTGCGTTGGAACACTGTCATTAGCTGTCACCAAACTGTCATCAGCGTTTTGCCTGTTAATTGCAGACAACCACTTGTTTCTCTGTGTTGTTTCTTTCAGGATATGATATAAAGCTCTTCCCTTAGCAGGATCATGGTTTTGATTGCATCCAACTGTACAACAACGCTCAGGCATTGTAGGTTTCCTGCTGTTTCTGGAGGAGACTAATGTTACTGAAGGTTCAGTATTTAGCGTTACCACCGTCAAAATGGAGGTGCTCTATGATATGACGACAAGTGGGAATACCCTATAGGTGATGATGAGTTGTGGAGCCGTCATATTGGAGTGGTGATACGTTCAATTCAGTGCAACATACACACAGTCCGCACATTTTATTAACAACACTCAGCTAAAACTGAAAACAGATTTCCATGTGTGTTATGTCATGTGTGTAACTACGATTAAGGACATATGTTTGGGCTTGCTTTATTAGTCATAGTTTGCTTAACATTATAGAATTTTCTGATATGAAAAGAAAAGTCCGAGATCATGTCTACATAATGAATGCATTACATAATAATACTATCTATACCTGTTTGACTGGATACAGAGAAAAAAACTAATGATGTCTGACCCAACAACATATCTGAATACTGCTAAGAAAGTATCAGAACAAAATGATGGAATCAGGAGGCTAGAGGTATCTTGTTATTTATTAGATTGATTGCAAAACAACCCTTATTTCATTCCTGACCCATTTGATTTGCATGTTTTCTGACACAAGTGTTACGCGACGATACAGAATGTGAACCCAACTGCTGAGATGAAGCAGACAAACTCAGAAATGGATTTAAACTCAGTTTATTCACAAAATTAATTAAGTCCAGAATCTGAGTATCGTTGGTGTTGTGGGAAGATCCAGAGGCTTGGTCGGTGTCGGAGCGGGGGTTCATTAGCTGGGATCCAATATAATAAAGTTCGTAGGCAGGCTCTAAGTCAGGGTACAGGCAGAGGGTCAGATACACAGTAGACAGGCAGCGGAGTAAAAGTACAGAGAGGGGATAGGCTGAGGCAAATACCGTGGTGATGGCAAAGTTCAGGCACCGGGGAAGTCCAACGAGAAACGTGCCAGAAAGGGCACAGGCAGGTTCGGAGGTCCAGAATACAGACAATGGGTCATGGGTCGGAGGCAAACAGCTCAGGTCAAAGGCACAAGAATCAGGTCAAACACAGAGAAAACACACACAGGGAAAAACGCTGGTAGAACAACTCACAAAGGATGATGACGTACTCGCACTGAAGACAGTGGAAAGACAAGACTTATATACACAGGGAGACGATTGAAAACACATGTGAGACAACACACACCAGGTCTAATCAGTCTTGGAGGAAAAGACAGGGAAACAGGAAGAAAAGACGACAGACATGACACAGGAGGAGAACTACAAAATAAAACAGGAAGTGACAAGACTAACATCTGTTTACAGACGTGACAACAGGAGGTAAGGTGAGACATAGACAGACAGACATAGACACACAGTAAAAGTCCCTGGTGAAATCTTTAAAGGCACTGACATGTCAAACAAATGAACTGGCTGATATTATAAGGGTTTGTACATGTGGTCCCTACATTGCCATGTATGGAATTGCCATACATTTATGAAGTGCTTTTTAAACAGTTCTTGCATTTGACACTTTACAGAACAGAGAATATATTTCTCTGTATAAAAAACTAAATAAAATGAAACCTTCACTGCGCCTCGTGTAACAATCACCCTAATCACCACTCCAAGATGGTGGCCATAATTCTCGTGTCCCAGAAGCCAATGCTGGGTCTAGGGTATATTTTGTCTATGGGTCCAAATACGGCGCCATTCTTTTCAGTGGTTGTTAACTGTTGTTGTCCCGCCTCCTCCTTGCTTTTGATTGGTCAGTAAGAGAATTGCGACATTGACAAGTGCAGCGCTGTTCTAAAAGTTGAACTATTTCCAACTCAAAAAACGGTCTCTCTGCGGTTTAATTTTTATTTTTTTTAACTTCCTTTCTATATTCTCAACCAGCGTCCGTACTCTTTGAAATCTAGTGAGAGAAGTAGAGGCTAGTTTCCTGTTGCACACCGCCCACAAATGATTGAATCCTGTTAGTTGCAGCAGTTTGGGAGAGTGTCGGAGGGATCCCTTTTTTATTCATTTTTATTTTTTCTTTTGGTGGATCATATGGAGTTATTTTGGGAGTGTGGGGGGAAAAGAAAAACGTTTTTCTTTCATGCCAGGGGTATGATTTTTTTCTTTTTTGATGGCATTTAGTGGGACATTGCCCCCCCTTCCTCATGCCTAATTCCGTCCCTGCCAGTGCCCTAATCGGACAAAGTTATTTATAAATGAACCCAAAATACAGGTCAAAATGCAATTTTGTAAAGTGAGAATAGAAAATTTTCTTTAGGTATTAATGCACTTAAAATCATGGTCATTCTTTTTTTTATGAAGTTCCTTAAGTCCCATAAAGGGTTCAAATCAAACAGATTCACTTACAGAGGAACTTCTCAATCACATATAAAAACAGATTTTAGACGATAGATCTGGAAATTTTGATTTAAGAAACATGAGCAAGATCACTTTCACTTTTTCCGTTGGCAGATTATTATTATTATTATTATTATTATTATTATTATTATTATTATTATTATTATTATTATTATTATTATTATTATTATTATTATTATTATTATTATTATTATTACTATTTTTGCTTAATTCAATATTTCTTTGCTCAAAACTCCACAGAAGGGATGGATAGTGAATATTACTGCACAGATGTGTGAAGACATGTGATGCAGAAGAGGAAACGGAGCAGAGGATATGAGATAAGGCTGAACAGGAAGTGTCCAAACCCAGAGACGCTGACGAGGGACAGACCCACAGGACTGGACGCAACATGGCTTTCACTCAGATAAATCTCTGCATATGGACATGTCTTCTGGTCCCAGGTATGAGGAAGGATGGACACATATACACATCATTGTCTGACAGCTGCGTGGTCATGGTTACACACTGTGTCGTATGTATGTATGTGTTTGATATCCACCCTAGCGTGTCCTGACGAGTGTCTGTGGTGACAGGAAGTGAAGCTGAAACTGACTTAGTTAAGTTAAAATCATTGGAGGTTAATTCAGTCACATCAATAAAATACCTTCATAATAGCCTGGAAATAATGAAAACTGTTTTTGTCTTTGTTTTAGTGTAAAAAATAAAATAAATAATTCAAAAACGTTTACATTTACAGACTACATTTTGACAAAAAATGTGAATAAACTGATCAAATATGAAGGAGTTCAAATATCTGAATACACTGTAGATTTTGCAGTGTTAATTTGGAGACAATGGGACCAAATACACCCTAGAAGAAGTTAAATAAACTCTCTAAGTGTTGATTTAACACTGCAAAATTTACTGTGTAGAAGTCAATGGAATTATAATAATACTCGGTCAGTTATTAAATATTGTGTGTATTAGTAGATCCACTGTGATCTGTAAGTTGTGATGCACACGTATAGATAATAAACCAGTTCAGGATACTGCATTTATTTTTCTGAAGAATTTTCAAGGTGGTTGTGGCCCTAAATGAAAATATGAAAAAATGTTTTAAAAAATTTAATAGAATTGCAAAAAATATAAATATCAAGGGTGAATGTGATGAAACTAAACAGATAAGTGGAAAAATAAATGAAATTCATTTGAAAAAACGTATTAGTTATATGTTAAATATAATTATATATTATATATATATATATATATATATATATATATATATATATATATACCTTTAACCCTTAAAGATCCAAACATCTGCCTTTAACCATTAAAGACCCAAACGTCTGCCTTTAATTAATAATCTAGAGGAGAGAACAATCAACCCTAGAAATAGATGAAGTCTGAAGCATCCAGTGTCCTTAGACCCTCCTTCTCGGCAAGGAAAAAGGAAGAAATCTTGGGGAGAACCACACTGATGGAGAGATCTACTCCCATGGACGGAAGAAAGGAAGGGGGGGCAGGTCCATTACATCAGACAGGTGGGGGAGGAGGTCTGGGGTCACAGGTCAGCACAGGACACACATGAGTCACTGCAGGTCCTGTATAAATATCGTCCCTACCCGCTGTCCTAGCACTACCACGGGTAATACAGACCCGTGCTCCTGGGGCCAGTACGACTCATTGCATGCTGGGCAGAACAGGAGAGCGCAGCCTCCGCATATGTATCTATGGCAGCGACGGCATGACCACAGTGACCAATCCAGTGCTCGTCATGTGACACCCGTGCTCGATGAGCG
Source organism: Siphamia tubifer (assembly GCA_020466265.1). Lineage (NCBI taxonomy): Eukaryota > Metazoa > Chordata > Actinopteri > Kurtiformes > Apogonidae > Siphamia > Siphamia tubifer. The sequence goes on from CM035803.1 coordinate 5,340,163, forward strand.
GAAACACGAGCGCCTTACCCAGCTGCTCGAGAAAAAAACGTCCTCCTGTGGTGCTTGCCGTTCATCCACTCGGGGTTGAGCTGTATCCATATCACAAAGGCGTAGTAGCAGAACACGTCGATGATGTGGAAGACTATGAGGGGCTATCGCGCAGTCATCCTCCTGCAGCTGTAGTCCACTTTGTCCAGGTTGTCCACGCTGCATTTGTTCACGTTGTAGTCCAAGATGACAACGGGCTTCTCATCCAAGTGCGCGAGATGGACCTCGGCCAACCGTGTAGTGCGTGCTGAGCAACAGCACGTTCTTTGGCATGTAGGACACCAGTATGGTATCCGGCGTGAAGGCGAACTTGGAGGAGAGCATGTGTCTCCCCTGGTGCTCATGTCCAAGCCCCCAAGGGGCTTGGACATGTTCTTTCTGATCGGGCCAAGCAGGGCGTTGTTCCTTTCCTGGAGGAACCTCCCCGCGAGAGAGAAGGGAGGCCGTAGTCTTCGTACTGTCTATTTCTTTTGTTTTTCACAGAGCCTTGTCTTTCGTTCGTCTGTGCACGTGCATCTTCATACTCATCTTTGCTGGCTTACCCCGCTCCTTTGGGGGGTCCACAGTTTTCCGTATTCAGGATGTCATGTGTGGAACTAAGCCAAGCCAGGGTCTGGGAGACCCAAAGGTCTTGAGAGGAGGTGAAGCGGTCTTTGTCAAATCAGTCTCTTTTTTTTCTCTTTTATTTCCCAGAGCCTTGTCTTTTTTCCCTCCATGCACATGCATCTTCATACTCACCTCTGTTGGTTTATTTCAGGAGTATAATGAAGCTTTTCTTGGAGACCTTAAGCTCATGAGAGAAGGGGAGGCACTAGTATTGACAGTTTCTTTTGTTTCTGTCCTTTAGTCTTTCACTTTGTACTTCTGTGATCCTAATTCCTCTTTCTGAGTCACAGTCACATTCATCCAACACTGACACAACAATAGGGAATGAGCATCTCAGGAATGAGCTGGGTACTAAAGTCCAACTGAGAGACTGTGGTTAATCCACCAATTGTCCAATACAGTATGATTCATCTGACTGGTAGTTGACTTCCTCCACCCAAGACAGTAGGGCCCAGTTGAGTGTCAGGTAGTCTCTGTCCACCTCCGTTACTGTGTAGCATTCATGGAAGATAACTAGAAAGTTTTCTTCCACCACACTGTCGGACTTCTTGGTGTACAAGTACATCAGAATGCCCTGGTTTCTTCCGGTGTATGGGGAGATCCTCCTGAAGAAGTCGGGTACCTTGGGTTTCAGCATGTAGTCACATACGGGTTTGGCCCAGCCCCAGAAGATACACTTCTCGTTCAGCTTGTCCACGAAGTCCTGCCAGGTCGTGAAGAGCAGGTTGAGGTTTCTGTATGAGGAGAGTCCGTCCGCAGACTTGGTGGCTTGGTCGCTCCGATCAGTCATTTTGGTCTGCTGCTGTTGAAGGCCGGTGTAAGGCTACTGTGAGGATGCTTCAGTAGGTGACCTTATATAACGAGAAGAGTGGTTGCTCTGACTGAGCATAAAAAGTCAGAATAGACATGATATGTCCGAAGAACACAGCCAAGTACACAGGAAATACCTGTCTGTTTGTGTCTGTGGAGGAGCAGAGGGGTTGCATGTGTTGAGCTGCTCAATGTGACTCAAAACTCTGGGATGTGGGTCTGTGTGAGCTCTGTGAGACATTTCTTTTCTCGAAGGGTGGAATATCCAACAGGAGAGGGTGGTGCTGAGCTAACCTGACTTACGTCATCTGGCTGCGTTATGCTGTGGTCACACAACCATCTGAGTCGCATGGGGATCGAATCTATTTCCAAACGAAGGAGCCAATCAGTATCGCAGAGTGAGACTGTCCTGAAGTGTTGTGGCTGGTGTGACGTTAAGCAAAAGCGATGGCAGTGTAGTCTTTTCAGATACACAACAACGGCCACGTGCCTTCGGTATTCGTGTGTCCATCTGGGCTGGGCTATTTCCAGTGTTTTGTCTACTCTACCTGTTATGACCCTTGGTCATTTTATTGTTTTGTAAGATGTGATGTATCCTCCTGGTCACAGGGTGGAGTTCTGTATGTGTGTATGTGTGTGCCTCCATTTCCTGTGTCCAGGTGGCTGATGGTGATTGGCTGCTGCTGCTCATGACAGGAAGAAGCTGATGATATCCAGTCTCTCACTCCTTCTCCACCCAGCCAGTGTGTGCAGACCTTGTGTCGCTTAGATTGAGATTTATAATATTGTAACATTTGTAATATTGATGTATGGTAAAAGACCATTTTCTAGGGGAGGGAAACCATTTTTGTTTTTACAGTTTTCTCCTGTTTTTGTTAGGAAGTTTAGCAATTGTGCTTTTGTTTATTTAGATAAGAGTTTTTCTGTTCAAGAGTTAAAGTTTTTGTTTGTTGTTTTGGCCTCACCCTCCCTGACACTTTTTGTTATTAAGAAATAAAATGATTGAATTGGATTTGCTTTAGTTGCAATATTTATTTGGAGGCTGGAAGAAGGAGGGGAACCTTTTTATGGTACGCCCTGGTTCCCCTAGCCCATGGGGTCTCCAACCTGTTCCACAAAGGGCCGGTGTGGCTGCAGGTTTTTGTTCCAACCAACCAAGAGTTCACAGTTTGACCAATTAACTCTCTGAAGACTGAGATCAGTTGATTAATTGATTGACATCTGATGTGTTGCTGTTTGGTTGGAACAAAAACCTGCAGCCACACCGGCCCTTTGTGGAACAGGTTGGAGACCCCTGCCCTAGCCCATGGGATGTAACAACCACATGTTCATTCCTTAAAAGATGAACAGACGATGGCTTTGGAAACATTTATGAATGGAAATGTTTTTTTCGCTCTTCTTCCGACCGGGTTTGGCCATAGTTTGATCTCTCAGATGGTTCCACTGGTGCATACAGAAATAGTACCAGTGCAGAAGCCCATAGTTATTGTGGTACCCCCCTGGTTGTGTTGGCAGAGGACCAAGTAAAAGGGCTGGTAAACTAGGGCTGACAGTAATGGAACTGAGAGTGTCATGGACTCTCTCTCTGTTCCCTGCTCTCTATCCTGTCTAATTTTCCACACCTGTGCTCCCTCATTAACCTGCCAGCTGCAATGCATTCTCTCCCATCAACCTCTGTATATAAACCCCAGTCTTCCAGTCCACCCTTGTCAGAACGTCAGCAAACCAATGCCTGTTACCTGTCTGAACCTTCACGTCTCTGACTCCAACCCGAAGATCCTGAACCTGTTTGACTACGCCTCTGATCTCCAGTCCCGGTAAACTCAACCTGCCTTTCTGTTCTCTGACCAAGATTTTTGCCTATTCCTTAATGGTACTTCTGCCTGGCTTTCACCCCTCCTGCTGTTGTGTGTGTGTGTGTGTCCCCCAGGACTTCCAGAATCGTGGCGAGTGAGCTTCATCCATCAACCTCAGACACCAGCTTGACCAGACGCCACTCGGCCACCGGGGAACACACACACACCCACCCCCGTGACACCAACACCCCTGACCTTGGCTTCTCACCAAAGCTAAGCAGGGTCAGGCCCGGTCAGTATCTGGAGGGGAGACCACTCCACACTTTGATCACCAAACCTTGTTTGACTGCCACAACCAAAACCTTCAATAAACTGTGTTAAATCGTGAAGCTTTTGTGGTCCAAATTCTGTCTGGCACCTGACAGTACGTTCTGACCAGTATGGACCCAGCGCACGACACATCCATCATGGACACCACCAACCCAGAACCACCAACCGCAATGCAGCGCCTGCAAAATGCAGAGGGAGAAATGCATAAGATGGCTGGGGACATCTCGTCCATGATCCAACTCTTTCACCAACAACAAGAGCTGTTTCAGCAGCAGCAACAAGAGGTTCAAGAGCAACGACGACGTCTTGACCAGACCTTGCAGCTGCTCACTTCTCTGATTCCCCCGTCTGGCCCAGCTCCAGTTCCAGCCCCAGCTCCAGCTCCAACCCCAGCTCCAGTTTCCGGGCCAGATACCAATACCCCAGAGCCAAGGATCGGCAACCCTGAGCGCTTTGATGGCGACCCGACCCAGGCCCAGGCATTTGTGACCAGTTGTCGCCTCCAGTTTTCCCTACAGCCCCGAACCTTTTCTACGGAGGGAGCAAAGGTTGCCTACGCTATCACTCACCTGACGGGCCGAGCTCGGCTGTGGGGAACGGCAGAATTCGAACGCCAAACTCTGGCATGTTCATCCTTTGACCTGTTTGCCAAGGAGATTTTAAAGGTTTTTGACTTGGAGTCCACCCCAGCAGAGAAGTCACAGGGTCTCTTGAACATTCGCCAAGGCAGAAGAACAGTCGCGGATTATTCAATCCACTTCAGGACCCGAGCAATGAGGACCTCCTGGAATATGGAGGCATTGGTGAGTGTCTTCTACCACAGCCTGGCAGACTACATCAAAGACGAGCTGGTGTCCCATGACACACCCACCACCCTCGACGAAGCGATCGCCCTAGCTATCCGCATCGATCGGAGAATTCAGACTCGCCGTAGGGAAAGAGGACGCCTGAACCTGCCAACCACAAGCCCCAAGCACAATCCAGCTCCCATCTTGCCCACCTCTGTCACTCCATCAAGCCAGTTGGACCTGTCTGAACCTATGGAGATCGGCCGTGCCTCCACCTATCCCGCAGAGCGTCAACGACGCATCTCGTTAAACTTGTGCCTGTACTGTGGCGGGGAAGGTCATCGAGTCGCCACCTGTCCGGTAAAAGCCGAGGCTCACCAGATGTAGGAGGGATCTGGGTGAGCTCAATGAACGTTCGGCCCTCCACTAACCACAAACCCCTGATCAAGATCTGTCTTCACCTGTCTGACACAACCCACACTCTGGCAGCCCTGGTAGATTCTGGTGCCGACGCGAACATCATGGACACGGAATTAGCTCATCAGCTAGGTTTAGAGAGCCACTGTTTATCCTCTCCTGTTCCAGCCCGGGCCCTAGATGGTCACATTCTTGGTACAGTCACACATACCACAGCCCCCGTCTCCATGAAAGTGTCTGGTAACCACCAAGAGGAAATTCGTTTCCACCTTCTCCGCTCTCCAGGTCAGCGATTGATACTGGGTTATCCCTGGCTCCGCCTCCATAACCCTCATCTCGACTGGGCCTCCGGAACCATCAAAGAGTGGGGAGATAACTGCCACCTGTCATGTCTGCATGCTGCCTCATTGCCTCCTAGCTCTATGCCACCCAGCGCTGCCCCTGACCTTATTAATGTCCCAGAATGCTACCATAGCCTCCGTCGAGTGTTCAACAAGACTAGAGCCACCTCTCTGCCGCCACACCGTCCCTACGATTGTGCCATTGACCTCCTTGTGGGAACTACGCCACCCAAGGGTCATCTTTACTCACTGTCGCCGCCTGAGAGAAAAGCCATGGAGGATTATATCAGAGACTCTCTGGCAGCTGGAATCATCCGCCCATCTTCCTCTCCTGCTGGTGCCGGCTTCTTCTTCGTGGGAAAGAAAGACGGCTCCCTCCGTCCCTGTATTGATTATCGTGGTCTGAACAATATCACCGTGAAGAACCGGTACCCTCTGCCTCTAATCAACTCTGCTTTTGAGTTACTCCAAGGAGCCACGATCTTTACCAAGTTGGACTTGAGAAACGCCTACCATCTAGTACGCATCCGGGAGGGCGATGAGTGGAAGACGGCCTTCAACACTCACACCGGGCACTATGAGTACCTGGTAATGCCATTTGGTCTTACTAACGCCCCGGCAGTTTTCCAGGCTCTGGTGAACGACGTACTCCGAGATATGCTGAACCAATTCGTCTTCGTCTACCTGGATGACATACTAATATTCTCCAGAACCCTGTCAGAACACACTCGTCATGTTCAGCTGGTCCTCAGTCGTCTCCTAGAAAACTCCCTTTATGTGAAAGCTGAGAAGTGTGAGTTCCATGCGTCATCCGTGTCTTTCTTGGGCTATATTGTGGCCGAAGGGAATATCCAAATGGACCCAGCAAAAGTTTCTGCAGTCACCTCCTGGCCAGTTCCAGTGAACAGAAAGAAATTGCAGCAGTTCCTTGGCTTCGCCAATTTCTATCGGAGATTCATTCGAAACTACAGCACTGTTGCTGCTCCACTCACAGCCCTGACCAGTACCAAACACCCCTTCGCATGGACCCCGGAAGCTGAGAAAGCTTTTAATTTCCTCAAAGCCCGGTTCTCTTCAGCCCCCATCCTCCAAATGCCAGATGTAAATCGGCAGTTTGTAGTTGAGGTGGATGCTTCAGATGTTGGGGTTGGAGCCGTTCTCTCGCAACGCATGGCAGAGAATAACAAGTTGCATCCCTGCGCATTTTTCTCCCGCCGACTTTCACCCGCAGAGTGCAACTATGACGTTGGAAACCGGGAGCTGTTGGCTGTCAAGCTAGCCCTGGAGGAGTGGCGTCACTGGCTGGAGGGGTCCACCGTACCTTTCCTGGTCTGGACTGATCATAAAAACCTGGAATATATCCGAACTGCCAAGCGTCTGAACCCCAGACAATCACGTTGGGCCTTGTTTTTTACCAGATTCAACTTCACTCTATCATACCGCCCAGGTTCCCGAAACATCAAGCCAGATGCTCTGTCCCGCCAGTTCCAGAAGAGCGATGATCCCACCCTGGAACCTGTGCCCATCCTCCCAAATCCCCTTATTGTGGCTGCCCTGACCTGGGATATTGAGAGTCAGGTGCAAGAGGCCCTCCGTGACCAACCCGGTCCCAGTTCATGCCCGGACGGCTGTCTCTTTGTCCCAGATAACTTGAGATCTCAGGTCATACAGTGGGCACACAACTCCCACCTTGCCTGCCACCCTGGCGTCCGTCGCACTTGCCATCTCATTGCCCAGCGCTTCTGGTGGTCGTCACTGGGTAAAGATGTCAAGGAGTTTATCAGAGCCTGTCCCACCTGCAACCAGAACAAATCCTCCAACCAGCCCCCTGCTGGATTGCTCCAGCCTCTGCCCGTGCCCACTCGACCCTGGTCCCATATTGCCTTAGACTTTGTCACAGGCCTGCCGCCCTCTGAGGGTATGACGGTCGTTCTTACGGTAGTTGACCGTTTTAGTAAAATGGCACATTTTATCCCTCTCCCGAAACTACCATCTGCAAGGGAGACTGCCCAGGTTGTCCTGGATAATGTGTTCCGTTTACACGGGCTACCTAAGGACATTGTCTCTGACAGAGGGCCACAGTTCACTTCCACTTTTTGGAGAGAATTCTCCAACCTCTTGGGGGCCACTGTCAGTCTCTCCTCTGGTTTCCATCCCCAGTCCAATGGCCAGTCTGAGCGCGCTAACCAGGAGCTAGAAAAGGCCCTTCGGTGCATGGCTTCTGGTAAACCTCAGTCTTGGGCACAGCAATTGACGTGGGTGGAATATGCCCATAACTCCCTCACCTGCTCAGCTACTGGAATGTCGCCATTCCAGTGTGTGTATGGCTACCAGCCTCCACTGTTTCCCAGCCAGGAAGCAGAGATTTCCTGTCCATCTGCACTTGCCTGTGCTCGACGGTGCCGCCGAACCTGGGCACAAGCCCGTGCGACCCTTCTCAGGTCAGTCACCAGCTATGCCACCGGGGCGAACCGTCGGAGGATACCGGCACCCACTTACCAGATTGGCCAAAAGGTGTGGTTGTCCACCAAAGACCTGCCACTGCGAGTAGACTCTCGCAAGCTAGCTCCACGTTTCCTTGGTCCTTTCCCAGTCCAGAGGGTCATCAGTCCCACTGCAGTACGGCTCCAGTTGCCGAGGTCCATGAAGGTGCATCCCACCTTCCATGTTTCAAAGATCAAACCGGTACATGAAAGCCCATTGGTTCCTCCAACTCCACCTCCTCCTCTCCCTCGCCTCATTGATGGTGGGCCGGTTTACACCGTTCGACGCCTGCTTCGGTCCAGACGGAGAGGTAGAGGCATCCAGTACCTCGTTGACTGGGAGGGATATGGACCGGAGGAGAGGACCTGGATTCCAACCCGTCAGATAGTGGACCGGACACTCATTGCTGACTTCCATCGGCAGCATCCAGACCAGCCGTCTGCCCGTCGGGGCCGGCCAAGGCGACCTCGTCTCTCCGTCTGCCCTTCTTCTGACAAAGGCGCAGCCGCATCCGCTGGGGGTTGCTCTCCAGTCCTCTCTGAAGACGTTGCTATGGACTCGGATCATTCGGAGGAGTTTTAGCCATCCTCCTGCTCCCCCTCCACCCGCCCGGTTTGGTTTTTTTTTTTTGTTTTTGTTTTTGTTTTTGGGGACTTCTGGGGCCGTCCCTTAGAGGGGGGGTTCTGTCATGGACTCTCTCTCTGTTCCCTGCTCTCTATCCTGTCTAATTTTCCACACCTGTGCTCCCTCATTAACCTGCCAGCTGCAATGCATTCTCTCCCATCAACCTCTGTATATAAACCCCAGTCTTCCAGTCCACCCTTGTCAGAACGTCAGCAAACCAATGCCTGTTACCTGTCTGAACCTTCACGTCTCTGACTCCAACCTGAAGATCCTGAACCTGTTTGACTACGCCTCTGATCTCCAGTCCCGGTAAACTCAACCTGCCTTTCTGTTCTCTGACCAAGATTTTTGCCTATTCCTTAATGGTACTTCTGCCTGGCTTTCACCCCTCCTGCTGTTGTGTGTGTGTGTGTGTCCCCCAGGACTTCCAGAATCGTGGCGAGTGAGCTTCATCCATCAACCCCAGACACCAGCTTGACCAGACGCCACTCGGCCACCGGGGAACACACACACACCCACCCCCGTGACACCAACACCCCTGACCTTGGCTTCTCACCAAAGCTAAGCAGGGTCAGGCCCGGTCAGTATCTGGAGGGGAGACCACTCCACACTTTGATCACCAAACCTTGTTTGACTGCCACAACCAAAACCTTCAATAAACTGTGTTAAATCGTGAAGCTTTTGTGGTCCAAATTCTGTCTGGCACCTGACAGAGAGGAAGAAATGGCAACCACATCTGCAACGGATGTTGGCAGGTAGTGTTCGTAGCCCCGAATCATGTCTGAAGGATAAATTTAGAGCCATGCTTTACTACGACGTTAACCAGAAGAACTTGGTGGGCATCATAGAAGGCAAAAACTATTTTCGCTGGTTAAGTGGCTTGACTTCAATGTGAGTGGATGAAGCGGTGCATCAGTCAAGAGATGGACAGATTTTAATCTAATTACATGTGAGGATTTTAGATAAAGCCCCTCCTTTGAAAACTGATAATTTCTGAAAGACTCCCAGATGGTATTGTGAAATACCATGTGGCGACAGTCAGGTTAGTGCTGAGCTGCTCTGGGGGGCCTTTACTTTTCTCCATAGTCGGAATATCGAACAGAAGAGGTTGGCTCATTGCCAAGTTCACTCCGAACAAGCATGACATACCTGACTGTGTGTATCTGTGTGTGTGTGTATGAGTGTGTGTGTGTGTGTGTGTGTGTGTGTGTGTGTGTGTGTGTGTATGTGTGTGTGTGTATGAGTGTATGAGTGTGTGTGTGTGTTAATGTGTGTGTGTGTTAGTGTGTGTATGAGTGTGTGTTAGTGTGTGTGTGTGTGTGTGTGTGTGTGTGAATGAGTGTGTGTGTGTGAATGAGTGTGTGTGTGTTAATGTGTGTGTGTGTGTTAGTGTGTGTGTATGAGTGTGTGTTAGTGTGTGTGTGTGTATGTGTATGAGTGTGTGTGCGTGTTAATGTGTGTGTGTGTGTGTTAGTGTGTGTGTGTGTTAGTGTGTGAGTGTGTGTGTGTTAGTGTGTGTGTGTGTGTTTGTATGAGAGTGTGTGTGTGTGTGTATGAGTGTGTGTGTGTGTGTATGAGTGTGTGTGTGTATGAGTGTGTGTGTGTGTGTGTATGAGTGTGTGTGTGTGTGTGTGTGTTAGTGTGTGTATGAGTGTGTGTTAGTGTGTATATGAGTGTGTGTGTGTGTGTGTGTGTGTATGTGTGTGTGTGTGTGTGTGTATGTGTGTGTGTGTGTGTGTATGAGTGTGTGTGTGTGTGTGTGTATGAGTGTGTGTGTGTGTTAATGTGTGTGTGTGTGTATGAGTGTGTGTTAGTGTGTGTGTGTGTGTGTGTGTGAATGAGTGTGTGTGTGTTAATGTGTGTGTGTGTGTGTGTGTGTGTTAATGTGTGTGTGTGTGTATGAGTGTGTGTTAATGTGTGTGTGTGTGTATGAGTGTGTGTTAGTGTGTGTGTGTGTGTATGTGTATGAGTGTGTGTGCGTGTTAATGTGTGTGTGTGTTAATGTGTGTGTGTGTGTGTGTGTGTGTGTTAATGTGTGTGTGTGTGTATGAGTGTGTGTTAATGTGTGTGTGTGTGTATGAGTGTGTGTTAGTGTGTGTATGTGTATGAGTGTGTGTTAGTGTGTGTATGTGTATGAGTGTGTGTGCGTGTTAATGTGTGTGTGTGTGTGTTAGTGTGTGTGTGTGAATGAGTGTGTGTGTGTTAGTGTGTGTGTGTGTGTGTGTGTGTTAGTGTGTGTGTGTGTTTGTATGAGAGTGTGTGTGTGTATGAGTGTGTGTGTGTGTTAGTGTGTGTATGAGTGTGTGTGTGTGTGTGTGTGTGTGTGTGTGTGTGTGTGTGTGTGTGTGTGTGTGTGTGTGTGTGTGTGTGTGTGTGTGTGTGTGTGTGTGTGTGTTAGTGTGTGTGTGTGTGGTGGTGGTGGGGGGTTGTAGGAGCAGGGGTAGTGGCTGGTGAGTGCTTGACTCACACCTCTGGAATTTAAGCCTGTGTGACCGGTTGTAAAGAAAGCGTGTTGTGCGCTGTGTACAGAGGACAACACAAGGGTTATAGACCTTAACATCCACCTTTAACCCTTAAAGACCAAAACGTCCGCCTTTAATTAATAATTAAAAAAGACTAGCCTGTTAAATGTTTTTTTATAATATTATGAATGTTACTAAATGTTGTTTGTAAATGTTTGTAAATCCACTGTTATCTTTAAGTTATGATACACATACATATATAAATGATAAACTAAAGCACAATATTGTTAATATTGCATTTATTTTTCTGAAGAATTTTCAGGTTGTTAATATTTGTTCATGTTATATTCAAGTACGGTTTGTCGATGTAAACATTTTCATTATGGAATGGTACTATTTTTGCTGAGAAACACGGACAAAAGTTTGGAGTTAATATTATTTATGGATTTTTATCCTATTATTTCTGTTATTTGACTGGTCTGACACACTTAATACCATATTAGGCTTAATGTAACCCCTGAACTAAAAGGAGTTTGACACCCCTGATGTAGGCTAACAATGTTAGTTAGACCAACACGACATAAATAAGTGGTATAAAACAGTAACTAATGCAGTCTATAGCCTGTACACATGTGGAAAAAAAACAAACATTCACATTCAGTTCTTCTACAATCCTTCAGTCTTTAATTCTGTCTCTTCTGTTGTGGGTCAGTGTGAAAAACTCCTGATAAGAACCAGCAGCGTGGCTACGGGGGCTGAGGTGGGCACTGTACCCCCCCCATGGACAAATCCTGCCCCCTGACAAATGCCCTGTCCATCCAGAAGTTATGATCACTGTTTGTGTGGATAGAATAAATACTTGTGGTGATTTAAAAAGAAAATCATTTTCTACAAAGTTTATAGCTTTCATTATTTTTGTTATCGTACCCCCCCCCCCCCCCCCCCCCCTCTATAACCTTAAGGGGCAGAACAATCATCAACACTGCTTTCCAGTTGGTTCATTTGAATAGGGGGCGTGTCAGTCCTCCTCCATTCAACTAGTAAGCACAACGCTATGTTTCTGTTGTAGCTCTCCTGTAGTAATCATATGTTTTATATCTTTGATTTAATTTCATTCATATCTTGCTGTTGGTTGCATGCATCATATAAGTTGTACATTTCTTTACAAAAAAAAAAACTTCATAAAAAAGTCCACACTGTTAACAAATTGACGGTCATGATTTATGCTAGTTTGACCATATTTTAGTTAATAATAATAATAATAATAATAATAATAATAATTATTATTATTATTATTATTATTATTATTATTATTAGAGGTGTGTGTGTGTTTGTTTTTCTGTAGTATGTGTGTGTGTGTGTGTGTTTGTGTTTCTGTAGTCAGTGTGTGTGTTTCTGTAGTCAGTGTGTGTGTGTGTGTGTGTGTGTGTGTGTTTGTGTTTCTGTAGTAAGTGTGTGTGTGTGTGTTTGTTTCTGTAGTAAGTGTGTGTGTGTGTTTGTTTCTGTAGTAAGTGTGTGTGTGTGTTTGTTTCTGTAGTAAGTGTGTGTGTGTGTTTGTTTCTGTAGTAAGTGTGTGTGTGTGTTTGTGTTTGTTTCTGTAGTCAGTGTGTGTGTGTGTGTGTGTGTGTGTGTGTGTGTGTGTGTTTGTGTTTGTTTCTGTAGTAAGTGTGTGTGTGTGTGTGTTTGTGTTTGTTTCTGTAGTAAGTGTGTGTGTGTGTTTGTGTTTGTTTCTGTAGTCAGTGTGTGTGTGTGTGTGTTTGTGTTTCTGTAGTAAGTGTGTGTGTGTGCGTTTGTGTTTGTGTAGTCAGTGTGTGTGAACATAAGGTGCTGCTGCTCTGCATTACTCCACAGACTTTGTCCAAAAGTGTCAGTGACAGAAACCTGGACTGCTCCACAGACAGTCAGCTGCTGAATGAACCAATGAAGCTTAGAGAATGAAAAACAACTATGTCAAACCAATTACTGATGGAAGAGGGCGGGCTCTAGGCTGCCCAGCCAATCAGAAATAAGAGCCAATAATAGTGGACTGTGTTGGACTTTAACTATAAATGGACTGCATTTATATAGTTCTTTTCCACCTTCATGGTGCTCAAAGCGCTTTACATTAGCCTCTCATTCACCCATTCACACACACACTCATACACCAGTAGGTTTCTAAGGTCAAAGGTCAGTCCTACTGGGGGCCTAAGTGAGGGCTCAGTGTCTTGCCCAAGGACACTTCGACATGTGGACAGCCAGAGCCGGGACGCGAACCGCCAACCTCTCGGTCATTGGGCGACCCACTCTACCAACTGAACCACAGCCGCCCACAACTTTAAGTTTCCATTGGGGTGGCTGAGCCCCCCCCCCCCCATATTTACTGCAGACTTTGGTCTCAGCCAATCTTACTGCTTCACTTTCTGTTTGTCACAGCACCTGCTGCTTCGAGCTCTGTGATTGGTTCCACAGTCTGTCAATCATCTGCTGTCCCACAGTCCACTGACAGAGCCTGTTCAACTCAACATTTGGTTCAAATGATTCATATATAAGTTGAATAAGTTCTGATCAACTCTGGATCAATAGGTTTTTAATTCAACCATCAAATACAAACTCAACAATAATCAGTTGAATCAAGTCTGGATTGATTTCAGTTGACTGATTGATTGATTATTGTTCCAGTTTTGCTGATAATGATGGAACTTTCATGTGGTCACTGTTCATCTGCTGCTCTTCAGTTGTGTCATATATTTGGATTTGAACCTTCATCAGTATCACATGTGCTACTTTGGTTTTTACACCACGTTTCTAAAAGTCAAAGCACAAACAGTTCAGACGCATTTGGATCCAATGTGATCAGTTCCTGTTTAGTTCCTAATGGGGACATGTTTGATTTCTAACACCAATATGGTTCTATTTTCATGGATGGACTTTGTGTTTTTCCTGCAGGACTCCTGTCTGAAAACAACAAGACTTCAACAGGTAACTGGTTTTCATCTGAACAAACTGTTGTGTTGTTCAATATGTGTGGAAGAGTGGACAAAACAATCTAAAATACACACACTGGACAACACAACAATCTAAAATACACACACTGGACAACACAACAATCTAAAATACACACAGTGGACAACACAACAATCTAAAATACACACACTGGACAACACAACAATCTAAAATACACACACTGGACAACACAACAATCTAAAATACACACACTGGACAACACAACAATCTAAAATACACACACTGGACAACACACTATCTAAAATACACACACTGGACAACACACTATTAAAAAATACACACACTGGACAACACAACAATCTAAAATACACACACTGGACAACACAACAATCTAAAATACACACAGTGGACAACACAACAATCTAAAATACACACACTGGACAACACACAATCTAAAATACACACACTGGACAACACACAATCTAAAATACACACACTGGACAACACACTATCTAAAATACACACACTGGACAACACAACAATCTAAAATACACACACTGGACAACACAACAATCTAAAATACACACACTGGACCACACAACAATCTAAAATACACACACTGGACAACACACAATCTAAAATACACACACTGGACAACACAACAATCTAAAATACACACACTGGACAACACAACAATCTAAAATACACACACTGGACAACACACAATCTAAAATACACACACTGGACAACACAACAATCTAAAATACACACACTGGACAACACAACAATCTAAAACACACACGCTGGACAACACAACAATCTAAAATACACACACTGGACAACACAACAATCTAAAATACACACACTGGACGACACAACAATCTAAAATACACACACTGGACGACACAACAATCTAAAATACACACACTGGACAACACACAATCTAAAATACACACACTGGACAACACAACAATCTAAAATACACACACTGGACAACACAACAATCTAAAATACACACACTGGACAACACAACAATCTAAAATACACACACTGGACAACACACAATCTAAAATACACACACTGGACAACACACAATCTAAAATACACACACTGGACAACACACAATCTAAAATACACACACTGGACAATGCAACTGCCCAAGTTTTAGTAGCTGCACGAGCCATAGCATTGAATTTAGCTACATAAGTATTCCACCCAGGCCAGCCTTTACGTCTCAAAACAAGAAGTGATGTCGGTATACATTGCAGAGATACCTGTGTTATGTTTGGTGTTTGCACAGTTACAGTTTTTACATGAAAGTGGTTCCATAGGAAGATACATGTTGCTCAATAACTAATCAGAATATTTACAGTAAGAAGCTCTATCTTGGCATATATAAAATGTCCATGTGTGACAAGGAGGCATGAGCATCAGCTGTGGAAAGACAAGGATCTAACCATGATGTGATGTGCCAGGCCTCATTAATATGTGTGTAGCTCTCAGCTAAATGATTTATGCGCTAAGCTAACCTTGACCTTTTGTCTGAAATGTCATCATTCATATCTCCAACAATAAAAATTTGTAGAACATTCACTTTGAAGGTAAGAACTAATAAAAACAAGCTTATTAACATAATCATCCTCATTCTGTTGACATTCATATGGAAAGTAGATATAGAAAATAATACCGTGAGTCACCTGTATAGCAATACACCAGTCTACAGCAAGCCTTATGACGTTAATGACTGAGTCCAGTCTCTTATTTCACAGAATTGCCAAACCTCCTGGGATTCTGTCCTGTTTTATACCCTTGCTAAGGTCCGTGGTGGCCTCTCCTGCCCCACGGAAACTGTTATTGATGGAGTTCAGTCACTTTAAGTCCTGCTTTGATAGGAAAGTGTCTTCAATTCAATTCAATTCAATGTTATTTATAAAGCCCTAAATCACAACAAAGTCGTCTCAAAGGGCTTTACAAAAACACAATCAACTACAGAGATACATGAAAAAAGTCCCAAGCATCCCCTGTCCTTAGACCCTCCCCCTGTCCTTAGACCCTCCTTCTCAGCAGAAAAAACTTCCAAACCCAGTGGGAAAAAGAAGAAATCTTGAGGAGAACCACATTGAAGGACAGATCCACTCCCATGGACGGACAGACTATAGATGAACGTCCATGTATAAATGCAGGAAGGGGGGCTGGTCCAGACAGGCAGGGGCAGTGGTCCGGGGTCACAGGTCGGCACAGGCGAGACACTGCAGATCCTGTCGTCCATGGCTCCCCAGGGGGGGAGGGGGGAAAGGGGACACCCGGTGACTAGTCATGAACAGACTTGGTATGAAAGATAGGTTATAAAAATGACAGAAACAGGTGTGAGGGAGAGAAAGAGAAGAAAGAACTCAGTGTCTGTACTTCCCCCAGCATTCTAACTCCTAGGGCAGCCTAGACTGAACTGTGACTCATACATCATGTATACATGATATATGAGTCACATCATTTTTAACTAACCTGACCATAGGCTTTCTCAAACAGGAATGTTTTCAGCCTAATTTTAAAAGTAGAGACTGTTTCAGTGTCTTTAATATTAAATGGAAGATGATTCCATAAGACAGGGGCCTTGTAGGCACAGTATGTGGCATTGCTCCAACAGTTGATCAATGACTATGCGGCGAGTTTATCCACTGCACGTTGGCCACGACAGTTGTATGACATAATGTTTATATCCATACAGCACCACGGTTAGACACTCGGGTCCATAACGAGCGTTCTCGTGGCTCCAGTAGATAGTGCAGCTGCATTACTGGTTATTCCAGCCTTCTGTGGTTTATGGTAACATGTGACATATGCTCCCTCCCTCAGGCCAAAGCTCTGGGTTATACACATCGCCAGTGGTTTTAAAGATGACACCTATGTCATATAGTTCCTAGAGAATAAAAAAAAAACCTGCCTGCGAGTAGCAGCAAAAAAGGTTCAGGAACTAAAAAGGTTCCACATATAGAGAAAAGGAATTCCTCTCAGTTTGTACTATTATTTATTTTATTCAGAAGTTTCCCTTTTGTTTGACTTGAAATAAAAGCCTTAAACTTATTTGACTGCATGGGACTATTTTTATTCATGATAAAAGAGATTTAATATTTTGTTTAATTTCTTGCATTTGAAGTTAAAATTTAAACACTTACTTTTTAAAAATGTGGACTTGCAGGACTTTTGTTTAGACTTTCTGCTTGAGCAAAAATGTAATAACCGGACCTTGGAGACTTTTAATTAAATTCCTCTGGTATAGTTTGGAACAAACCCACTGTAAATCCATGGGGTCAATAATCCAGTCCATGTGATCCACATGGTGTGTTGTGGTTCTGGACTGGACTCTGACTGCTCTGTCTTATTTCTACAGGGTCTGTCAACTTCAGGTTGGTGGGAGGAGCCAGTCGTTGTCATGGTGACCTGGAAATGAAAAAATGGAATGGAACCTGGAAACCAGTGAATGGGGAATTCTGGTACAGGAAGTTAGGAAATAAAGTTTGCGCAGAACTGGACTGTGGATCAGCTGTTTCAGTGAAAGACAGACACAATCGTTCAGAAATAGATAGTTGGTGGTTCAATCTAGACTGTGATAAAGCTTCACTCAGTGACTGTTTTACATCTTATCCAGCTTTCTTTTCTTTCCTGGAGTTGAGTTGTTCAGGTAAGAGCATTAACACTGAACACTAACCTTTACACTGTCACTATGGGGACTCTCAGATCCTGGTCCAGGTTCTTTTTTAAAAACAACAACCTGTTAGTAGGCTAAGCTTGTCTGTTGCATACAGCTTCATTTCAAATTCTATTGAAATATTGGAGTATATTTAAAAACAAACAAACAGATGCAACAAAATTGTGAATTTCCAGAGTGTGTAACTCTGCACTCAGCAATCAACTATTTTGGATTTCTTCCTAAGATGTCTCATGAGGGTGGCTGTGGCTCAGTTGGTAGAGTGGGTCACCCAATGACCGAGAGGTTGGCAGTTCGCATCCCAGCTCTGGCTGTCCACATGTCGAAGTGTCCTTGGGCAAGACACATGAGTATGAATGGGTGAATGTGAGGCCAATGTAAAGTGCTTTGAGCACCATGAAGGTGGAAAAGAACTATATAAGTGCAGTCCATTTACCATGAGTACAGAGAAGTACATGGACATCTGGACACACTATGAAGACCTCAGGACACTTGGGTTTGTCTTTAGGGACCCTCTAGTTATTACCACGTAAGTGTGATGTTGTTTAGAACTTTAGAAGATGTCTAGGTAGGTAGGTAGGTAGGTAGGTAGGTAGGTAGGTAGGTAGGTAGGTAGGTAGGTAGTTAGTTAGTTAGATAGATAGATAGATAGATAGATAGATATTTTATTCATCCACATTCACATCACATACACAATGAGCTACAGTGCTAAAAACAGCCAGTTAAAAAAAATATTGAGAATAAAAACTAGTGAAAAGACACAGGTGCAGAGTGGACTACAGAAGAGGGGTAGGGTTAGTGGTTTGAGCTGTTTCCAGAAACTGGTCAGCGGCCCCTCCCCACTACTGAGCTGTTAAAAAGCCTGATGGCCGTGGGGACGAAGGCTGCGCTGCCTCATGAAGGTGAAGTGGGGGGGGGGGGGTTGGTGTTGCCCAGGATGTCCTTCATCTTGGCCCGCATCCGCCTCTCCACCACGGTCCCCAGTGGGTCCATGTCCCCTCCCAGCATAGAGCTGGCCTTCTGGATCAGCTTATCCAGTTTACCAGCATCCCTCTCCAACACACTCCCTCCCCAGCAGGGAAAAAGATGGTCCCAGCCACCACTGACTGGTAAAAACCTTCTTAAAATAGCCGTGCAGACATGGAAGGACCTGAACCTCCTCAGGAACAAGACCCTGCTCTGGTCCTTATAGATGATATTAGTATTAATAGCCCAGTCCAGCCTACAGTGCAAGTGCACCCGCAAGTATTTGTAGGACTAGGTACGGTTCAATGAAATCCACTACTGCTGCTCTAGTCCAGTCCTCTTGAGACCCTTAGAGTCCACTTCAGACTGTAGTGTGATTCCAGTCTTCTTCATGTGTCCACAGACTCTGTCAGACTGGTAAATGGTTCCGGTCTGTGTTCAGGCAGACTGGAGGTCCGCTCTAACCAGTCCAGGTCTTGGTCCTCAGTGTGTGAAGGACACTTGGACCTTCCTGGTGCCCAGGTGGTCTGTAGGCAGCTGGGCTGTGGGGCTCCTGAGCCCCTCCAGGGGGCGCTCTCTGAGGTGAAGGCGTTCCAGTGTGAAGGTCATGAGTCTGCTCTGCTGGACTGTGGAAGACCAGGCTCATACAACTGCTCATCTGGAACAGCTTTGGACCTTACCTGCACAGGTGACCTTACCTGCACAGGTGACCTTTGATTGACAACAACTTCTATCACTTCACTCACTGTGATCTAATGTATCTTTCACTTGTGTTTGATCAGATCATGTTGATGTCAGACTGGTGGGAGGAGCCAGTCGCTGTAACGGTGTTGTACAGATCAAACATCATGGAAAATGGAGATACATGGGATATTATCATTATTATCTTGAGCCCTGGACCCTGAAGGCAGCAGATGTCATATGTGGTCAACTGGACTGTGGATCTGCTGTTAATGTAACAAAGGGTTCAGATGATCAATATCATGTGTGGTTCATCAGGCCCCAGTGTCTTCTTTCTACATCTGTACTGATAGACTGTGTGAGCGAAAGTCCTTTGTTCACGAGCCCCCCCATGTCCCTCACCTGTTCAGGTAAGTCTACTGTTAATGGTCCTGGACCTGTCAGAGTTCTTCCATGAGTCAATCTGACCTGTGTCAAACCAAACCCAGTCAGACCAGGTCCACACATTAGACAGTTGAACTTCACCTCAGTCCATGAATGTGGTCACATGACTCTGGTATCAAACAGGCTGTCCAGTAGTGATGAAGAAACTAAATCTTTCTGAACCACTGAATCAATCTGAAATGGTTCAGTGTCTCAAAGCATTTGACGCAATTAAGTCTGGTGACTTCTGCTGGATCAAATTATATATTGCCTTCACAATAAACAAAGGGCAAAAGGTCATGAAACAGTGAAGCACTGTTGTTTGTTTAACAATAAAGGATCTACAGTGTGTGCATCTTTAAATGCTGTTTTTTTTCTTTTATAGAAAACATGTGTTCCATTATAATACTCTGTTTCAGATATGCTTTTGTAAGAGGGATAGGAATACAAAAATATATTTACAAATAAAGTGAAATGCTTCTGCAAGTAGGAACTGTGATGACATATAAAATGCTTGTGATACTGGGAAGCACATTTAGATGTTTAAAACATTTCTTATTGAAAAACATCTCTGCAGGTTTTGGCTTTAATCTTTCTTTTTTTGTGATAACCTGTCCCACTTTGGAGAAGACCCTTTCACATGGCACTGAAGTTGCAGGCATGTGCAAATATGCTTTCGCCAGTTTATATAAATAAGGATATATTACTGCCCTTGATTTGCAGTAATTTAAATTGTCTTCTTCTCTGGAGAGGTAGGGCTCTGATAAATATCACTGGGCCTCTACTGTTGTGTCAACTGTAGTGTTATGGACTCTGAGGTGCACCTGCAAGAAAGCAGAACAGAAGAAAGTGAATCCATTGTATGCATGTTTTTTGTTTTTTTTCTTAAAGGTTTTTATACAGACTGATGCCACCAACCAACTCGGTTGTCGGTTTTCTGGGTTAGTGTCTTGATGTGAGGGACCTGGGACTTCCTCCGTAGTAGACTTTAAAAAAGGATATATACATATATAATTATTTGATAGAGCCTATATACAAGCAGTGATAAAATAAAGAGAAAGCTATTACCTGTGATGTTGAGGGCGTGGGACCTTTCTCTTCAACCCTGCACATTCATATGTTAATCTACAAATGGCCTCATGTGCATTGGCTTAGTTTCCAAATGCCAGGGTTTTGAACCTTGGATCCAGAATAGTGGCCACTGCCAGGGCCTGAATACAACAAAGAAACTAAATAACTAACTACCCAAGTAATGTATGTGTGCCTAGTAGTCTATATATGCATGTATGTGTAAGCAGATAAATAAATCAATGTATACTGTATGAATAACCTATGTGCCATCTGTGTTCATCTAATGTTATCTATCTAATGTTAAACCTCACTCTCCTTCGTTAATTAAACTTTGTACTGAGTTCAAAACTTTCCTCTCATTGTACCCATTCATAATCATTTTCAGTTGGTCAACCCCGCTGTTCATTCAAAGCTGGAGTGACACGTCACCGGTACGGGCCGATACGCCTGTGACGTCACGAAACGTTTGGGGAGTCACGTGAATTTTTTGCTCAACGACGCATCTCGTCGCGATACTTTTGCTTTGGAAGCTCGACACGGAGTCAAGCATCACTACCAGCAGCTCCAGCTGCTTTGTTTTGTGGACGATATATGTGTGTTTTATCAGGAAGTTGTTTTAGCCGCTCGAACAGGCTGCTACTTTAGCCTGGTTAGCAGGCCCGCTCTGCCTCCTCGGTCTGTCCTTGTTTCTTACGCCGTGGGCGTCACCTCCCAGGCCCGCCAACAATCCAGGGACAGCACGGTGCTCTTGTGATCTCTGACGGTAAGTTATGAGACTGAAATGCTTTTATTTTTACTGTCCATGTTATTCATAAAGCAATTGTGTAGAAAAAAACTATTTGGTTTGTGTTTATTCCAAGTATTTATTGATGGTTAAATGAGTCTCTGTGAATGTGTCCAGTGTTTGTGGCCAAATCCTGATCAAAGACCCGTTTAACAGCTGGTTTGAAAAGGGTGACACGTGCTGGTGTGTTAATGTAGGGTAGACGATTTATTCGTAGAATTATTCCAGTGTGATGTCAACAAAATCTTTTGAGGTTTTGTAAAACTAGATGAAATATGACGCCACGTCAGCGCTAGTGTGTGTGTGTGTGTGTGTGTGTGTGTGTGTGTGTGTGTGTGTGTGTGTGTGTGTGTGTGTGTGTGTGTGTACAAACGACCCAGAAGTATGTTTATTAGTCCCCAAAGGTGAAATTAGGTTGTGTATGTCTTTTAAAGCACTAACACTAACAAAAACAGGGACACAGGTCAACACAGCATAAGAACATAAAGCTCCAACCATTCTACTGAGCCTGGGACCTAGACTGTCCCCAGTGGCCGCAAATGGTATTTGCTACGGGGAGAGTCTAGAAAGTCTAGGCGAATTTGTGGGCGGGATAACTGCTGCCTGTCAAGTTTTCTCTTTACACAATGCCACGCTATTGGATGGGTAACCAGTCAGAGCCAACCAATCAGAGCGATGAACATGGAGCAGGTCTAACCATTCCCGGTTCAGTCAGGATTCCGGACTCCCGTACACTATTTGGCACCGGCCGCTTCGGATCTCCTCCGGGTCGCCTTTGCCGAGTTGTGCTGCTCGTATTCCCAGTTTTTCTGCCTCTTGCAACTGGTCATCCATTAGGGCTAAAAGGGGTGACACAACGATCACCAGCGGGTTGTGCAGACCCATGCGTCGTCCCACTAGCGGAGCCAGCTGATAAATCAAACTTTTGCCATACCCGGTGGGCAAAACTCCGACAACGTCCCTTTTTTCCAAAAACAGCTTAAGTGCCGTTTTCTGCTCCTCTCGCAGGGAAAACTGTAATTTTAAATCACCTAGCGTTGCTGCCAAAGCCAGCTCCAATGGTTGTTCCTGGTGATGAGCCATGTTGTCTAGCAGCTAGCAACTGGTGTTACGGCAATGTGTGCTAGCTGCTACGTCTCTGCGACTACAACATTACGTGTCGTCATGAGGCAGGGCGGGCTCCAATCCCGCCCCTGGCGATTTGATTGGCCCGGTACATTTTGGATTTTCAGATCCGAGGCTGTCTAGTCTGTCTCCCGTAGCAAATACCATTTGCGGCCACTGGGGACAGACTAGATCCTAGGCTAACCTAGACACAGAATCCAACTAAAAACAGATAAGAGGATAAAATAATACAATCACATTAAAACATGGAGAGTCACAATACTAGTCATCTAATTACTAGTTAACTACTGTCCAGTGTGCAAAAGGTAAAGATGCAGGAGAAAGCTAGTCGAGCTGCGCTATCCCCATTAATTTCATGTGTGGTTTTAGTCAGGGGAGGCGGAGCTAAAAGGTTGTCTTTCAAATCCCTCTGTATGTAATCCCACAATTTGAAAGCCTAATAAACTAGCCCGCCTCACAGCATAACATTTTGAACTGACAACGTAACATTATGTTATGTTGAAATGCGCTGGCGAGAACCCTGCTCTTACATTTGTATGTTTAACATTTTCTCCCCGTATTTTTAACATCTTTGTGTGTTTACCTTTTTTCAAATTAATTTTAACGCGTGTGTGTTTTAACGTTTCCTTTAACACATCTTAGCATTTCACACCTCCCCTAAAATTCTCTGGTGACCCCCAGTATTTTAGTGCACAGATTAGAATGTGATATAGGTATTAGAGGAGCATCTCTCTGTTGGTTTAATTCATATTTATCTAATTGGTTCCAATTTGTCAATGTTAATCAACAATCATGGCCGTTCTCCAGAGTTAGTTATGGCATTCCTCAAGGATCACGTTATATATGCTCCATTTAGGTAACATCATTAGAAATCATGGCATTAATTTTCATTGTTATGCAGATGACACACAGCTATATTTATCGATTAAACCTGATCAGACCAGACAAATAGATAAACTAAGTACATGTGTCCAAGACATAAAGACTTGGATGAGTGACAATTATCTTTTATTGAACCTTGAAAAAACTGAAGTCATTATAATTGGCCCTAAAAATGCCAGAGACTCCCAAACTGACCATATAGTTACTTTAGACAACTTAAGTGGAACATCCAGTGCCACAGTTAAACATTTAGGAGTTTTATTTGATCCACATTTTTCATTCAAAGGGTCAGGGGTCAGAGGTCAGGGCACAAACCAAACATGTAGAACAGCCTTCTTTCACTTGCGCAACATTAGCCAAAATTAGGAATATTCTGTCTAAAAATGATGCAGAAAAATTAATTCATGCATTTATTACAATTAGATTAGATTATTGTAACTCCTTACTTGTAGCGTGTCCTAAAAAGTTTCAACTGGTTCAAAATGCAGCAGCAAGATTATTAACAGGATCAAACCGAAGAGAACACATCACCCCCGACCCCTGACCCCTAACCCTATCACCCCTGTGCTCCAAACCCTGACCCCTAACCCTATCACCCCTGTGCTCCAAACCTTTCACTGGCTTCCATTTGAGTTTCGATTTAAATTTAAAATCGTCTAATTTATGAGGGATGTTAACCGATGACCATTTGACCACATCAATGTTGTCCGTCATAATTTTCTGCTGTCTGTTAAAAAAAAAAAAAAAAACATCCTGCATCAGTCATTCCACTGCACAAACTCTTTTGCATTTTAGTGTTGACTATAAAGAGGCTGACTGTCTCTACATTTTTAATTAGTTTGAAAATGTTCCTGTTTGAGAAAGTTAAAAACAGACTGAAGTCACAGTTCAGTCTAAGCTGCCCTCGGAGCTAGAATGCTGGGGGGAGTACAGGCACTGAGTCCTATCATCTCTCTCTCTCTGTCTCTCTCTCCCTCTCTCTCCCTCTATCTCTCTACGGTTATCCTCCCTAAGGTTTCTGCTTTTCCACTGGGGGTTTGGAGTTTTTCCTGCCAAGGACGGTCTAAGGACAGGGGATGCTTGGGGCTGTATTTATTTCTGTGATTGTTTTTTTTTTAAAAATAATCAACTCTGTAAAGCCCTTGTTGTGATTTGGGGCTCTACAAATAAAACTGAATTTAATAAAATTGAGTTGAACACTTGGCTAATGCTACCATTTGGCTAACATGTGGCCTAGCTTAAACGAAACCCATTCAGTGCAGATTTATTCACTCCTTTCTTGAGTTTGTTCATGGAAAATGAAATGCAATTAATATAGATTAAAAACGAATATTTAATTCTGATGAATCCAAATAAACTCTGCCATTAATCTCATTTGATAACACTACTTAATTTCGACGGTTTCAATCAGCAGGAGCAAATTTTCAGTCAAATGTTGGTGTGAGATGTTTGTATATTTGTTTGTTTAATTTTCTGTCCAGATCAGTTCCAGTATTTTTGAAACTGGATTGTAAATATTTCAGATTGACTGGTGTCTTTTAACCCTTTCATTCTCACTGCTCACTACGCTGCTCACTACGCTGCTCTCTACACTGCTCACTACGCTGCTCACTATGCTGTTCACTACGCTGCTCACTACGCTGCTCACTACAGCTGTTCCCTTTACATTCATGGCTTTGCTTGTTTTGGTCCATATCAGCTGATCCACTTATGCACCATCCCATAATACACTCCTGGAACTATGTTGTTTTTGGATCAACCTGATCTGCACTGACATGTTTGAGTGGAAATCAACTGTTGAATGTTTTTGTTTTTTCCCATTTTCTCTCCATAAAGTGAAAACTAACTAGTATCAGTTTGTTCAAATATGAGAAAACATCAGATTATTGACATTAAAACAATTCTTTCATGGTTTTTTTACACAGTTTATCAGTAAAAAAAAACATGTTTCTTTGTTTTAAAAATCCAACACATTGGTTCCATCTGAGTGGAAAGTTTATTTACAATTTACCCCTGCCCCCAACACTTACCCCTACTCCCATGCAGGAACAAGGTGTTTTTTTTTTTTTTTTTAATATTATTGAACATATACATATGTATATATATACATATAGGGTGGCTGTGGCTCAGTTGGTAGAGTGGGTCGCCCAATGACCGAGAGGTTGGCAGTTCGCGTCCCATCTCTGGCTGTCCACATGTTGAAGTGTCCATGGGCAAGACACTGAACCCTGACTTAGGCCCCCAGTAGGACTGACCTTTGACCTTAGAAACCTACTGGTGTATGAGTGTGTGTGTGAATGGGTGAATGAGAGGCTAATGTAAAGCGCTTTGAACCATGAAGGTGGAAAAGAACTATATAAATGCAGAACATTTACCATATAAATCAATTTACAGAGACAAGACTTAATACACACTTGATGAAGGAAAAAACACTCATTCATTATCTGAACCCTCTTTATCCGCACTCGGGTCACAGGGGTCTAATCCAGCTACAATGGGCGAAGGCGGGGTACACCCTGTATGAGACGCCAGTTCATCTCAGGGTTGAACATATATAGACAAACAATCACTCTCACATTCACACCTATGGACAATTTTAGATTAACCAATTAACCTATCAGTGCATGTGTTTGGATGGTGGGAGGAAACCGGAGTGCCCGGCGAAAACCCACGCGGACACGGGGAGGACATGCAAACTCCACACAGAAAGGTCTGGTACGGGATTCGAACCAGGGTCCTTCTTGCTGTGAGGCACGAGTGCTAACCACTGCACCACCGTGCTAACCACTGCACCACCGTGCTAACCACTGCACCACCGTGCTAACCACTGCACCACCGTGCTAACCACTGCACCACCGTGCTAACCACTGCACCACCGTGCTAACCACTGCACCACCGTGCTAACCACTGCACCACCGTGCTAACCACTGCACCACCGTGCCGCCCCGGAAAAAACAGTTAACAGTATATATTACAGAATGTTTAAAAAAAGAGAAGGAGGGAGAGAAAAGAAAAGGGACAAAAGATGGGGGGAGCTTGCTCACCATTGTTTTCAAAATATTAGTACCAATGCAGGGTACCATCTTTTCACAAAGTTTTCATTCTGGAGTCTTCAGTTATGTTATTCCCTCCATTCTATAAAGCTCTCATACAATATCGTCCCTACTTTCAAAGCCCTGTGGAACTGCACCTACTAATGACAACAAAGCTTCTTTAGGGATGTCAGGGATATTCAGAGAATGCCTAATCTTGCCCCTATTTTGTGTCAATCTCAAGTTTCTATGACAACTCATTCTTGAATTGGAGCCAATATTGTGATTTTGACTTTTCTGCTGAATGCGACCTTGACCTTTGACCTTTTACAATATTGATAATTTCGTTATGTATATATGAATCAGTGTGGGTAATATTATGATAATAATATGTGATAAGTCTATGCTTGACACACACACACGCAGTGTTACACAAGTTATTTTTACAACATGTCACCTTTGAACTCCATCATTTTCAAAAACTAGTGCTTGTACGTCATAACACCAATTATGAGAATTGTAGAAATGTTCCTTCTACATCATTTGGTACCAATCTGAAAGTTCTGTGACCCGACCCCCCCCCCCCTCCATTCTTGAGTTATTGACAATAATGTGATTTTGATCTTTTAGTTTATTGTGACCTTGGCCTTTGACCTTTACTCAAATGGATTATTGCATCTGATGCACATTAGCTACTGTATATCTATCAGAAAAACAGTTGATCTGTTGGCTCACACAAGCAAACACACAAACATATACACACATACATTTTAAACCGTCACACATAAAGAAAACATTCAGTGTCAAAGTAAACTATGCAGCTAATATCATGGGGAACAAAAACCTTACCAATTGCCAATAGGAAAAACCCAAATGTCGTCTTTTTTGTTTTCATTGGTATTATTTATACATGTAAACAAACGACAAAAATACTCTTTACTTGTTAAGCATTATTGATTTTCGATTTTCTTTCTGATGTGGGTGTGACTATTATATTCACATGAATACAGCACTTCAGGACCGCAGGAGGGTAGGGCGTGGGACAATCCAAAACGCACCCACCAGGTCCCGGTCCCCCGGGCCAGCAGCATCCCCCGTCAACTGCCCCTTGGCCGTCGGGTCTAAGCTGGGCCGAGCCCCAGGATGGGTTATTTTGGTACTCTTTGTGGTGGAAATGCAAAAAAATGAGTGTCAAACCAAACTGTCCCAATCTGCTTGGTTAGAAACACGCCAAATGACACCACAAGATGGAATCTAACCCATTATGTTTTGAAATGTTTGAAAATATCCGATCGATTATCTGACTGATTAATTTAGTTTGTCTGCTTCATCTGGTTTGAAAGGGATGTGTTTTTTCTGTTACATTGCATTTAATTTCACTGTTTTTGTGTGTTTTGATGTAGAGTGAAGATAAAGGTGGAGTTAAAGTTAAACTTAGAAGTTGGATCTGGACAAAGAAGATCACCTGATTCCAGCAAATATGGATGGAAGACCCACCTGTGACCAGTGTGGAAAGACTTTCACCACAGCAGGTAACCTAAAAGAACACCAACGTATCCACACTGGAGAAAAACCATATTATTGTGACGAGTGTGGAAAAACCTTCACCACAGCAGGTAACCTAAAGAAACACCAACGCATCCACACTGGAGAAAAACCATATGAGTGTGACCAGTGTGGAAAGACCTTCACCACAGCAGGTAACCTAAAAGAACACCAGCGCATCCACACCGGAGAAAGACCATATGAATGTGACCAGTGTGGAAAGACTTTCGCCACAGCAGGTAACCTAAAAGAACACCAACGCATCCACACCGGAGAAAGACCATATGAATGTGACCAGTGTGGAAAGACCTTCACCCAAATGGTTACCTTAAGAGAACATCGACGCATCCACACCGGAGAAAGACCATATGTGTGTGACCAGTGTGGAAAAACTTTCATCCAAGCAAGTAAATTAAAAATACACCAACGTGCCCACACTGGAGTAAAACCATATGAGTGTGACCAGTGTGGAAAAACTTTCACCCAAATGGGTACCTTAAAAGAACACCAACGTATCCACACTGGAGAAAAACCATACGAGTGTGACCAGTGTGGAAAAAAATTCACCCAAATGGGTCACCTAAAAGAACACCAACGTATCCACACTGGAGTAAAACCATATGAGTGTGACCAGTGTGGAAAAACTTTCATCCAAGCAAGTAAACTAAAAATACACCAACGTACCCACACTGGAGTAAAACCATATGAGTGTGACCAGTGTGGAAAAACTTTCACCCAAAGGGGTAACCTAATGGAACACCAACGTGTGCACATTGGAGACAAACCATATGAGTGTGACCAGTGTGGAAAGACTTTCACCACAACAGGTAACCTAAAAATCCACCAATACATTCACACTGGACTAAAACCATATGAGTGTGACCAGTGTGGTAAAACTTTCATCCAAGCATGTAAACTAAAAATTCACCAACGCATCCACACTGGAGTGAAACCATATAAGTGTGACCAGTGTGGAAAAACTTTCACTCAAATGGGTAGCCTAAAAGAACACCAACGTGTCCACACTGGAGAAAAACCATACAAGTGTGAACATTGTGGACAGAATTTCACCACAACAGGGAACCTAAAAGTTCACCAACGTATCCACACTGGAGAAAAACCATATGAGTGTGACCAGTGTGGTAAAACTTTCACCAGAGCATTTAGCCTAAAAGAACACCAACACACCCACACTGGAGTGAAACCATAATAGTGTGACCAGTGTGGAAAGACTTTCACCACAACAGGTAACTAAGTCGACAATGTACTCAACATGAACATGTCAAATATTTCCACAAAGGACAAAAACTGAACAGTTGTATACAAAGTAAGACATTGGAATGTAGTGGAACAACTAAAAACTTGGAGTGTTACCAACATGGTGAAAGATTATCTTCACCCTCTGCCCTCTCATCAGCACAAAAGTGAATCAACATCATCTGAACAAAAATGTCCCTCAGCATCACATGACCAGAAGTTTGAACCAGCAGTACCCACTACTGACAAGAACATCACACTTAAAAACCCTCCAGTTCAAGCTTCACAGAAACCTGATGTGTTGTCCTCAGAGGAAAGGAGTGTGTTCTAATGCACCACCTTCACTAAACAGAACTCAGGCTGCCACCAGATGAAAAGTTCAACTAATTGAATTGAGTTGAATTGAATTTGAAGAAATGTATTAGTCCCTTGTTGTTTTGTTGTTACAACATCAAAGCATAGTGCTGTGACAGGCTGCCCAACAGTCAAGCGCCAAGTAAAGTTTCAGTGAAAAGGACACATGAAAGGAAAACTAGCAAGAGCATGCACATTGAAGCCCACAGATGACACTGAGCTGGGATTTATTTTGGTGCACAGTATGAACACATGTATAAACAAAGATAAGTTTGCAAAAGCAGAGCCCAAACACATCACTTATAGGAGTCTTTCAAGGACACATGAGGATAAACAAAGGAACCCCAAACGGAGACATCTCATTCTGCTCAAGGAGAAAAAAGTTAACCCCTTGTAGGGTTATGCTACACCCTTAAAATAGACTTCACCCTACACATCACTCATTGACCCTGTTGTTGTTTTCTCAGTTTGTCAACCTCTGCCCTAAGTCCAGATAAAACTCTCAGAGCGTCACCCAGCTGTCCAGAAATATAATCCAATCTCTTCTGTGAATCAGCTGAACGATTCAACAGGTCAATCCCTGAACTTGCAGACTGAGCTACTATGGAGCTAATCTGTCCCACACAGTTCACAAGATTGTCCTGGGATTGGGTCATAGACACCTTAAGTCCGGTAATGGTGTCGGTAAGTTTCCTGAGGTGCTCCCGAATTTCATCACGCAGCATCTGTAGCCTTTTCGGTGCTATGATCTTCCCAACTTTGCGATGGATCAACATCCCTCCCAGGCCAAAAGTGAGGAAAGTTACCATCATAAATCCAAATATGTACACATCTTCAATGTCTTCGATGGACAGAGGTGTCAAGCAGACAGCCTGATATTGTCGCCATGAATCTCTGCCCTACTCCAACAAACTCGTGCCCCGAGGACAGTCGGGTTCTCCTTGACCCCCTTTCCTTGATGAATAAAGAGTATCGATTGTGCTAAATGCCCAATTGATTACATCCATGGTTTAGCAGAAGACAACTCAACTAGTGGAGGTCAAGAAGGACATGGTTTCTATGGCGATACTACTTTTTATTGACTTTGTGGCCTTTAGTCAGTCAGTTATTGTTGTGATTGTGTTGCTGGTTGGGGCAATTTTTAATTTTGTTACCTATTTTTCCTTGTACTCTTAGTCACTTTCACAAATAATTTTTGTTAGTCATATTTTAGTCGACTTTTAGTCAGACATTAAATTAACACAAGGTATTTTAGTCCAGTTTTAGTCCAAACATGTCAGTCTTTTTCTCTTTATTTCAGGAATATTCTTGTGTATTAATTCCAGCTGAGATATGTTCTACAACTAACATATTGATTACATGTCTGATTGAATTAACTTGAATGAATAAGTCCTCAGTGCTTCTTCAATTTATTAGAAATAACACAAAAGACATTGCTACAGCTACCTTTATAACTGAGAAAACACATTGAAATGAAATACAAATTAGATATCACAGTAGCCTATGTCAAATATTGTACATAATACTGTAGTAGTAATAATTATAATAATACATCACAAAAACTAGTAGATCAATTCAAAAGAAATATCTGTTAGCAGATGGAGGTCTACAGTAGAAAACTAGTGTGAAAACATATATACTGTGCATATGCTATAACGTATTCTAAATAATAAATCACAATAATCAAGTAGACCTGATTCCAAAGAAAAAATGGAGGTCTACAGTAGAAAGACAATATGATAAATCAGTCATAATGTCTTTCAGGAGTTGAGGTTTATTGGTAGGTCTGTGTGTTTCTTTTTATTTTTATTTTCCGTCATACAGTGCATCCAAATTCTCACTGAACAAGCAAACAGAAAAAAGTTGAATGTCAGATATATCAGTCTTAATAAACACAAAGTGGTAGTCTATGGTTTAAATACACACAACTGTTCTCAAGGGTGCGTACTTCAAAAATAAATGGACATAATTTAGGTTCATTCAGTTCATTACCTTTATGCCTTGTTATACCTCTACCTTCTTCTCCATGTACCAACAAGTGACACATTTACATAAATTCGGCTACACCAGAGTAGGAGGAAAAACAAAGTAAACAAGCAAACAAACAGAAAACCCTAAAATTATCTGTGTTCTATAATATTGCATCCTTCATGGTTCAAAGCGCTTTACATTAGCTTCTCGTTCACCCATTCACACACACACACTCATACACCGGTAGGTTTCTAAGTTTCTATCAGTCCTACTGAGAGCCTACGTCAGGGTTCAGTGTCTTGCCCAAGGACACTTCGACATTGGGTGACCCACTCTACGAATTGAGCCACAGCTGCACGAAGCTATGCTCTATTTCAGATGTTAGAGTATACAGCTTATCCCATTCTTTATGTTTCTTTCGGTACTCTCTTAATTGTAGGAACCTGAAAAACTGTTAATTTCTTAGAATAATAATCAATTCATAATAATTAATACTGTCCCATCAAACAACTGATCTAAAACTTCTGATCATTTATCCTTCCATCGTTCAAATCCTCTTCAAAGTCTTGTAGGGATGCTAAATTTAGCATGTTTAGCTATACTTATAGCTCTGGAAATTGTTGGCGGTGATTGTATTTTTTTCCTTACTGTTGCCCATGCTTTTAAAGTATTTTTAACCCATATATTTCTGAGCTTTTTCACATTGTCAGTGTGTAGGTTAAAGAATGGGGGCAAGTTTAATGTTGTACCTAAGCATTCTGACTGTACCATTCCTACCCAAACACTATCTTTATCTTGACTTATCCAGGAGACTGTGAGATGTAGTTGAGTGGCCCAATAGTACTGCTTCAAATCGAGCTCCCAAAGTTAAGGCTTCCATTAGTTTTTGTACATTTTAAACCTCTAAGTTTAAGCCTAGGGGGTTTGCTTTGCCATCTCAATTTCGAGGAACCATTTTTCTATAGTGGTGAAAGTGCTTGAGGGGACAGGAATGGGCAGAAATTGGAAGAGAAAAAGTAGTCTAGGAAGTATGTTCATCCGGATACTCTCCACTCTCCCCAATAGAGAAAGTGGCAAGATCTCCCACCTTATAAGATCTGATTTAATGCTTTTCATTGGCTTTTCCATAATTAGCAGTAAACAGGTTTGATAGGTCTGTAGTAATAATTATTCCCAGATATGTGAATGCTTAGTGAAAGTAAAGATTTCCTGTTAATTACATAGGCCATAGCCCTGTCAACATCATAGCTTCGGACTTAGATTTATTGATTTGATATCCAGATAATTCACCATATTTTTTAAGGGTGTTCATTAAGGCTGGTATGGAGAAAATAGGGTCACCTATGCAAGTCAAAATGTCGTCCGCATAGAGTGATATTTTCTGTTCTGAATTACCTATGTCCGTTATCCCTTTTATTCTCTCATTCTGTCTCATAGGTGCTGCGAGCGGTTTAATGTTAATGGCAAAAAGCAGGGGGCTAAGACCCCTGCCTCACTCCCTGGTGCAGTTCAAAGAACTCCAACCATTTACTCTGACTTGCTTTCGGTTGTTCATAAATAGTTGTTATCTATCTTATGAAATCTGAATGGAAGCCCATTGCAAACAGTGTCTGAAATAAAAAAATCCCAATTCACAGCGTCGAAAGCTTTCTGTGCATCAAAGCTTATAAGCATCGATGCTTGTTTGATTCTCTTCGCACATATAATCACGTTAAAAGTTCTCATATTATTAGTACCCTGTCTATATCCTGGCTTCATAATTGACCTAATATGTCTTTGAATTCTTTGTGCTAGAATGTTAGTGAGCAGTTTCTGGTTGTTACATAACAAGACTAATGAGGTCCATATGCTTTACATAGGGTTAGATCTTTCCCTTCCTTGTTATCATAGATATAATATCCTGTGACCCTAAGCCTAAGCCTAACCCTAGAGTACCCTAAGTACCAAGACCTAAGTCCTGAAACTTCACCTGTGTGAAGATAACCTGGAAGTTTGTAAACCAACTATCAGGCATCATATATTTGTTACCCAATAACTATGCTGTGATCAAATACACAGCAGTAAAGGGGAAAAAAAGTCAATTTGGAGCCTCTAGATGTGACTTTACAGTGAAACCGCCCATTTCTGAACATTTACCATGTAAAGTTTCAGGTTTGTACACCCAATAACAAGAATTCTACAATGATTTTAGTAAGGACAGCACTAGGCAGCTCTACAATTTGGTCACTTAGCCAAACATACTCAAATGTGTTTTTTTACCTCCTAACTTGATACATGCAATAAAATACTACTCATGTGCCTTATAGTACGTCATGTGCACACAATACAGTCATTTTCTTTCATATTTGCCCTTTGTATTATGAAAATCTACCATTGTGCATGGTATGAATGAATAAATACAATGAACTGTATTTGTGTCAATATGTAACAGTATAATAAAACTAACGTTTACAAGAATGTGCACATAAACACACTGAACACAATACAAACTTAAACTAACATCAAACTCAGAATAATTATTAAAAAAATTTAACTATATTTACTGGTGGGTGTTTCTACCGGATGTTAGTAATTACGCACAGTTATAACTTATGGATGGATCGTGGGAATTTAATCATTTAAAGTTTGTTAGACTTGTGAAAGCATGATAATATGGAGTAACTTATTACTGCCAGTCAATAGTTATGTCCAATCTAATGGAACATTTCGACATGTGGACAGCCAGGGCGGGAACTGCCAACCTCTCAGTCATCGGGTGAGCCACTCTACTAACTGAGCCACTGTATCTGTGATGGCAGATATCATTTGTGATGATCTTTCTTCTGATAATGTGGGAAGTTTTACGTCTTTAAAAGACATACCCTAATCACTTCCATGCTAACACAGTTTGGCTCAAAATCAGAATCAGAATCGTTTTTATTCGCCAGATACATTTGCACATACATGGAATTCTATTCCGGCAGGTGGTGTCACTCTCAGAATAGTAGAGATATAAAATATAAAAATATAAAAAAAAGTATGTACAAGAATAAAAATAAATAGTATTATACAAAAAAAATCAAAGTTTCTCAGTGTTCGTCCAAATGCTGTGATTTTCACGTCAACTTTATGTATGTGCTCACAACCATCTAAAAGTTATTTTGTTGTTAAAACTGCAATATTTCACTTATTTCTGACAGTAGAGGAAACAAAAACATCAACTTCTTGGTCAAACCCTCCTGCCACTCATGATCAACTTAGTTTTCACCAATTTACAGTTTTCCCTCTAATCGCAGTAGTTCAGACGTAGGATTTGGCTTTAAAATAGTCTGACACAGAGAGCATTGAGTGAAGCACAAGCATTTGACTGTGGGGGGAAAAGGTGTGGGCCGTAACCATGCCAACGGAGCTCCATTGAGCTGAACCTGTGATAGCAGCTGAATACAATTAAGAATGTGGGAGGAGCTTTAACATGATTGACAAGCGGATCTAAATAACCGTACTGTAACTACTAGCAAATATTATAATAAATAAAAATACTGTAATGCTACCACTTCTAGCACTACTGACACTACAATTACTACTTTGAAAACTACTTTTAGTACTTCTAATACTAGTGCTACTCCTGTAAATATAACTAGTTCTACAAACAAATAACTGTACTGTAACTGTAAGTACTAACAAATACTATAATAAATAAAATACTTGAATACTACCACTACTAGTACTACTGGTACAATTACTACTTGTAATACGAGTAGTAGTACTATTACTACTTGTGATAATACCACTACATCTATTGCTCCTACTGCTACTTATAATTCTACTACTCCTACTACCATTAGAACGTCCCTTATTATTACTACTATTAGTAGTATTACTACTTATTGTTGACCCTTCCACAATTTCTACGTGTAGGAAATGTCTAGTTCCTCGTGTACTTGTATGTAATGAAAGACACACGGGTCTATGTGGGCCTGCTGGACTCTGAGGTCTTTGTGTTGGTCCATGTGGTCCCGGTCCAGTTCTGTGGGTCTGCTGGACTCTGAGGACCCCAGCATCACATTCCTGACACTAAACCATCTCCTTAAATGCAGATGTTTGACATGAGCTTCATGTTTGCAGTCGTCTTAGGTGAACCTGTTCACAGGTTATTGATCAAATACTGCACTATGGTGCGTTCACTGACCACTGGGATTCTCTGTGTGCCGTTGAAAAGAGCCCACTCACACATATTGAATGTTCAGAATGAGATCAGAAGGACTGTGTTTCCACCAGCACCAACGTTGAACTAAGACCCTGTCTGAAACTGACGTACTTTCTTAAAGGATTGGCCTTTCGTCAAAATGGGACCGGTGTCGTGGATACTCCAAAATGACCTCTTTGGAAAATGGGTCCCAGAGTGGGAAGATACAGATACGGTGCCATTTCTGTATCCATCCTGAACAACAGAGTAGCAGTGGTGAATGGGTTATGGTGTTAGCATTGTTATTATTGTTGTTTCTGTCCGGTGTGTGTGTCGCGCCTGTAGTAAAAGGGATGTGGGCGCATGTGCACGACTTCTTCTATTGTTCCTTGTATCCAGTGGGACTAGCTTACAGTGTCCACAGTGGTGATTTTTACTGAAATAGTTAAATTTTTATGTAATATCATTTTGACACGGTTTCAAAACTAAACCAGTATCGAACTCGTCCAGATGTAGCCTAACTCTAAACTGTGACTGAGGATCCATGGAGTGGAGTTCAGACCTGTTTGAGTCCAGTCTGAGTGTGGACCGCGCCCAGGTCAACTTCAGCACACACTCATTGTGTCCTTCAGCTGCACATTCAACACTAAAGGGACTTTTACTGCTGAGTTCTTTGTTCTGCTGTTTTCTTTGAGCATGTTGTGGTTCTGGTTGAACTGGTCCATGAGTTCTATTTAGTTACTGTGTCACTAATGACTGACAGGAGGCTTTGACTCAGTCCACCCCCCACTCACATGTGTTGATGGACTTTTGTGTCTTTAAACATGTGTCCAAAGACTCAGTTACACTGGTCAATGGTTCCAGTCTGTGTTCAGGAAGACCGGAGGTCTGGTCCAAACAGTCCTGCTCCTCGGTGTATAAAGAAGATCTGGACCTTAAGGATACCCAGGTGGTGTGTAGGGAGCTGGGCTGTGGGGCTCCAGGGGGGGGGGCTCTATTGAGAGGGGAAGGCTCCATTCTGGAACAGTGAGCTCCGGTGTGAAGGACATGAGTCTGTTCCCCTGGACTTTAGAAGCTCCAGCTCAGCTGGGAAGTAGGGTGACCAGATGTCCTGAAAAATTTGGAACAGTACCAAATTCTAAGCTGTTGTCCCGAGTCCCAAATTTGTCTGTATGGGTCACAAAAACTTATACCAAATAATGACATTTTAAATGATTTCCCTACTGTCTGACTGCTGCTGAGGCTGCTGTCTGACTGCTGCTGAGGCTGCTGTCTGACTGCTGCTGAGGCTGCTGTCTGACTGCTGCTGAGGCTGCTGCTTGGGGGCATGTCTACGGGGGTGCTGGGGTGGGCACTGCCCCCCCAGGGACAAGTTCAGCCCCCTGGAAAATGCCCCCATCTCCATCCAAAGAAAACTGACCTGAAAAAAGGTCACAATTTATGATCTATATTTGTGTCTTGTTGATAGAATATATGCTGGTGGTGGTAAAAAACAAAACAAAACAACATATATTTGCAAAGTTTATAGCGTTAATATTTTTTTATTGTGCCCCCATACATAACCTTAAGGTGCAGAACAATTGTCAAAGCTATTTTCCAGTTGGTTTGTTTGAATAGAGGGCGTCCCAGCCTATTTAACTCATTACCCCAGGTGCCCATTTGGACAAACCCTTCAGTGCTTTAGTCCAACCTGCTATCATTCTATCATTCTATCATTCTATCATTCTATCATTCTATCATTCTGTCATTCTATCATTCTGTCATTCTATCATTCTGTCATTCTGTCATTCTATCATTCTGTCATTCTATCATTCTATCATTCTATCATTCTATCATTCTGTCATTCTATCATTCTATCATTCTATCATTCTGTCATTCTATCATTCTATCATTCTGTCATTCTGTCATTCTATCATTCTATCATTCTGTCATTCTGTCATTCTATCATTCTATCATTCTATCATTCTATCATTCTATCATTCTGTCATTCTATCATTCTATCATTCTATCATTCTGTCATTCTATCATTCTATCATTCTGTCATTCTATCATTCTATCATTCTGTCATTCTATCATTCTATCATTCTGTCATTCTATCATTCTATCATTCTATCATTCTGTCATTCTATCATTCTATCATTCTATCATTCTATCATTCTGTCATTCTATCATTCTGTCATTCTGTCATTCTATCATTCTATCATTCTATCATTCTGTCATTCTATCATTCTGTCATTCTGTCATTCTATCATTCTATCATTCTATCATTCTGTCATTCTGTCATTCTGTCATTCTATCATTCTATCATTCTGTCATTCTATCATTCTATCATTCTATCATTCTGTCATTCTATCATTCTATCATTCTATCATTCTCGACCGTGGTTCGACTATTCCGTTTTCAGTGACGCCAGCTTTTGCTTTGTCTGCCATGAATGTAACATTTCACATTCAGACCGCAAGGATATATTCACTAAATGTGGCTTCACAAATTAGGAAAAAAACCCTTGAAAAAGACGGAGGCTTCCAAAAACATGCGTCAAGTCTCCTGCACGTCAGATCAATGTCTGCGCGGCAGGAACACCAGCGCCGGGCATAGTTCACGAAGTTCATAGTGAACTAAGAAAACAAGCAGGAAAAGGCCACGATTTCTGATCTGTTTATGTCTTGTATTGATAAAATAAATGCTGGTGGTGATTAAAAAACAAACAAACCTGTATCTGCAAAGTTTATAGCTTTAATTATTTTTTGTTATCATTGTCAACTGCTGTCCAGTTGTTTTTGTTTGAATAGGGGGCGTGTCAGTCCTCCTCCATTCATCTATCAAACACTACACTATGTTTCTGTTGTAGCTCTCTTGTATTGATCATATGTTTTATATTTTTGATTTTACTGATAGCTTGCTGTTGGTTGCATGCATCATAAAAGTGTTGTAGGAAATGACAATATAACCAGAGAGATGAATGTTTATGTAATGTTTTGTTATTTTATCGTGTTGAATTGCCTTGGTGTGAGATGTTTCTACTCAGGGGACAAAAGTCATCTATTTTAAAGAAACTGTTTGTAACTTTAATGTAAACTTGATTTGAATGAATTGTAAACCATATTTTTGATATTAAAATGAATTAAAAGACAATCAGAGAGACTCAGAGTAAGATCATTCCTTACCAAGTTCACTTGTAACCATAAAATAGAAGTTAAATTTTTTTCCCCCTTAACACAAGTTCTACATTTGTTTACAAAAAAAGAAAAAAACTTTCACACTGTTGACAAAATTGACGGTCATGATTTATGTTAATACGACCATATTTTTATTAACATATTGAATTATTATTATTATTATTATTGGACTCTTAGGTCTAGTAATTGTAGTAGTGTTTTTCAGGGATTGTTTTCTGCTGAGGCTTCTTCCACAGCCCTGAATGTTTCAAATGTCTGCGTTCAGCCTCGGCTACAATGTATCTATTTTGTATCTTTGTCACATTCTAGTTCTATTAGATTGCTACAGTAAGAGTGAACAGTGGAGGACGAGGGTGAAGCCGACCACAGAACAGCAGCAGCATCAGTCATTAACCACACCACATCTTCACCACATTTAAATCTGATATAAATGACCTTAAAAATTTAAATAGCCCTAAAATGTACGTTATCTAATCATAGTGTTTACATTTGCTATTATACGTCATTGTTTTATACATGTCATTTTATTACCTCTGCCAAGAAGGTTATGTTTTGGCCAGTTTGTTTGTTTGTTTGTTATTTAGCAAGATAACTCAAAAATCTATGGAGGGATTTTGCTGACATTTTCAGGGTAGGTTGATAATGGGGAGACCTGGAAATGATTACATTTTGGTGTTGATGGGGTGAGGGGGGTTGGGGGGTGGGGGCTGGAAGTGCTTTTGTAGTTATTATTTTTCTTCTTTGCATGTTCAAAAATGTTATTTTAATGTATTTATATTCGTAGGCCTATGTTTATTGCTTGCTGTGGCTGCATTTGATTAATATTGAGATTATTTCTAATAGATTAATGAAGATTTGAAGACATTTGAAGAACAGCTTCAACATTATCCTATTGTGTTATCGTTCAACTTCCTACGTCTCAACATTCAACAATGTTGGGTCTATTTAAAGGAAACGTTTGTATGTGTAATGTGTGTTTGTATTAATGACATTTGATTAATAGACTCTACATTCATTTGACAAGCTTAGAAATGTATGTTTTTTATTGATTATGTACATTACCCCCCCCCACACACACACACACACACACACATCTTATCACCCTACTGGGAAGACCTGCTCAAATGGAACAACTGCTGGACTCACCGGTTCAGGTACCAAGGTCTGTTCGGGTACCAAGGCTTTCATATGACAGATCAGACCATTGTTTTTGTAAACAGTCCTTCTGTCTTTGTGTCTGTGCTCAGATCCAGTCAGTGCCAGGCTGGTGGGTCAGTCCAGCTGCTGTGCTGCTGCTTCAGAGATCCAACACCAGGGACAGTGGAGACCAGTACAAGACTATCATAAAGAGTGGGGTCTGGGATCTTCCTCTACTGTGGATCAGCTGTTTCCTTGAACAGAACAGATCATTCTACAGACAGATCTGTGTGGGTGGTCTCAGTTCTTTGTGTAAAGTTGACATCTGGACGGTCTTCATCCGCTCTCCTCTGGTGTGAACGTGGTGTGTTCAAGTACAAACGGACACAAACTGTAACTGAATCAGTGATGCACAGGTTGATGTATAAAGAACCCACAACCAGGGCTCTACACTAACTTTTTTTTCCAGGAGCACACGTGCCCCTAAGTTAAAAAATTTAGGAGCACACAAAAAAAATAGGGGCACAAGTAGGTTTTAGTTTTAAATGTTTATTTATTTACAGTGCAGTACTTACGCACAGATACCAACATTGTTGAATGACTGCTGTCATTTGTGTTAATTTAGAGCAGACCATAACATAACTTTGTATTATGGGATGCTTTGTCCTTTGATACATTTTAGAACGTTGTATTTGCTGCATTGTTATTAGATCCATTTTAGAATGATTAACCCTTTAACTCCTGAGACTGAGACACAGTAAAAAATAAAATAAGATAAAATAAGCAACACAATGAACAAAAAACAGTCAAAGTGATCAGTAAAATGAACAAAAATGAATAATAAACCAACAAAATAATATGTAACATGAACAAAGTAAGACACTAACAGAACACAATTAAAGAAAAATAATAAAATTAAAAAAACAGAAAAATAAACAAAATAAG
Organism: Siphamia tubifer; assembly: GCA_020466265.1. Classification (NCBI taxonomy): domain Eukaryota; kingdom Metazoa; phylum Chordata; class Actinopteri; order Kurtiformes; family Apogonidae; genus Siphamia; species Siphamia tubifer. Next base: position 5,381,026 of record CM035803.1, read on the forward strand.
CAACATCAACAGAAACTAATATATATTCACAAAATAAGAAATAACGTGGAAAAAAGGCAATAAACAAAAACCCACAAAACCCAAAATGAAGTAAAAAAAAATGAATAAATAACTAGTGTTGTAATTTGGTTCCAGTAGTTTTAGTTTGGGCTTTTTCTTTTTCTTAATCACTTGCTTTTCGACACCTGTACATCAGTTCCATGAACAAAATTCTCAGTAAAATAACAGTTAAAAAAACACTTGAATTTGTCTGAATTTTTAAACTAAACCATCCACTCAGAACGTGTCAGTGCTGACGCATCAGGAGTTAAAGGGTTAATCCTTTCAATATGTGCCGTGTTCGTCTCTATGTGGAGCTGTTCACACACTTTTAATTCATTTCTAGTAGGTTTTCATTAACTCCTCAGGTCTGTGTGTCTTATTGTTGCTGCAACAAACACTCGCACATGTGCGACTGTTTTGTTTTCCTCGTTCGCATGATGAAATATTTGCTGCAAATGTGAGTGAAATGGGCGCACTGTAGAGGCTTGTCCACAACCAACATTTTTTTTAACTAGCCCGCCCGCAACTCAAACTGCAAGAAATACATTTGAAAAAGACACACCTGACCCACTTCTGGACCCGCATTATTAAAAAGTAGTCAATGGTCTTTATGAACATCACATGACCTTTGACCTTTGTCACACACCTGCATTTATTTCTGTGTGAAAATTCCATGTCATTGCTTGTAAGTTAATATTTTTTCTAAATATATTTGTTCTGCTTCATCATTCAAAAGTCATCAACGCACATTAATAAATACATTCACAGGTTCAGTTCAGTTATTTTTATTTGAGCAGTTCAATAAATAAAATATGGAACGAAAGAACAAAATACCACCACACAAAAGGAGTAGGTTGAAGTTCAGAGAACATATAAAAATCCAACCCCTCATTTAACAATTATTACAATTTTATGAATTTCATTTCATTCATTTACAGGTTAACAGGTACGGGTAAAATGAAACCAAATGTGTGTCGGTAGTGAACAAGCAAGTGACAAAATAAAAATATGTTTGTTTGGAAAATAATTGACCCAGTCTGTCTTTTACCACCTGAAGAACATTCACTAGAACCGAGGGTTTTCTGTCCAAACCAGACACAGAAAAACTCATTCATTAATTTTCAGTAAATGATATTATTGTAACAGTGTCTTCACTGGTCTAAATAAAAAACTCAACCAGGCAGCTACAGCTGATCCAAAATGCTGCTGCCAGAGTCCTGACCAGTACCAGGAAACTGGACCACATCACACTTCCTCAAATCCTTACATTTTCTTCCTGTGGGTCAAAGGTCACAGTTCTAAATCTTCCTCCTGGTCCTTCCTCCCGATTAGATTATTGTAACTCCTTACTTGTAGCGTGTCCTAAATATTCCCTAAAAAGCTTCAACTGGTTCAAAATGCAGCAGCAAGATTATTAACAGGATCAAATAGAAGAGAACACATCACCCCTGTGCTCCAAACCCTGACCCCTGACCCCTAACCCTATCACCCCTGTGCTCCAAACCCTGACCCCTGACCCTATCACCCCTGTGTTCCAAACTCTGACCCCTGACCCCTAACACTATCACCCCTGTGCTCCAAACCCTTCACTGGTTACCAGTTGAGTTTAGAATTAAATTTAAAATCCTCCTCCTTACATATAAAACCATTAATGGTATGGGCCCCTCTTATCTTAAAGATGATCTGGTTCCGTACCAGCCCAATAGAACCCTTCGTTCTCAGAATGCAGGTTTATTGAAAGTTCCTAGGGTTTCTAAAAGTACAGTAGGAGCTAGAGCCTTTAGTTACCATGGTTACTGTCTGATGGAATCATCTTCCCTTTAATATTAAAGACGCCGACACAGTCTCTACATTTAAAATTAGGCTGAAAACATTCCTGTTTGAGAAAGACTATGGTTAGGTTAGTTAAAAATGATGTGGCTCATATATCATGTATACATGATGTATGAGTCACAGTTCAGTCTAGGCTGCCCTAGGAGTTAGAATGCTGGGGGAAGTACAGACACTGAGTTCTTTCTTCTCTTTCTCTTCCTCACATCTGTTTCTGTCATTTTTATAACCTATCTTTCATACCAAGTCTGTTCATGACTAGTCACCTGGTGTCCCCCCCCGGGGGGAGTGGTGGCTCTCCTGACAGTGTGTGTGTGGGAGCCATGGACGACAGGATCTGCAGTATCTCGCCTGTGCCGACCTGTGACCCCGGACCACCGCCCCTGCCTGTCTGGACCACCCCCCCCTCCTTCATTTATAAATGGACGTTCATCTATAGTCTGTCCGTCCATGGGAGTGGATCTGTCCTTCAATGTGGTTCTCCTCAAGATTTCTTCTTTTTCCCACTGGGTTTGGAAGTTTTTTCTGCTAAGAAGGAGGGTCTAAGGACAGGGGATGGTTGGGACTTTTCATGTATTTCTGTAGTTGATTGTGTTTTTGTAAAGCCCTGTGAGACGACTTTGTTGTGATTTAGGGCTTTATAAATAACATTGAATTGAATTGAATTGAATTGAAGGACCCAAATCCATCCTAGACCTGCTGATTCCATATGAAGCATCCAGAGCCCTGAGGTCATAGGTCATCAGGAACAGGTTTACTGTGTGTTCCAAAAATCAGAACCAAACAAAGTTCGTCATCATTCAGTTGTTCTGCTCCTCACCTGTGGAACAAACTACCTGAACACCTGAGGTCTGAGAACATTACTGTTCTCATTTGTTTTTAAATATTATTTCTCCATTTTAATTGGCTTTTAATGCATCTTAATCATTTGAATTTTGTTATATGCACATAAAAAGCACCTTGGAAAAAAAAAAATTATATATATATATATGTGTGTGTGTGTGTGTGTGTGTGTGTGTGTGTGTGTAATTCAGAGCAGATTTAGAAGAAAAGTCTTTTGTTTCAAAGGTCTTTTTTATTCAGAACATCAATAAAACAGTCAGCGTACAGGAAGTGGTTTTTGATTTTCTGAACCATATCCACAAACTTGACCCAAACATGAACAGATACAAAGAACCACTGAAAAAATATGAAAAGATGGAATAAGAATCCTAAAAAAAAACATGAACCTTATTTGAACAGCAGAAAAGAAATATTAAAGAAAACAAGTGGTGCCTGGAATAACAAACTCCGCCCCCTTCAGGCACAACAAACCTTTGCCCTGATTTGCCCTTGACCTTTGGCCTTGACCTTTGACCTCCATTCACCAAAATGTAATGGGATCTATTCTGTAGCAACTCACACCTTTACTGAAAAGTTTATGGAAGTTGTTCCAGTAGTTTTTCTGTAAAGTTACAAAAATGAAACATAAAAACAAAAGCTTCTCCTCCCTGTGGTAAAAACAAGACAATGAAAAAAATAACTATATTTTTAATAATCATTGCTAAATACATTACAATTAATTTATTTAATTAAAAATGGGGAGATTACTGTTGTGGGTTTGTCATAAAATACCAAGAAGGTTTAGAAAAAATGATGGTAGATTCTAGATTGGATCAGCCAGACGGATGGGGGGCGGGACTAAAGTCTGTATGTTCTGTGCAGCTGCAGATTACGTTGCTATGGCCTGAAATATGACACTCAGATGCAGAACAGTCAAAGAAAAACTAAATCAGGGTGCATTTCATTGGACATATTTCTTCGTGGCGTGCTGTCCAGGGGAGAAATCAACGAAGGTAATCTGTGGTTTTATTTAGTTTTCCTCTAATTTAGTACTTGAAAACAAACAGCTGATTATATAACTGAACCTCACCTAGAGCAGTAACATGTAACCTTATGTACTTTTAATTTTTTTTATTTTCCTTTCATGTGGAGTGTTTTGGCAAATCTAAACATCACAAGGATGGACTATAAAACCGTTTACAAAAATAAAAAAAAATTAATAAAATTCAATAATGTCATTGATGGGTTATTTTCTAAACAAAAACTGAAGTTGGTCTATACACCACATATACAAATGTATTCTCCAAACATACAGTTGTACATTACATTCATCTTTAGTTTTGTCATTAAAGTCATGATTTACTGAAAAAATAATAAACTTAGACCTAGAGTCGTCCTCGGTGGTCTGTATATATTTTCAGATTGTTTTTCAACAACGCTGTCCTCTTTCAAAAGTGTGAAATTAATGCGTCAAACGTCTTAAGCACCACCACCCACCCATCCCCCCCGTCTGTCCGGCTGATACAATCTAGCATCTACGATCTCTCATCCCTGAACTTCAGCTCATGGAGGACATCATGTCTTTGAGCCAATGGGAATGAGGAGGCGGAGCTAGATTCATCCACTGGAGTGACAGACTTTGTCCAGATGATAAAGAACCTGAGGTTGGGTTTAGTGAAGATGGAAATGTGGGTCAAAGGTCAAACACTGGACTGACTGATTAAGGGCTAACAGGGTCTGGAAAGGTTTGGAAGGATCTGGAAGGGTGGGATCCAAAGGATGACCACTGAGATAGAACAGAACATTTATCACATACATGGTCAACGTTAGGATACGATGGTTTTAAATTAGGATGTGATGTGTGGACGATTTTAAAGAAAAACACAGAGGTGTGCTGCACATGTGACAATGACCCAGTCAAACATTTACTATTGAAAATACTGATGTGATGAACTAATGCCTGCATGTGGGGGAGAGAGAGGGAGGGAGAGGGGGAGGAGAGAGAGGGAGGGAGAGGGGGAGGAGAGAGAGGGAGAGGAGGACAGAGAGAGAGAGGGAGAGGAGGAGAGAGAGAGAGGGAGAGGAGGACAGAGAGAGAGAGGGAGAGGAGGAGAGAGAGAGAGGGAGAGGAGGACAGAGAGAGAGAGAGGAGGAGAGAGAGAGGGAGAGAGATGCAAATGAGAAGCTGAGGCAGAATATAGGAAAAATTCAACTGATGTTTGTTAATAAATTTTAGTTTTTTCATGGTTCATGTTTTAAAGGATAGTTTGCAAACATTTTTAGCACTTTTTGAACTGTAAACCATTAACCCTGAACTTAACCCTTAACCTTGTAGCTCCAGGTCTGGATATTAGATGTTGGATCCTTCTAGAATATTCTCAGACTCTCAGTGACAACAGTCGTGTGTTCCTGTAAAACAGAAGAGGAGGGTTTGTCTTTGGGAGGATTCTGCACTAGATGTGTTTATTTATCCTGTGGACAAATGCAGATGTGATGGAAACGTTTGAAAACTGACACATGTTTGGATGGATGCAACTGGAAACATTCTAATGATGATGTTCTAGCTTTTATCGACTCATTCTAGTCATGTGACTTTATTCTTGCACAAGGCACTTTTGCATTTTATTAATATATTATATATTTATATATATATTTATAAGTGATCCTTGCTGTTAGGTTTTTTTTAATCAGTGTTATTACTATTTATTAGTACGAGATAACAAAACTGAGGTTTAACAAAATGACATGAAATTATGGACAAGACAAAAAACAACAAGACACAATAACATCATCCAAAATAAAAATGCTTGCATCTGATTTTCTTTACTAGACTGTGGCTCAGTTGGTAGAGTGGGTCATTAGGGTCAAAGGTCAAAGCTGTGGCTCAGTTGGTAGAGTGGGTCGTTAGGGTCAAAGGTTAAAGCTGTGGCTCAGTTGGTAGAGTGGGTCGTTAGGGTCAAAGGTTAAAGCTGTGGTTCAGTTGGTAGAGTGGGTCGTTAGGGTCAAAGGTTAAAGCTGTGGTTCAGTTGGTAGAGTGGGTCCTTAGGGTCAAAGGTTAAAGCTGTGGTTCAGTTGGTAGAGTGGGTCCTTAGGGTCAAAGGTTAAAGCTGTGGTTCAGTTGGTAGAGTGGGTCGTTAGGGTCAAAGGTTAAAGCTGTGGTTCAGTTGGTAGAGTGGGTCGTTAGGGTCAAAGGTTAAAGCTGTGGTTCAGTTGGCAGAGTGGGTCGCCCATTGACCCAGAGGTTGGTGGTTCGTGTCCCAGTTCTGGCTGTCGAAGTGTCCTTGGGCAAGACACTGAACCCTGGCTTAGGCCCCCAGTAGGACTGACCTTTGACCTTAGAAACCTACTGGTGTATGAGTGTGTGTGAATGGGTGAATGTGAGGCTAATGTAAAGAGCTTTGAACCATGAAGGTGGAACAACTATAGAAGTGAAGAACATTTACTGTTTATGACATTCATTCATTTATTTATTATTTTTTACAACTTTCTGCTCACAACAACATTAACTTTAATAACAACAATATATTTCACTAATAACATGTTGGAAATATGGAACATATTTAGACTTTTTTATTTTCATAAAACTTTACCTACAGTCATGTGACTCACTACGTTAGCTTCCACCTAAAATACACTTCTGCATATTCATCTGTCCCTAATGTATATTTGGACTTTTACAACATGAAATATAGTTTTCATACACAAACATGACCTGTTTATGTTCTACTAAAGTGAAAAATGAAGACACGTTAACAAACCAGAGGAGACTTAACCACACAAATAAAAACATAACAGACAATAGAAAAACACAAACTATGTGGATTCATGTGTTTAAATGTGATTTACAACTGAAATGATCTTTGGAAACATTACCTTTCTCAGCTTCGTTTTACAGTCACAGATAAATCCACACCCCCTGTTGCTTTGACGTCGTGTATTTTGTCGGCAGCCACAATGCGATCTGATGACTGACCGTTGGTATCTTCACAAGAACCAGGACGAGTAAATGAAGAACAAAGAACAAGTTTAGTCAACGACTGCGAGTGATTCTAATGAATGAAGTCAATGAGTGCAGTGATAATCATTTAATGCAGTTATTTACTAGCCTAGCTGCGCTAACCCTATTCATTCCATGTATGGGTCTAGTGGTGCTTCATAGTCAGGGGAGGCGGGGCTAAAAGGTTGTCTTTCAAATCCTCTGTATGCAATAGGACGGTACTACAACCAATCAGCGTAATCTTTAGGATGATGTAGTTAGAGCGACTGAAAGTTGACGGAGGAGTCCGGAGAAAGTTAGGAATGACTAAACAAAATGGTGGATTATGGAGCTGAAGGACTGTTTAAAATGTAAATATTAATGACGTTTTCTCAAATTCTTCACTCATCTTTGATGAAAGGAAAATTCCACCCATTGTTCTTCTTCGATGGTTGTTTCCGGTTGTTTCTCTCTGACTTGTTGCAGCGTCACTTTTTTCAGTTTCAGGGAAATCTAGCCAAAAGTTACATTGAGCGTAACTAGACTACTATGGTAACACATAGGATGTGTTGCTGCTAAGGGCGTCTAGCGCAGCTAGGCTAGTTATTCACAGGATGGAATGAACACAGCAAGATAAATGTGGGACAAACACCACGTTTGTATAGAATATGGGATCGGACCCAACTAACTTTTACCCTTTTCCCAAACATAACCCCAACTTTAACCCTTAACCATAACGCTTAACCCTTAATCCTTAACCCCTTACCGCTAACCCCGAGGTCTATCCTGAACCATTAACCATTCACCCTAACCTTAACTCTAACTCTAATCCTTGAATTAGGAGTCTCCAAACTATGGCCCAGGGGCCTACTGCAGCCCACAGTCCACTTTTAATTGACCCGCAAGGAATTTTATGAATACAGTAGAATATGGTCAATGTTTTGCACTTGTTAGTTTTAACACCAGGGGGAGCTGCCGGTAAAGGGACTGCACTTATGCAGCATTTTTCCACCTTCATGTTCCTCAAAGTAATTTACATTAGCCTTAAATTCACCCATTCACACACACACCAGTAGGTGCTGCTGCCATGTAAGGTTCTGTCAGTCCTACTTGGAGAACAACTTAGGGTTCAGTGTCTTTGCCCAAGGACACTTCAACATGTGGACAGCCAGAGACGGGATGTGAACCACCAACCGTTCAGTCACTGGAAGACCTGGTCTATTAACTGAACCACAGCTGCAGTAACAAGGCAGTGGTTCCACCAAAAAAAGGCCTGAAGAACCAAAGAATCATAAAGTAGAACAGGAGTGAATAACACTAACCCAAAGAGTGAATAACACTCACCCAAAGAGTGAATAACACTCACCCAAAGAGTGAATAACACTCACCCAAAGAGTTAATAACACTAACCCAAAGAGTTAATAACACTCACCCAAAGAGTTAATAACACTAACCCATAGAGTTAATAACACTAACCCAAAGAGTGAATAACACTCACCCAAAGAGTGAATAACACTCACCCAAAGAGTGAATAACACTCACCCAAAGAGTGAATAACACTCACCCAAAGAGTTAATAACACTAACCCAAAGAGTTAATAACACTCACCCAAAGAGTTAATAACACTAACCCATAGAGTTAATAACACTAACCCAAAGAGTGAATAACACTCACCCAAAGAGTGAATAACACTCACCCAAAGAGTGAATAACACTCACCCAAAGAGTGAATAACACTCACCCAAAGAGTGAATAACACTCACCCAAAGAGTGAATAACTCTAACCCATAGAGTGAATAACACTAACCCAAAGAGTGAATAACACTCACCCAAAGAGTGAATAACACTCACCCAAAGAGTTAATAACACTAACCCAAAGAGTTAATAACACTCACCCAAAGAGTTAATAACACTCATCCAAAGAGTTAATAACACTAACCCATAGAGTGAATAACACTCACCCAAAGAGTGAATAACACTCACCCAAAGAGTGAATAACACTCACCCAAAGAGTGAATAACACTCACCCAAAGAGTGAATAACACTCACCCAAAGAGTGAATAACTCTAACCCATAGAGTGAATAACACTCACCCAAAGAGTGAATAACACTCACCCAAAGAGTGAATAACACTCACCCAAAGAGTGAATAACACTAACCCAAAGAGTGAATAACACTAACCCAAAGAGTGAATAACACTCACCCAAAGAGTGAATAACACTAACCCAAAGAGTGAATAACACTAACCCAAAGAGTGAATAACACTAACCCAAAGAGTGAATAACACTAACCCATAGAGTGAATAACACTAACCCATAGAGTGAATAACACTCACCCAAAGAGTGAATAACACTAACCCATAGTGAATAACACTCACCCAAAGAGTGAATCACACTCACCCATAGAGTGAATAACACTCACCCAAAGAGTGAATAACACTCACCCATAGAGTGAATAAAACTCACCCAAGGAGTTAATAACACTCACCCAAGGAGTTAATAACACTCACCCAAAGAGTGAATAACACTCACCCATAGAGTGAATAACACTCACCCAAGGAGTTAATAACACTCACCCAAGGAGTTAATAACACTCACCCAAAGAGTGAATAACACTCACCCATAGAGTGACTAACACTCACCCAAAGAGTTAATAACACTCACCCAAAGAGTTAATAACACTCACCCAAAGAGTGAATAACACTAACCCATAGAGTTAATAACACTCACAATAATAATACGCCTGAGACCTAATATGGATAAAACACTTTAAAGAATAAAACAAAGACAAATCATATCTAATTTAAGTTCCATTCAAAGCCTTCTTTTGAGCTCAGTGCTCCTTTCTTCGATTGTAGCTTGCAATTCAATTTCCATTCACGGCTTCACAAACATTTTCGATGGTTCTTCTCCAGAGCGGTCGATCAACAACCAATTCCTTCCATTGATCCAAAACTCTTCCCGACTTCAGAACACTTTTACAAGTGTCCTTATATCTTAGTTTCAGTCGACCAACAGGATGAATACCATTGTCGAGTTCACCATAGAGGAGGGATTTTACACGACGATTCTTATCCATTCTGGATACATGACCAAGCCAGCACTAACGATTTTTAACTAAGGTGATTTCAATATCCTCAGCATTCGCTCGCCGTAACACCTCTTCGTTACTTGCGTAGTCACTCCACTTTGTCCTCAGTATTTTCCTTGGACTGTCCGAAGCTGATTGATGTTATGTCGGTACAGTGTCCAGGTTTTGGAACCATATGTAAGTAATGGCGTCAAACATCGGTTATAAACGTTCACCTTTGTCGAGCGTGTGAGGTCATGGGAATCGAAAACATGTTGACGTAGCTGACCGTACGCAGATGATACAGCTTGTATACATGTGACTAGTTCCTCTTTTACTGAACAGTCGCTGGTAACAATGTTCCCGAGGTATTTGGAACAGTTTACATTTTTGATTGGCCTGCCGTCGATAAAAAACTGCTCTTCTGGACCATTAAACCAAAGAGTTAATAACTATTCATCTATTTTATTGTCTTTCACTCAGTCATGTTTGTGAACTTTAATTCTGACTCCTGGCCATATCTTTGGGTTCTCTTATCTGTGTTCAGTTTTGACTCTAACCCTTAACCTTTAACCTCAATGTAGTTAAGGTGTGGGTGAAGCTGCCATCATCATGGTTAACCCCTCCCATCCCTGTTGACCACAGATCATTCTCTCCCACAGATAGCAGAGTGTATATATATATATATATATATATATATATATATATATATATATATATATATATATATATATATATATATATATATATATATATATATCAGTTCACAGTAACCCCCCCTCCCCATGTGTAACTACATTTTATATACATGTTTGTACAGAAGCAGTCGTATCTCATTTATATTTCACATGATGAATGGTTCTGCACTTTGGTTTTTGTATTTAGCTGTTGTAAAGGCAAGGCACATTTATTTGTATTGCACATTTTGTGTACAGGAAAATTTACATAAAACAAGAAAATGTAAATGGTTAAAATGCATTAAAATACAATTAAAATAAGAGACATAAAAACATTTAAAAGACAGTTAAGAATTTAAGTAAAAACTCCAGTGAACAGTAATGTAAACATGACCGTTTTCTTATTGGTCGTATCTTATCTCTCATATTCTCAGAGTCGTGGAATTCAAAAGCACACTTACTACTTCCATCCCCTGATTTGGTCTCAGTTTCAACCTTCATGTTCAGTGTTGTTGTTTCAAGTCCTTTGATGTCTCTCTGGGTTACAATATCTCCTTGGTCGTTGTTTGATGACATGACTGAGCCTGTAAATAAAGTAATGAAAAATATCTATTGAGTTATAAGTAACTATAGGTATGACTCCATTACTATTACAGTAGTCCCTCATTTACCGCTGAGGTTATGTTCTAAAAATATCTCATGTTGTAGATTAAAAAAAGATTAGAAATTAAGACTTGGTCACGTAGAGTCATGGATATGCGCCTTCTGTTGAGACTGATCTCAAGTTGGGAAATGATCAGAGGTCAATGCAGGCCCAGACCGGACCATAGGACAACTGGGACTTTTCCTGCTGGCCTGCCTGTTCAATGGCCAACCTGGCCTGTCCCCCGCCCCAATTAGTTTTCTTGTAAACAATAGTAACGTGCTCGGAGCTCCACGTAGTCAGAGCGGTAGTGATTGGTAGTGGGTTTTTTTGTTAAAGAAACACATTGTGATTGCAGTGTTTCCACTATATTCATTTAGTAGCGGTAGCCCCCCGCGTCTTCAAATTTCTATACATTTTATCCATCCATTCATTCATTATCTGAACCCGCTTTATCCTCACTCGGGTCGCGGGGGTCACTGGGGGCCTAATCCAGCTACAATGGGCGAAGGCGGGGTACACCCTGTATGAGACGCCAGTTCATCGCAGGGCTGAACATATATAGACAAACAATCACTCTCACATTCACACCTATGGACAATTTTAGATTAACCAATTAACCTATCAGTGCATGTGTTTGGATGGTGGGAGGAAACCGGAGTGCTCGGCGAAAACCCACGGGGACACGGGGAGGACATGCAAACACAGAAAGGTCTGGTACGGGATTCGAACCAGGGTCCTTCTTGCTGTGAGGCACGAGTGCTAACCACTGCACCACCGTGCTAACCACTGCACCACCGTGCTAACCACTGCACCACCGTGCTAACCACTGCACCACCGTGCCGCCCCTATACATTTTATGTTTGTTGCAAATACATCACCCTGTTGAAAACAAAAGTAGCCCGAACTACAGATAAAAATCTTGAATCATATACTCTTTGCCAGAGCGCATCTTGGAAGTGACAGATCGGACAGTCGGACCAGGAGTCTGGCAACGAAAAGGTTTATTTATTACAGTAGTTTGACATAACTGATCATTTTTAAAAGTTAAATAGATATTTGCCAAATATCGACAGCTAGCTAACGTTACGTAACATAACCGTTAATTGTGCGAGGTGCCAACTAAGCTAAGCATTAAGCTAATATCTACATGAGCTAATGCTAACTCCAGATGGGTTTATGGAAGTATTTCTCAAAAAAGAGAAAAACATTGAAGAGGAAGAGCCTAGACAGGTATCATTAAGTCAGTCAAGGAGGAGGAGGTGAAATGTCAGAAATTAACGGAGTTGTTTATTAAACCTACTGATGCTAACTGTACTGTTAGCTCTGGATTTATATTTTGCTTTATTTTTTCACTTTTCTTTTTTTTGCTATTTA
>CM035803.1:5398460-5483460 GCA_020466265.1 Siphamia tubifer
TTTTACCTGTATGTTTTTAATCTATTTATTTATTTTTTATCTGTATGCGGTGTGCTGTTCTTACTTGTGTTTTTGAGGATGAAATGGACCTTGAGTCTGTAATAAAGCATTCAATATATATATATATATATATATATATATATATATATATATATATATATATATGTGTGTGTGTGTGTGTGTGTGTGTGTGTGTGTACACAGATTTTTATCCAGTTTTTATTTTATTTATATTTTTTATCTTGTACTGTACAGTTCTAATTTTTTCTGTATTGTTTTTTGTTGTTTTTTTATTTTGCTTCTCACACTAATTTCTTTTCTTTTCTGAATGCTGCATTGTTTTAACAAGAGTTGCTTTTTTAAAATTTTGTTGTTCTCAAATGGGACAATGACAATAAAAGGATTCTGATGTGATTTGATTTCATTTTTATTAATTCAATTCAATTTTATTCATAAAGCCCTAAATCACAACAAAGTCGTCTCACAGGGCTTTACAAAAACACAATCAACTACAGAGATATATGATATAGTCAATTGTTAATTGTGGCAGTGTTTTTAGTGGGGATGGTGTTTGTTGTAAGACGCCGTGACAAAGAAGAACTTCAGTTTTTTATGTGGAACAGACAATAAAGCTACACATCTGCAGTTCTTGGCCAATCTGTGCTGCAGGGAATTTGGTGCAGTGGTCAACTTATGACTGTTGTGATGGTACATTGTGCTATTCCTGTAATCTTTTAATCCATATTATGTTGAACAAAAAAAAAAAGTGGTTGGACAAATATGTACAATATGGATTATGGATATGTATAATGGAATGTGATGGGAGTCAAGTGTCCTATCAGCATGATCTACAACACCAAGTTAAGCAATTCTAGTCCAGCACCAATAAAACTAAAGGAACACTTATGCACCAGTAAGATATACACCTGTGTCTGGAATTTAATATAAAAAATATATTTTTTAAATAGTTTATTTTCTATGACCCTAGTGAGGATAAATTAGGTTCAGAAAATGAATGATAAATACAATCAATAATAAGTAAGGTATGTACATCCTATTCACACACGATAATTACCGATGGACCACTGGTAATTTGTAATACTGAGTTCTTAGTCCCATGTGAATGCACCATTTCTGTGATTTGCTCAGTAATTCCACCACAAATTACCTACTGTGATTCGGCAAAAGACAGATGTCCAGTGATAATTGAAGTCCAGTGTGAAACAACGGCAGAAACTGGGTGGACCCAAATGCAAAACTCTGGAGCACAAGAGGCAGAAACAGTGATCAGTGGAAACAGGGTTGGTACACAGGGGGTCCAGAATCAATCAAAAGGAGAATCCAAGAATGTTACCAGAGGACGAATGAAGGTCAGTCCAAATATCCAGAGAGGCACAGGCAGGAATTAGCATGAGTGAACTCAAAAAGAGGCAATGGGTAAAAAACTAGGGGTGTGCTTACCAAAGGTAGGATTAGATCAAAAAGACAGAAACCAGAAAAAATGTCAAAACACCAGGAGCTCAAGACAAGTGATAAATTGCTCATATGACATTGCCAACAGACTCACAAGGACCAAACAGACACAGGAGGGATATATAGGGATGAACACAGGTGAGACACAATTGGGGTTAATTAATGGGAGGAGACACATACCGTGATCAGGAAGAAAGTAGGTGAAGGATGAACACAAACCCACATGTCAAAGTAAGGGCCCAGAACTCCTACAAAGAAAAAAAACACAGAGACTTATAAAAAATAACACAAAGACATGACAGAATGCGCATGTCTGTGTTTGTGGTTTCAATTGTGCACCTCTTGTCTTTTTCTGGAGCCGAAATTACGATTAGCAACATTTTGGGGGCAAGTGGTGGACCTATCCCGTGTACTTTCTACCACATGAGCCAAAACAACTCCAAGAAAAATTCGAAAAAGAAGCCACGAAGAATCTTCAACTGCATGGCTTGTGTGGCAGCATGTGATAAAAAGAAGATATGGTCAGGACACGCCCACATGTCCACGCCAATATTTATAACTATCTGAAGTTGTCTCTATAGATTCAGTCGGCTGTTTGCCAGAGGGGAAAGCCTCTGCAAAGAACTGCCAATTGACTTCCATTGTAATCTCGAGACTGTTTTCAACTGCACTGACTCCGCTCTTATTTTGAAGACGTAGAGCAAATTTACAGACTGCATCCCTATCAATGACGTTTCCCCCTTTGTGGATACCGTGCTATTCTTGTGCATACTTTGTTTACATACCTTATTAATGTATTGAGACCAAGCAGGATGTTTTGAACTTACGATATATCTGGTCATAATGTCTGTAATTTGCGTGAATTACAGACATTGCTTATCCCGTCCAAATGAACCACACAATAACAGGTACGGGGTACGGGGGTAATTTCGAATTACCAGTTGTCCACTGGAACACTGTGATGTTAATGCACACTTCATTTTGTGCACCAGTAAAACATACACCTATGTTTTGAATTTGAAAGAGCAAGTCATGAATTGTGAATAAAGAAGGTTTTGGTGAAGATGCATACATCACCATAGGAACTAGGGGTGCTGGGGGCACTGCAGCACCCCCTGCTGCACGAATGTGGCATAGCAACACCATACGACATGGGGGGTGCATTTAAAAAACGTCTTTAAAAATGTAAATAAAATGCCATTTTACAGTATGCACAATATAAAAAGTTTAATACCATTTATGACAAGCAATAATATTGGAATTGTGTTCCATACCGCTATGCATTGTGGTTATTTAGATGTCATCTTCCAAACATGTTTGATAACACCGTGCGTTGTGTCACAGAAATACATTTCAGATGTTTTTAGTGGATCAGCACCAGTGTCTAAATGTAGTGGGCCTACTTCAGAGGTGGAAAGACAAACTACTCCATCACTTTGCTGTAGCAGTAATTCATCCACAGTTGCTGAGATCGGAGACAGGAATGCCGCCACATCATTGTGCGATTCTGCCACCGACAGTGGATGTAGGTCCATGCCGGCTTAAGTTTTTCAACCATTCAAGTTCAGTTCAGTGAGAGAATAGTTTTAAGGTTGTGCTTTCCTGTCTGTCCTCAGAGTAACATTTCTGTACATGCCGCTTTGAGGGGTTTTTAAGCCAACTCATCCACTAAGGTATATTGTAAATACCAAACATTTTAATTAAAATATGTATTGTTTTGTTAAAAGTCATTGCTGTGTGTGTTAGATGCATAGGATCCATCACATCTAGTTTAGGACAGATGAAAAATAAATTGAGTGGTGTTTACGCTACTGCGTTAAGGCTGTCTTTAGTTGGTGGTGGTGGGTGGGATTGGTCAATCAGCACCCCCAACCCATCTTCCCACGGCCGTGCATGCATATGTAACTAGTGGGATTCAGTACCTCCACCAAGGTTAAGAACCACTGATTTAGATGCTCTGTAGTTACTGTGGAAACACCATCATCTTCTGTGACATTCATTCTCCAGTAAATCCCAGACACTGAGTTTATGTTCAATCAATGACAGACTGGACCAAAAAGGCAGATTTTCTTCATTTTTTTATACCATAACTTATATAATAACCCTCAACATCTACTTAATCAGTAACTAAAATGTTACTGAATAAGAAAATAGGGTTTGCCCCCCCTGCCTAAATAACATAAATTGCTGACAATAATATTTTAATAAATGATGATAAATCACTTTAAAAAGGTTAAATACAGAGAAAAATTCATTTTGGAAATACCATTAATGCTTTATGGGACTCTGTGATTTGTGAACTGTGACTCAGTTGGTAGAGTGGGTCGCCCAATAACTGAGAGGTTGGCGGTTCACCTCCCGGCTCTGTCTGTCCACACGTTGGGCAAGACACTGAACCCTAACTTGTTCTCCAAGTAGGACTGACAGAACCTTACATGGAAGCAGCACTTAGTGGGGTGTGTTTGAAAAGCGTTAAATAAGTGCAGACCATTTAAATGACACTTAAAAAAACAGCTTTGAAAATAACACAAGCCTTTAACCAATCATATTTCACCATACATATTGTCTAACCAATAAAATCTCCGCCATCTTGGATCCTCGGAAGTACAGGAGACAAGAGCACATGTTGGGTCACATGTATGAGTAGTGTCATGGTAAGTCCATTTTTAAATATAAACCACACATAAATGACAAATTTAAAAACATATTAATACATAGACTAAACTGTTTTTTAAAAAAAAAACTATTTTAGTCATTTCATATGAACAACTCGACAAATCCTTCTTTAAAACAGTAAAAAAAACAGATCTAAACCCTATGTTCCTGTTATGACCAACCCTTACGATGTGGAAACTAAGGGAAATAAACAAAACCTTATCACCTAAAATCCTGTCTAACCACATTATTTAAATTCCTGATGTCATGTGATGCAACAAGGAAGTACAGGAGACAAATTTAAAAACATGTTAATAGACTAAACTGGGTTTTTTAAAACTATTTTAGTCATTTCATATGAACAACTCGACAAATCCTTCTTTAAAACAGTAAAAAAGTAAAAGAAAAAATCCTAATTCACTCAGAAAATAAGACTTAATTGTCGCCTCATGAACCACATTTAATTTGTCATCGTCCATTAAACTTTACGTTCATCAACTTTTCAGAATTCATAACTAACGTGAATGTTTTTATGTATTTTTCATGATTTTAGAAACATTTTAAAGTTAAATGTTCTGTTTTTCAGCTAAATATGTTTATGGATAATGAAGACATTGTTCTTTTATCAATTATTTTTTACATTATATATAAAAATATATAAATATTTATGTAAGATAATATAAAAATATATACCCTAACAGGGCAAAGTCATTTAAAAATGATGGTACTCAAAAATAAAGGTCAATTTTGTAAAGTGAAACTTACTTTAGACCTTAAAACACTTAAAAACAAAAGTCATTCTTTTTTTAATGAATAATTGAATGAATTTAATTAAAGTCAGACTGGTTCTGTGCGTCAAGACAGATCTAAACCCTATGTTCCTGTTAAGACCAACCCTTACTCTGTGGAAACTAAGGGAAATAAACAAAACCTTATCACCTAAAATCCTGTCTAACCACATTATTTAAATTCCTGATGTCATGTGATGCAACAAGGAAGTACAGGAGACAAATTTAAAAACATATTAATAAATAGACTAAACTGGGGTTTTTTTTAAAACTATTTTAGTCATTTCATATAAACAACTCGACAAATCCTTCTTTAAAACAGTAAAAAAGTAAAAGAAAAAATCCTAATTCACTCAGAAAATAAGACTTAATTGTTGCCTCATGAACCACATTTAATTTGTCATCATCCATTAAACTTTACGTTCATCAACTTTTCAGAATTCATAACTAACGTGAATGTTTTTATGTGAGCAGTTTAATGACTGTAAACCACCGATTTTCTTCTGCAGTGCGGAGATTTCTTCCTTATTCTCTGTAATGGCCGTCTTGTTAGCTTCAATGCGTAGATCAAAACTTTTAAGTAGCTCGGTCTGCTCGTCCACCTTTTTCGTCAGCACTTGGATAGCATGGAGGATGGCCATGCTACCATCAAGTTCTTTGTTAACGTTCCAAGCTTTCATTTTTTTCGGATTTGGACTTTTTATTGGCGTATGTTTCGGATTTCCTTTGGATTCTTTTAGGCTGGTTAGGTCCATACCTTCTAGATCGCTGTCATCACATGCCTCTTGTAGGGCTAACAGGTTGTAATCGTGGAAAGACATTCTTGTATCTTACCGATTCTTATTTTCCACTACATAGGTGACAAATACTTTTTTTCAGTATGTAAACTTTATATATATTCTAGTTACACCTCTATAACGTCACTTTTAGGGACTCACAATTGTGAGCATCAATTGTGAATAATGACTCCCATCCGTTACATGGGGAATTTCATCTTCTCACCTCTGGACGGAGGTTTTTGGTCCCAAGGTGCAGGACACAGCGATTTAAAAAGAGCTTTGTTCCTGTTGCCATCACTGAGCTGAACAAGAAGCAGTGATATTGCACTTTGTTTACTTATCTTAGTCATCTATTTATTCCCTGGCTCTATTTATTTATTTATTTATTGAGGTTTTTTTTTTTTTTTTTTTTTTTTTTTTTTTTGATATTATTGTGACTCCAAACTTTTAAACTTTTAAACTTTGTTTTTACCCTTGTTTTTATTCCAGACTGTTTTTATCTTTCTGTGTTTCTATTGTTTTATTGTATTTTATTCATTTGATCTTATGTATTTTATTTCATTTTATTGGTGGAACACTGAGCACTTTGTTTTCCTTGATCACTCGACCTTGTTCAATGTTCAATGTGTGTCCTGTATGTTTTACGACTAAATTATCACTTTGACTGCAAGACAAATCTACCCACGGGTATTAATAAAGTAACCTTGAACCTTGAACCTTAAAAACTAGCTAATTATACGGAGCCCGCACAATTTCAACCTCTCACTCCGCCATCTTGGATCCTCGGAAGTACAGGAGACAAGAGCACATGTTGGGTCACATGTATGAGTAGTGTCATGGTAAGTCCATTTTTAAATATAAAACACACATAAATGACAAATTTAAAAACATATTAACAAATAGACTAAACTGGGTTTTTTTTAAAACTATGTTAGTCATTTCATATAAACAACTCGATCAATCCTTCTTTAAAACAGTACAAAAAGTAAAAGAAAAAATCCTAATTCACTCAGAAAA
This sequence comes from Siphamia tubifer, assembly GCA_020466265.1. Taxonomy (NCBI): domain Eukaryota; kingdom Metazoa; phylum Chordata; class Actinopteri; order Kurtiformes; family Apogonidae; genus Siphamia; species Siphamia tubifer. The sequence goes on from CM035803.1 coordinate 5,405,172, forward strand.
TAAGACTTAATTGTCGCCTCATGAACCACATTTAATTTGTCATCGTCCATTAAACTTTACGTTCATCAACTTTTCAGAATTCATAACTAACGTGAATGTTTTTATGTGAGCAGTTTAATGACTGTAAACCACTGATTTTCTTCTGCAGTGAGGAGATTTCTTCCTTATTCTCTGTAATGGCCGTTATGTTAGCTTCAATGCGTAGACCAACCCTTAAACTAAGGGAAATAAACAAACGCCTAAAATCCTGTCTACCCACATTATTTAAATTCCTGATGTCATGTGATGCAACAAGGAAGTACAGGAGACAAATTTAAAAACATATTAATTAATAGACTAAACTGTTTTGTTTAGTTTTTTTACTATTTTAGTCATTTCATATGAACAACTCTACAAATCCTTCTTTAAAATGGTTAAGAAGAAAAAAAATCCTAATTCCCTCAGAAAATAAGACTTCATTGTCGGCTCTTGAACCACATTTCATTTGTCGTCATCCATTCAACCTTATGTTCATCAACTTTTTAGAATCATAACTAACTAATATATTTAGCTCGTCAGCGTTCACAATCTCTTCTCCTCCCTCAATTCTCAACAGATTTCAATTCTGATCGATTCATTAGATAGATCTAAGCATTAGGCATAAAACATATCACTTTGTTTGTCAAAATTTACTATTGTAACCAATTTGTTTACAACTTTGTTTATTTTTCCAGTCTGTCACTAAAATTTCTTCTCCTCCCTCAATGATTAACGGATTTCAATTCTGATTTTATGATCTATTGAATGACTCTTTTTTGTTGATAGTAAGACATCACAGCTGTGAGGTGTGGATGAGCACAGGGACATTGGCACTATCTTTTATGTACTTTTCATTTAGGATCATTCTGAAATTGAATGTTCTAAGTACCTGTGACAGATCTAAGCTTTATGTTCCTGTTTACACCAACCCTTACTATGTGGAAACTAAGAAACAAAGGAATCTTATCTTAAAACATTAACTACTGACTAATGTGTTGTAAAGACTTCAACTATCTAAACTATCTACAACTCGACGTCAGGATCTTCAAGTAGGAAAGTGCACTTAATAAAACCATTTCAAACAGAAATAGCCTAGTTAAGGGGATGTAGACCTTGTCATGTTGCATATAGATATTACCACATTGTAAACAGTAACATGTCAATAAATATGAAATAATAGTTGACAGATTATTTAGACCTTGTCATTTCTAGTGCAGTGATACCTCAAATTACGAAAGCCTCTGCTAACAAAAAAATCCAAGTTACGAAAAACCTTTACCTCAATTTTTCGTCCCTGAATACGAAAGAAAATTCTATTTATGAAAAGAAACTGAAACCATCCGAGACAAAAATACAGTACATTTCTATACGCAACTACGTAATTTATATAAATATGTCACGTACGTAGCATCCCATTGGCTATGAGGGAGCTTCCCATGATGCTTTTTGTTACCCTTTGACCCTCATTCATCACAGAGCAGCTGCTGTGGCTGCCGGTAACACAGACATTTTAATGAGTCCAAGTTTGGGGGGGTGTCAGAAAAACGGTATATTGTTCTTGCTTGGTTTCTAATTTTTCTTTTTCTTTCTATCTTTCTTTCTCTTTCTTTTTCTTTCGTCAGCCCTTTGAGCTCTAATTTGACCCCCTGAACATGCACGAAAACTCCCTAAATTTTGCACACACCTCAGAAAATTACAAGTATTTATAGGTTACATAAAAGTCGGTAAAGAAATGTGTCTACAGCACCACCTAGAAAAGGTGAAATACTTTTTATTAGGCCAGATCACACCCTAGTGCAGTTAGAGCTACGAACATGTGTACAAGTATTTGTCATATGATGATGAACAAAAAACCTCATGATGACCTCGCCCATAACCCAACAGGAAGTCCGCCATCTTGGATTGAAATTTAAAATTAAAATTTATCTATCTCCTCCTTGGCCGTTGGACTAAATGAGCTCAAAATCGGTGAACACGATCTAGAGAAGTGGGATTTCAAAAGTTATCCAATTTATTTGGAAAAGTTGCATCGTTTTCATGCTACGCTGTCGCAAATTTTGCAAAGATTTTGGGAAAATTTTCCACTACATAAACTACTTCAGCTCTGACCTACGAACACTGATTTGGCTGAAATTTGACACAGACGTCTATCTCCCAGGTCTACATCCATATAACGACATTCTGGTTTTGTACTATAGCGCCCCCTAGAAATGTACTTTTATTAAAATGGCTGTAGTTCGGACATACAAACACCAATTTGGCTGAAAAATGACTCTGATGTCTGTCTACCAGGTCTACACCTGTTTGTCATACGAAATTGTTATTTCGCACTAGAGCGCCCCCTACAGATTCGCACAAATACACCGTTAGTAAAATGGCAGTAGGACATACAAACACGGATTTGGCTGAAATTTGACTCAGACGTTTATCTCTCGGTCCTACAACAGTTTATCAATAGAAATTGCGATTTTGCTCTATAGCGCCCCCTACAGCATGGCCTTTACTAAAATGGCTGTAGATCTCCCAACGCTAACCCTAACACCGATTTGGCTGAAATTTGACTCGGACGTCGCGTGGGGAGGCGGTCGCGAGAGGAAGCGGTCGCGAGGAATGGCGAAGGCCTTTGAGACTGCTTGCAGTTTTAATGTAATGTTTGCTATGGTGTGACGGATGTGTCGCCCAATCACCCTTATGGAGAAACTGCCCATACTTTACACATATTCCCTGTATTTTCTAATATGTGAAGAAAAGACAAAATGAATGTTTGTTGATTTTCAGTGTGAGACAACAAGACTAAACATGTGTAACCTGCACATTCACCAAACCCTTTTTTATTCAAAATTAATGACCTTTTTCTTCCAAATTCAAAATATAGGTATATGTTTTACTGGTGCACAAAATGAAGTGTGCATTAACATCACAGTGTTAGAGAAGAAAAGTAAAAGATTGCATGAACTATATGAATTACATACCTTACTTATTATTGATTGTATTTATCATTCATTTTCTGAACCCAATTTATCCTCACTAGGGTCATAGAAAATAAACAATTAAAAAAAAATAATTTTATATTAAATTCCAGACATAGGTGTATATCGTACTGGTGCATAAGTGTTCCTTTAGTTTTGCTGGTGCTGGACTAGAATTGCTTAATTTGGCGTTACAGATCATGGAGATAGGACGCTGACTCCCATCACGTTCCATTATTCATGTGAATCCTTATTGTACACAGTCGTCCAACCATTTTCTTTTTTTGCTCGACATAATATGGATTAAAATATTAAAGAATTCACACAATGTACCATCACATGTCCAAACTATTCCACAAAGGCCTGATGTGGCTGTAGGTTTTTATTTCACAGTTTGACCTTTTTTTACTCTCTGAAGACTGAGATCATTTAATTAATTGAGTCACGTCTGGTATGTTGCTGCTTATTTGGAACAAAAACTAGTTTACCCATGCTTGGATTAGTGGATCAACAGGTTTGACAGTTGTGATCAGTAGATGGTTTTGGTCAACAGCAGATGTTTGGGTCTTTAAGGGTTAAACTATTTAGTGACAGTAGGTGTGACATCACAGGTTATATTTAAGCCAATAAGCAGGTACTTCACATTAGATCCAAACAGCGGTAGAGAGGCTGCACCACATACACACCAAAGACCAAACTCAAAGCTGTGAGTATTTCTACTCTTTCTCTTAATGGGACTAATAAAGGATTATCTTATATTTGATCCACATTTCATTTTCTTTCTAACATCTTGTGTTGTAGTTTTTTGTAATTAATAATTAACTTATGTTTGTGTCTTTTCACTAAAGAAAAAATTCTAGTCTGGTAATATCCCTGTGCTACCACAGGGATATTGTGAATTACTGTTTAAAATTTTGACATGAACTACTTTTCAAATTATAATTTCACAAAAATGACTACATTCTATGCATTTTGTTTGTGTACAGTAATTTCTCCCAAATTATTTTGGTACAATAGTTGCACATTTCCCATCTGGCAACACTGGCCAAGACAATATCCAGAGTCAGTGAAGCAGTGTCAGTGTTTCAAGGGCAGTTTACACCAGGACGATTGTGACTAAAAACCAAAAAATATTTTATCGGAAGAGCCTTTCGTCTACACAAGAATTGTGGGAACGTAGTCTAAGATTCTCAGTGATGACAAATAATATTCTGATTTGGCCTTTTTAATAAAAGAATTGCTTTTATGTGTTAACTGTGGGAGAAGTGGGATCTTCTGCTGTTCTGGCCACAGTTCACTCATGGCTTATATCTGGGGGGGGGCAGTGTTGTTTTTTTGTTTTTTTCCATAGAAAAAAACTTGGATTGGATGTTCTGACCCTCATTCCCACACAAATAACTCAAATCACTAAATGAACATTTCAAATCAACAGTTTCTCTGATGGTGCAGTTCATGTGGCATTTTCTGTTTCCTTGTTGGGGGGTCATCTTGGTCCGTATACGTGTTGTTCCTTTGCTCATGAATGGGAATTGGGAAAAATAAAAACAGGGGTTTTTCCACTGATCTTTTGTGTTTTATACATATATATATATATATATATATATATATATATATATATATATATATATGGCTTAACAGAGAATGTGTTCTGATGAGCTAAGGAGTCTAATGTTTGACAATGTGTTAATATTTTATATGTCTGACCTTTGACCAGAGTGTGTGCAGCATCACATTAACCTCTGATCGTTTCCCAACTTGAGATCAGTGCCAACAAAAGTCATGTGACCCTGAGTCTACGTGACCAAGTCTTACGTTGAGCACATTAACCGGAAGAATTAGATCATGGGTTCAAAGATGTGAAGAATAAAGGATGATTTTTTCTGACTCAAATCCACAATCGTTTCTGATCTTTTTTATCTACAACTCAAGTTATTTTTGGAACGTAAGCTCAGCGATAAATGAGCGACTACTGTAATAGTAATGGAGTCATACCTACAGTTACTTATTTCCATTTTTATTACTTTACAGGATCAGTCATGTCAGGACAAGCTAACGATGGTGGTATTGTTACCAAGAGAGACATCGAAGGAATTGAAACAACAACACTGAACATGAGGATCGAAACTGAGACCAAATCAGATAATAAAAGTTGTAAGTGTGTTTTTGAATTCCAGGACATGACTGAGAACATAATAATATGACATATAAGATACGACTAACAATCCTACAGTAAGGAAACAGTGATGTTTACAACAGCTAAATACAAAATACAGACACATTCAGCATGTGAAATATAAATGACAATCTGCAGTTTATACGACTGCTTCTGTACATACATGTTTATTACACTGTAGTTACACATAGGGGGTGTTACTGTGAACTGGTTTATACTCTGGTACCTGTGGTCAAGAAGGGTGGGAGGGGTTAGTCATGATGATGTCAGCAGCAGTGAGTAATGCTACAGTTACTTTTATTGGTAACTACTTACTTTTATAGTGCAGTAACTCAGTTATGCTAGTTACTTCTCCCAAAAAGTAACTAATTACATTTTCAAAGTAACATGCCCAACACTAGTGATAACTAGTAACAACTGTTGCCAGTTATAAAAATGGTCATTTCTTTAACCTCTTGAGACCCAGGAAAGTACAAGTTTTAACTTGTTTTATGTGAAATAATTGCCTTTTTTGGAAACAACACAATGCGATAGTTTTTTTCAGATACATTTTTTTAATTTTTAATCTCACTCAACATTGGTTGGGAGAGATAATTTTGCTCAGTGTGTGTCTGTGTGTCCGCAGAGACATAACCTGCTATAACTCAATGAAGACTTGAGATATGGCCATGAAATTACATGGACATATACATATAGATAATGTGCATCAGATGCAATGATCTATCTGAGTAAAAGTCAAAGGTCATGGTCACAATTAATTACAATTAATTAATGCAGAATGAAGGTTTCTACATTTGTCATTGTTGATATTTTCACCTACGACCAATAGTCTTTGAGATATCTGGAGGTCAAAGGTGACATGTCGCTTCTGTAAATGGTAAATGTTCTGCACTTCTATAGTTCTTTTCCACCTTCATGGTTCAAAGCTCTTTACATTAGCCTCTCATTCACCCATTCACACACACACTCATACACCAGTAGGTTTCTAAGGTCAAAGGTCAGTTCTATTGGGGGCCTAAGCCAGGGTTCAGTGTCTTGCCCAAGGACACTTCGACATGTGGACAGCCAGAGCCGGGACGCGAACCGCTAACCTCTCGGTCATTGGGCGACCCACTCTACCAACTGAACCACAGCCGCCCTGTAACATTGTGTGTGTAAAAAAAATAGACATCTTACGCTATAACTTAATCAATACTGGATATATTATCATAATATTACACACACTGACACATATGTACATATAATGAAATTATATTTTAAAAGGTCAAAATCACATCATTGCCTCTAATTAAAGAACTTTTTTTATAGAACCTTGGCTGAACTTTATTCTTTGTTCTTCATTTGTCCAGATAGTAATAAAGGAGCCGGACATCAGGCAATGGCTGGTGGTGTGGTGGCTGCCGACAAAGTCCACAACGTCAAAGCATCAGAGGGTGTGGATTTCTCTGTGAGTGTGAAACGAAACTGAGAAAGGTAATGTTTCCAAAGGTCATTTCACTTCTAAATCATATTTACACACATGAATCCAAACTAAGAACACAGTTTGTGTTTTTCTATTGTCTGTGTTATGTTTTTAGTCCAAATATACATTAGGGACAGATGAATATGCAGAAGTGTATTTTAGGTGGAAGCTAACGTAGCATTGACATGAATGAACCAAGTGTAACAGACACACTGTTGTTCTCAGATCCAGCAGGACCTTCCTTCTTCTCAGGTAAAGACCATGTGTTTGATCATTTCCTCAATCACTGCTACGACTCACATCTGGAATATATCACTAATGTACTGTGACCATAACTAACACTAACTACTGGACTAAACTAAAACTAACTACTGGACTAAACTAACACTAACTACTGGAGTAAACTAACACTAACTACTGGACTAAACTAACACTAACTACTGGACTAAACTAAAACTAACTACTGGAGTAAACTAACACTAACTACTGGACTAAACTAACACTAACTACTGGACTAAACTAAAACTAACTACTGGACTAAACTAACACTAACTACTGGAGCAAACTAACACTAACTACTGGACTAAACTAACACTAACTACTGGACTAAACTAAAACTAACTACTGTACTAAACTAAAACTAACTACTGGACTAAACTAACACTAACTACTGGACTAAACTAACACTAACTACTGGACTAAACTAAAACTAACTACTGGACTAAACTAAAACTAACTACTGGACTAAACTAACACTAACTACTGGACTAAACTAACACTAACTACTGGACTAAACTAAAACTAACTACTGGACTAAACTAACACTAACTACTGGAGTAAACTAACACTAACTACTGGACTAAACTAACACTAACTACTGGACTAAACTAACACTAACTACTGGACTAAACTAAAACTAACTACTGTACTAAACTAACACTAACTACTGGACTAAACTAACACTAACTACTGTACTAAACTAACACTAACTACTGGACTAAACTAACACTAACTACTGGACTAACTAACACTAACTACTGTACTAAACTAACACTAACTACTGGACTAAACTAACACTAACTACTGGACTAAACTAAAACTAACTACTGGACTAAACTAACACTAACTACTGGACTAAACTAACACTAACTACTGGACTAAACTAACACTAACTACTGGACTAACTAACACTAACTACTGGACTAAACTAACACTAACTACTGGAGTAAACTAAAACTAACTACTGGACTAAACTAACACTAACTACTGGAGTAAACTAAAACTAACTACTGGACTAAACTAACACTAACTACTGGACTAAACTAACACTAACTACTGGACTAAACTAACACTAACTACTGGACTAACTAACACTAACTACTGGACTAAACTAACACTAACTACTGGAGTAAACTAAAACTAACTACTGGACTAAACTAACACTAACTACTGGACTAAACTAACACTAACTACTGGACTAAACTAAAACTAACTACTGGACTAAACTAACACTAACTACTGGACTAAACTAAAACTAACTACTGTACTAAACTAACACTAACTACTGGACTAACTAACACTAACTACTGTACTAAACTAACACTAACTACTGTACTAAACTAACACTAACTACTGGACTAACTAACACTAACTACTGTACTAAACTAACACTAACTACTGGACTAAACTAACACTAACTACTGGAGTAAACTAAAACTAACTACTGTACTAAACTAACACTAACTACTGGACTAAACTAACACTAACTACTGTACTAAACTAACACTAACTACTGGAGTAAACTAAAACTAACTACTGTACTAAACTAACACTAACTACTGGACTAAACTAACACTAACTACTGGAGTAAACTAAAACTAACTACTGTACTAAACTAACACTAACTACTGGACTAAACTAAAACTAACTACTGTACTAAACTAACACTAACTACTGGACTAAACTAACACTAACTACTGTACTAAACTAACACTAACTACTGTACTAAACTAACACTAACTACTGGACTAACTAACACTAACTACTGTACTAAACTAACACTAACTACTGGACTAAACTAACACTAACTACTGGAGTAAACTAAAACTAACTACTGTACTAAACTAACACTAACTACTGTACTAAACTAACACTAACTACTGGAGTAAACTAAAACTAACTACTGTACTAAACTAACACTAACTACTGTACTAAACTAACACTAACTACTGGACTAAACTAACACTAACTACTGGAGTAAACTAAAACTAACTACTGTACTAAACTAACACTAACTACTGGACTAAACTAACACTAACTACTGGACTAAACTAACACTAACTATAGGGTTAGTTAAGTCATTTACAAACTATAATGTCACAAGAAAAAGTGAAAAAGTTTGAACATTAAATGTTTAAGAAAATCTACCACAATTTTAAAAATGTTTTGCTTCTTCGTGTAAAAATATGTTAAAGCAAAACATTGTTAAAATCACATTATTTTCATATTTTTTGTTTGTAGTTTGATTTAGTGCAAAATAGTCCCATTAAATTAATGGGAGTATTTTCTTTTACAAAGACAAAAGTTGTCAGTTATTATTTACATGATATTTTAGGTTAGGTTTTATGAAAATAAAAAAAAACTTTAAATGTTCCATATTTTCAAAATGTAATTAGTAAAATATCTTTTTGTTTCTAAAATTAATGTTGTTGTGAGCAGAAAGTTGTAAAAAAAGAAAAGAATAGAATATGAAAAGAACAATATCATAAACAGAACTGAATATCAGAACATCTTTAACCTCTTCCACCCTGAGCCTATTTTCAGAGAAAAACGCCTAAAAAAACATACCCAAAGTAAATGAAGAATTGCTCCACAATCCTAAGGTTTATATGGATGTTCTTTGTATCTATGGACATCTACAGGCTTCACACAATCTATTCCCATTGTCTAAAATAGTGTAGCTACTACTATGACTGAATAAACTGGAATAAACTAAAAGATAAAATAGAATTTTTTGGTCTCGCCTGAATTTATTATTTTTTTGACAAAAGAAAACACCCTGCTAACAATGATTCCATGAATATAGACACTATTGATCACCTTCAGTAACTCCTTTCCAACACAGGAACAAAAGTTGATAGAATTAGAGCAAAGGACAAAGCCTCCAGAAAGGTTTAAGTCCAGATAACACCAGGCGGACACTGCATTTGGCACAGTTTGGTACACTGTTGTGCCAAACTGTTCCAAATACATTATTTTAATTTTCCAGTAAAATCTGTCTGGAAAATACAACTCATATCCATTACAGAAGTCTATTACTGTTTACTGAAGGTTTTAGAAATGAAATTTACCTTGTGTTTCATCAACTTCTACCTTTGTGCACAACTAAAATGAATAAAACCATATAAACATGGATTATTATGTCTCCAAATGGAGTAGTTTTATTAAGAACTTACTCCAAACAATATAATAATATATCAATAATAATAATAATAATACACTTTAGTAAAAATCTAATATAAAGTTGAACAAATGTGCAAAAATATATGATAAATTCAATTAGAATAAATATAAATATCAAAATTAGTGCAAATTTACTAAACAAAATAACTAATACAAACATTCAAAACACAAACTATTGCAATAAAGTCCAAAAATATCCATGTGTTATCATCAGGTGGGGGCTGGTTTATCATTAGGTTGGGGGGGCTGGCAGCAGACTGAACTGGTCCATGTGTTTCTGCAAAAAGCTGTTTTATTTGTGTCATCCTCCTACCTAGGAAAAATGAAGACAATCATGATTTGAGACTTTTTCCTTCTCATGAAATGATAGAATGTTATTTATTTTTGACAGAGAAAGTGAATAAATCCTCAAACAATCATTGATTAATTATAAACTTATCTACTTATGTGTAAAAATAACAATAAAATGAGAAATGAGACTGAAAAAATACTACTATAGTCAACAGTGTTTGCATGTGTATAGTATAAAATGTAGTATTATTGTTATTATTATTATTAGTTTGTAAAAACAGATATCAGTAAGATACAACAACTTACTGGGTAGATGTTCATCCTGTTTGGAGTTCATATCCACAGTCAGATCTCAGTCAGATGTTGAACATTCAGCTGCTTCTCTGTAGTGTCTCTGTTGTTTACACGCTAGCACGCGGCTAATAGCTAACACTTCATAAAGCTTACCAGTAACATTCAGGAAAATACACTGTCACTCACTGTTACTCACTAAAACTCTCTAAAATGACTTAAAACTAAGAGTAAAGTCAGTAAATATGTCTATAACCGGTACACAGATGTGTCGTAGCGTGTCTGCCCAGGGCCAGTCCCGTGCATGCGCCCGACATGCGCAACGATGCCAACCTTTCACCTTTTACGGATGCATTTCCTGTCCAGAAGGAAATGTAGTTCATGGAATGTGAGGTGTCAAAGGATTCAGGAGAATCTCCTCTTTCAAACGCCTACAAACATGGCTGCCTTATCGTTCTCCAGAACAAGATATAGATGAATTAATGGCGCGTATCGACGATTAAAAATAACTTACATTTCACCACACATATTAAAGATCATGTTTAAAGGTGACTTTTATCACTAAAATACACTTTATATCTACTTTTATGAACATTAGGGTCTTAACTTTGAGCAAAAGTTGAAACAAATTTCCATTGTCCAGATTTATTATATGTTAATAATTAATGAAAAATTACACAATTTTCTCGGCCCACGGGCTTAATCCGAAATGTCAATTCAAATTTGTGTCTGATTTTTAATGAATCAATTTTTCCAGGGTGGTTTTTATTTATGAAATGGTTTTAAAATCTGCTGTAAATGACTGTTTTTCCAGAAGTCTCTGTTTTCAGATCATTTATAAATGAATAATATTATAATTCTGCTCAAACAGCTTCTAGTGCAGATGTGAGTCACATGACCAGAGGTCTGAGTCACATGACTAGAATGAGTCGATAAAAGCTAGAACATCATCATTAGAATGTTTCCAGTTGCATCCATCCAAACATGTGTCAGTTTTCAAACGTTTCCATCACATCTGCATTTGTCCACAGGATAAATAAACACATCTAGTGCAGAATCCTCCCAAAGACAATCCCTCCTCTTCTGTTTTACAGGAACACACGACTGCTGTCACTGAGAGTCTGAGAATATTCTAGAAGGATCCAACATCTAATATCCAGACCTGGAGCTACAAGGTTAAGGGTTAAGTTTAGGGTTAATGGTGAAGGTTAAGGGTTCAAAAAGTCAAATGACATGAAAAAAATGTTTGGAAACTATCCTTTAAAACATGAACCTGAAATGTATTAACAAACATCATTACAATATTCTGTGTCTTCCCCTCTTTCTCTTTCTGTTTTATGCTGTTTAAACATGATTCATGTTTTGTCTCATATTTTTTCAGTAGTTCTTTGTATGGGTTCATATTTAGGTTGAATTTGTGGATATTGTTCAGAAAATCAAAAACCACCCTCTGTACACTGACTGTTTTATTCATGTTCTGTTCTGAATAAAAATGCATTTGACACAAAGTACTTTTCTTCTAAAACATTAATATGTGTAAGAGTATATATATATATATATATATATATATATATATATATATATATATATATATATATATCTTTACTTTGTTAAAATTCTACTCAGAGTAAAAGCAAAAGTACAAATCTAAAAGTGTACGTATAAAAGTAAAAGTACACAGTAAATTTTGTAGTGTTAAATCAACACTTAGAGAGTTTATTTAACTTCTTCTAGAGTGTATTTGGTCCCATTGTCTCCAAATTAACACTGCAAAATCTACAGTGTATAAAGTGACTTCATTTAAAATGTAACTTGAGAACAAGTTACTTTATTACTTTCATTTATTTAATGCAATAAAATGATGAGTTATGAATAAAGTTCAGCACAAGTTGTTTTAGTCAACGTTGAGGCATATTAAAGTACACATCCACATTTAAAATAACCACCGCTGAGTTCAGTAACATGTTCCTCAACACAAGGAAAACAAGGACCGGTCAACATTTCACGACCAGAATCCGGGAGATTTTTGCGGTGGCGGTGGGTGTTCAATTCAATTCAACTTCATTTAAAAAGTTGTTTCTGTGTTCTATTCATATTTTGGCTCCATGGTTTAGACACTGATGAATGAGTTGATTCTGAATGAGTTTGGGCCTATTTATTTAGTTTATCTTGTTTATTTTGTTTATTTGGCTTGTGGTGAAGGGACAGGAGTGAATGTTTTTGAAGTTATTGATGAGATTGGGGGTGGGATTAAATAAGTGTTATGTATATAAGGCGGCTGTGGTTCAGTTGATAGAGTGGGTCGCCCAATGACCCATGTTGGCGGTTCGCGTCCCGGCTCTGGCTGTCCACATGTCGAAGTGTCCTTGGGCAAGACACTGAACCCTGGCTTAGGCCCCCAGTAGGACTGACCTTTGACCTTAGAAACCTACTGGTGTATGAGTGTGTGTGAATGGGTGAATGTGAGGCTACTGTGCTTTGAGCACCATGAAGGTGGAAAAGCGCTATATAAGTGAAGTCCATTTACCATTTATATATATATGTGTGTGTGTGTGTGTGTGTGTGTGTGTGTGTGTGTGTGTGTGTGTGTATTGTATGAAATGCTTGAAATAAACAAATGAATCAATCCAGACAAACACTCAAATGTTCTTAGACAAAAATGTTATTAACACCCTGGTCTTCGTAGTCATTAATGATGATTCCACCCAGGGTGTAAAGAGCATATGTATGGTGGGGGGCACCCAGGTGTACATAGAGTGTTATTCACACCCACACATACAGTAAATACAGTATTTACAATATACCTGAAGCCAGTTGCTTTTCAGTAAAATACTGAATTCATATTTCTCAACATTGCCACAGCTTATTAAGACTTTTCTTTTGAAATGTTAAATCTTATGCTTTATGCATTCTATTATGCAGTTCAGCTGATTAACTGATGAATAAAAGTACATTTCTTCATAACTATTTGTTTACCGTTATGTACAGCCATAATTGATTGGTCTTAACGCTGCTTACTTCCCCTTTTGACATGATTCACTATCGTCGTTCTGAACATACGCCTGTTCCAAGGAATACATTTCTAGACCTGCCTTAATTCTCTGAACCTTATGCTTACAACACACATAACATAACACGCCTTCATTATTATGAAATAGATGTTCAACCTTGTGGATAATGACATTTGATCAGGTTTGGTCAAGCCAATTTTAGAGTGATCTGAAATATATATAGTCTATAAAAGTCAAAATTATATTATATACATGCTTGCACATTATTGGTTGAATGTCTGGGATGAATGCATTAGTGCATGTAAACGATGTAAGGAAAGCCGATGCATCAAACTGGAACCACAATTACTGTTAAGCATTATGGCTGTACATGAAGGTAAACTAATACAGTACATGTCACACAAAACTATGACTCTATGTACACCTGGGTGTAAAGAGCATCTGCCTTCAAACTATTTTACACAGTATGTTATACATACATGCCAAGACACAGAAACAGAACAGTCACTGCATGAACATAAAGCCCTGCATAAACCACCTGGACATGGTTAACACGGTACTGTCCTGGAACACACACATTTCATTTATTGTAGGTAAAGGGAGAAAAAAATGAAATAAATTATATATATATATATATATATATATATATATATATATATATATATATATATATATATATATGACCTTTGGCCAGAGTGTGTGCAGCATCACATTGACCTCACATTTCCCAACAGTAAAAGTTACATAACGTGACCAAGCCTAAATTCGGGCACACACAAGAGTTAGATCATGTGATCAAAATGTATAAAATGTGTGATGTGAAGAACAAAGGATGAATTTTTCTGACTCGAATCCACAATCGTGTCTGATCTTCTTTTTATCTACAGCACGGGTTATCTTTAGAAGGTAAGCTCCACGATAAATGAAGGACTACTGTAATAGTAATGGAGTCATACCTACAGTTACTTCTATACATTTGTATTTCTTTATTTACAGCCTCAGTCATGTCATCAAATGCTGGCGGTGGTGGTGTTGTATCCAAGAGAGACATCAAAGGAGTCGAAACAACATCACTAAACATGAAGATCGAAACCGAGACCAAATCACAGGACGGAAATTGTAAGTGTTTTTTTGAATTCCAGAAAAGTTCAGACATGACTGAGAATATAAAAATATGAGATAAGATACGACTAACAATCCTACAGTGATGTTTACAACAGCTAAATACAAAAACCAAAGTGTAGAAACATTCACCATGTGAAATATAAACGACAATCAGCTGTTTATACGACTGCTTCTGTACATACATGTTTATTAGACTGTAGTTACACATGGGTGTTACTGTCATAGAAACCATTTCTGTCAACTAGTTAAATAGTGAGGGACTCAATTCTCACTAGTTAACTAGTAAGGCCTAAATCCTTACTAGGTAACTAATTAACTTTTTTCTCATCTAGTGTCACTAGTTAACTAGTTAAAACTAGCCAGTGAAGTGAAGCTTCAGCCAATCAGACAGATGAGGTGGGCGGGTGTTTAGAGCACATGCAAAGTAGATGGTATTTAAATATTTACAGAGCGAATGATTGTCACTGCACTCATTGACTTCATTCATTAGAAACACTGGCTGAACTTGTTCTTTGTTCTTCATTTGTCTAGATTGGGCTAAAGGGGCCAAACATCAGGCAGTAAGTGGTGGTGTGGTGACTGCCGACAAAATACAGGACATCAAAGCAACAGGAGGTGTGGATTTCTCTGTGAGTGCAAAACGAAACTGAGAAAGGTAATGTTTCCAAAGATCATTTCACTTCTAAATCACATTTACACACATGAACCCAAACTAAGAACACACTTTGTGTTTTTCTATTGTCTGTGTTATGTTTTTATTTGTATGGTTAAACACAAACGTTTCCATCACATCTGCATTTGTCCACAGGATAAATAAACACATCTAGTGCAGAATCCTCCCAAAGACAATCCCTCCTCTTCTGTTTTACAGGAACACACGACTGCTGTCACTGAGAGTCTGAGATTATTCTAGAAGGATCCAACATCTAATATCCAGACCTGGAGTCACAAGGTTAAAGGTTAAGTTTAGGATAATGTTCAGGTTAATGGTGAAGGGTTTACGTTTCAAAAAGTCAAATTACATGATAAAATGTTTGTAAACTATCCTTTAAAACATGAACCATGAAAAAAACTGAAATGTATTAACAAACATCTGTTGAATTTTACAATATTCTGCTTCAGCTCCTCATCCCCCCCCCCTCTCTTTCTGCACTGCTTTATGCTGTTTAAACATGGTTCATGTTTTGTTTTCATCATTTTTATTCTATCTTTTCATATTTTTTTCAGTGGTTCTTTATATCTGTTCATGTTTGAGTTGAGTTTGTGGATATTGTTCAGAAAATCAAAAAACACCTCCTGTACGATGATTGTTTTATTCATTTTCTGTTCTGAATAAAAATACATTTCAAACAAAAGACTTTTTGTCTAAATTTGTCCTAAATTAGTAATAGTTATGCAGAGCCTAACCCTAACCCTAACCCCCCCCCCAAGTTACTGTCCAGTGTCTGCACAGTAACTGGTCTGAACATTTATCTATTGGGTCTGTTATTTCCAAGTGTGCTATTAGCACAATGCTAGGCTAGTGCTATTAGCACAATGCTAGGCTACTTAGCTTTTCACAGAGGCTTGAGTAAACACTGTCACCAAGTGCTTCATTAAATCAGTGGTATTCCAGCCTTTACATGTAAATGTCTTTAACATGTGTTAGGTCATTTACTGGCAAAATTAGGCCAATTTTCCTGTCAAAGTTTTCTCTGTGGATTAATTCAATTCAATTCAACTTTATTTATAAAGCCCTAAATCACAACAAAGTCATCTCACAGGGCTTTACAAAAACACAATCAACTACAGAGATATATGAAAAGTCCCAAGCATCCCCTGTCCTTAGACCCTCCCCTGTCCTTAGACCCTCCCCCTGTCCTTAGACCCTCCCCCTGTCCTTAGACCCTCCCCCTGTCCTTAGACCCTCCCCCTGTCCTTAGACCCTCCCCCTGTCCTTAGACCCTCCTTCTCTGCAAGAAAAAACTTCCAAACCCAGTGGGAAAAAGAAGAAATCTTGAGGAGAACCACATTGAAGGACAGATCCACTCCCATGGACGGACAGACTATAGATGAACGTCCATATATAGATGCAGGAAGGGGGGCTGGACCAGACAGGCAGGGGCGGTGGTCCGGGGTCACAGGTCGGCACAGGCGAGATACTGCAGATCCTGTCGTCCATGGCTCCCGTGCAGACACTGTCAGGAGAGCCACCACTCCCCCCAGGGGGGGAGGGGGGAAAGGGGACACCAGGTGACTAGTCATGAACAGACTTGGTATGAAAGATAGGTTATAAAAATGACAGAAACAGGTGTGAGGGAGAGAAAGAGAAGAAAGAACTCAGTGTCTGTACTTCCCCCAGCATTCTATGTTACGTTTTCAGGAGACACAAGCGAGCAAATGTTGTTTTTATGATGATACAGTGGTTTGTCATTAGTTTCCAATGCATGATTAAATATTCTAACACTGTTCTTATGCAGAAATATAATTTTAGTTTTCAAAGGATGGCATGTAGTTAAATTCACAATAATTTATTATTAATTAATTCTTACTTTAATCACACACAGTGAGAGATAGATCTCCTGGTAGATGATTCTCAGTCAAGTTAAATCCAAACATACTAATGACTAATGTTTTGTGCTTTCTTACATTAAAACTAAGCTGCCATCGTTGGCCTGTGTGTGTGTGTGTGTGTGTGTGTGTGTGTTTCAACCTGCGCACAGTTCAACTATGCATCTATGAGTTGTCAGATAATCAACAAATTACATTTATACGTTCCATAAATGATCTCTATCAACTGGAGAACATCAGCCAAATTATCTCCAGATTTAATTTTAATGTTCAGATCTAATAAATGACAGGAAATACCTGAATTGTATAGTGCAAACTTTTTTCAGTCCCATTGCTTAGCCCAGAGGGGGGTCTGTGGGCCTCCCCCAGAAAACAAAATAACTTTGTAGATGCAATTTTGTGTATTCTAGTGCATTATAGGGTGACCTGTTTCACAAATCCTAACCCCATGACACAGATATAGAACACTATAGAGCATGTTAGCATGTTAGCATGTTAACATGTCCAGCCTCAGGTGCCACAGCTGCCTTCACATGAACAGCCTTCCTATGTTTCTCACACTATCAGGGAAGATATTGCCAACTGATGTTCATACTAGCAGTGTTACTCCCAAATAAAGATGGCACTGATTAAACTGAGACATCTCAAAACCACTCACATACTTGTGTCATTTATCATTTCAAACTCATTCATTTCTACCAACTCCAGGCCCATCTCCTTATTACCACAATTTTCCAAAATACTCGAAAAATTCTTTGATAACAGACTGGAAGAATTCATAATTAAACATAAATGACTCAGCGAAATTCAATATGGGTTCAGATCAAACAGGTCAACATCACTAGCAATAATAGAAGCCATACAGGAAATCACAAATGTTAAATGTTCTGCACTTCTATAGTTGTTCAACCTTCATGGTTCAAACCTCTTTACATTAGCCTCACATTCACCCATTCACACACACTCATACACCAGTAGGTTTCTAAGGTCAAAGGTCAGTCCTACTGGGAGACTAAGGGTTCAATGTCTTTGCCTAAGGACACTTGGACATGTGGACAGCCAAAGCCGGGACGCAAACCGCCAACCCTTCAGTCATTGGACCAAAGTCTACCAACTGAGCCATGAGTGAATATATAATCAGTGTGAATGATAAGGTAAAAGGAAATTGAGAGAATGTTTTTATTTATTTGTGATCACAAGAGAGAATTAAGGCAGGTCTAGAAATGTATTCCTTGGAACAGGCGTATGTTCAGAACGACGATAGTGCAGCATCACACTGAGCATTTCCCAATTTGAGATCAGTGCCAACAATAGTCATGTGGCCATGAGTCTACGTGACCAAGTCTAAATTTGGCCGCACTAACCGGAAGATATAAATCATGTGATCAAAGTGTATAAAAAGTGTGATGTAAAGAATAAAGGATGAATTTTTCTGACTCGAATCCACAATCGTGTCTGATCTTCTTTTTATCTTTAGAAGGTAAGCTCCACGATAAATGAAGGACTACTGTAATAGTAATGGAGTCATACCTACAGTTACTTATGACTTTATTTACAGGCTCAGTCATGTCATCAAACATCGAACATGGTGGTGTTGTAACCAAGACAGACATCGAAGAACTCGAAACAACAACACTGAACCTGAGGGTCGAAACTGAGACCAAATCAGATGGTGGAAGTAGTAAGTGTGTTTTTGAATTCCAGAAAAGTGAGGACATGACTCTGAGAGATAAGATATGACTAACAATCCTACAGTGATGTTTACAACAGCTAAATACAAAAAGCAAAGTGCAGAAACATTCAGCATATGAAATATAAATGACAATCTGCAGTTTATACGACTGCTTCTGTACATGTTTATTAGACTGTAGTTACACATGGGTGTTACTGTCAACTAGTGTATACTCTATGGAAAGACAAATGAGCCTTTATTCTGATATCTTCATATCAGACACAACTGTCACATACATGTAAACCATTTCTGTCGACTAGTTAACTAGTGAGGGAGAATATTCTCACTAGTTAACTAGTAAGGTCCAAATCCTTACTAGTTAACTAGTGAACTTTTTTCTCCTGAAAAATTCTCCAGAATTTTTCCACGATTTTCACAGGGGTTGTTACGAACATCAGATGTTCGTAACAACCCCAGTTTTAATACAAGAGACTGTTACAGATAAAAAAATCCACACTTCTGTGGTGAAATACTTAGTCTTTATTGAACAACAGAACAGACCCACAATTAAAACTGTAAACTTTTTCAATTAAGACGTTAGCGTGAACTGGACCCACTTCAAAATCATATTTTACTCTATTCCTGAACTATGAGTAGACATTCATAGTAAACTATGAGTGAGTAGAAGTTGTCCGTGAATTTCACAATTACACTGAAATACAAAGTGCATTCTGCCTGGAATATATGGCATATATATATATATATATATATATATATATATATATATATATATATGTGTGTGTGTGTGTGTGTGTGTGTGTGTGTGTGTGTGTGTATTTTCACATATCGCATGTGTGAAAATACTTCACCTTTGATGAAAAAAAAACAGCACAGCCATCTGAAGGCATCCGCTAGCTAACCTGAGTGATATGAGCAGCGTCCGCTAGCTAACCTGAGTGATATAAGCAGCGTCCGCTAGCTAACCTGAGTGATATGAGCAGAGTCCGCTAGCTAACCTGAGTGATATGAGCAGCGTCCGCTAGCTAACCTGAGTGATATGAGCAGCATCCGCTAGCTAACCTGAGTGATATGAGCAGCGTCCGCTAGCTAACCTGATTGATATGAGCAGTGTCCGCTAGCTAACCTGAGTGATATGAACAGCGTCCGCTAGCTAACCTGAGTGATATGAGCAGTGTCCGCTAGCTAACCTGAGTGATATGAGCAGTGTCCGCTAGCTAACCTGAGTGATATGAGCAGCGTCCGCTAGCTAACCTGAGTGATATGAGCAGCGTCCGCTAGCTAACCTGAGTGATATGAGCAGTGTCCGCTAGCTAACCTGAGTGATATGAGCAGCGTCCGCTAGCTAACCTGAGTGATATGAGCAGTGTCCGCTAGCTAACCTGAGTGATATGAGCAGCGTCCGCTAGCTAACCTGAGTGATATGAGCAGCGTCCGCTAGCTAACCTGAGTGATATGAGCAGCGTCCGCTAGCTAACCTGAGTGATATGAGCAGCGTCCGCTAGCTAACCTGAGTGATATGAGCAGCATTGCAGACAACACACATTAAGACAATGCATTTTTTCCCAAACATGATGTGGACAGTGTGGTGTCCATCTTGGCAGCCACTGACTTAAACTTTTTGTACTTCTTGTAAAAATGTGAGGATGTGTGACAGACGTGTGGACAGTCTGGTTTTAGAGCTGTGTGTCCTGACAAAATGTGGACATATGTTCAACTACTGATGTTGTTCACTTTAATTTAACAGAAAACTCTTTGCTAACGTTAGCCTTTGTTTTGTTGGGGTTAAAATGCTGATGCTTGTGTCTTGTCAGTGGACATTGTTACGTTACTGTGAATTTTAATACAAGTTGCTCATTGCTGGACAGACGTGTGTCCGTGTTGTTCCTCCACTGACAATGTGATGACATCATCACAACTTGTTGACTCAAGTTCAACTTTATTGATGTATAAGTCGACTTCAAAAACAATGAAGTCGTTCATACCATAATATATATGTGACCCACCACCAGTAAACCAGGCATAAGTGTGTGTAAATCCAAACAGAGTTATGTGTGTATCTTGGTAGAGTGGAAACTAAGGTTTAAGATGGTGAAAAAATGATGTTTCTATCACAAGTAGAACCAAAGTTATGGTCATTTTAATATCCACATTTGGACATATTTTACAATTTGCATATTTTTAGATATTGTCCGTTAAAGTTTTGGACTGTTTTGGGGTAGGAAGTCCTTAGCAACGCATAATAATTTGTATCCGATTGACACAAATTGTTGACAGATGTTAAAGGACACTCTGATGGACATGTCACAGAAGTTTTATATATTATAATAATAGGACAGAAGTGTGACGTATTATAATCATTTGGCTTACACCATTGGACAGAACATTCAATATAAGCTTTTACCTCGTACCAAACACTTGGGTGTTTACCCACGGAACGGAGATCGTTTTGTTCGGCGAAAAGAGGTGGAAGTCGTCTTTGTCTTTGCTCAGCAATACCTGAACTTTTGTCGCCGCTTAAATAATTGACTCAATAAACACCTTTATTGATTGGATTTCAATGTAATGACCACAGGAAGTGAACATAGAGGTGTTAAGGTACCGTTTTTTGATAAGGTGTAAACACTAATAACAAATCACCTTCCAGCCTAAATTTGGCTGTAGCTCTGAACGGCTCAGCGCGACTTATGCCTGGTTTCGTGGTGGTGGGTCACATATGTAGTTTAACAGAAAATGTGTTCTGATGCATCAAACCTTTGACAATGTGTTCATCTTTTGACCTTTGCCTGACCTTTGACCAGAGTGCATGTAGTAGAGATGCACGGTTGAACCGCACACCCGCAGGCACCATACATTGGGCGGATGACATGATGAAAAATAATATTTTAATTAAATTCAGGCAGGTTGCGGTTGAAGCACTCAAATAAAAAGTCCAATCAGCTGAGGCATCTTCATTCAACCTAAAAACTAATTAGTGGATGGTAGTCAGGTTTGGTTCTGAAAACTAGTGAAAAGACATTCATGCAAATGGATAGAGAGTTTAAGAAGTGGTTGTGGATGAAAATATTCATCATCCGTGCATCTCTGTTGTGCAGCATCACATTGACCTCTGAGCAGCATTTCCCAACTTGAGTTCAGTAGAACCAATGTCACGTATCCATGAGTCTACGTGACATTAACCAGAAGGATTAGATCATGTGATCAAAGTGTATAAAAAGTCTGATGTGAAGAATAAAGGATGAATTTTTATGATTCAAATCCACAATCGTGTCTGATCTTTTTTTTTAATCTACAACACAAATTCTTTTTAGAACATAAGCTCCACAGTAAACAAAGGACCAGTGTAATAGTACTGGAGTCATACGTGCAGTTACTTATATATTTTTATTACTGTATTTACAGGTTCAGTCGTGTCATCAAACATCGACCAAGGAGGTATTGTAACCCAGAGAGTCATCGAAGGACTCGAAACAACAACACTGAACATGAGGGTCGAAACTGAGACCAAATCCAGGGATGGAAATTGTAAGTGTTTTTGAATTCCAGAAAAGTTAGGACATGACTGAGAATATAATAATATGAGAGATAAGATATGACTAACAATCCTATTGGACATCGAAATACACACTAGTTAACTAGTTAAAGACTGTTCTCTAGTTGAGGAGTGAATGCCAAGTTCACACTAGTTAACTAATGTCTAATTATCTAGTGACAGCCATTAATTCATACACGTTTACTAGTAAAGGCAGTATGTGTATGTGTAAACATAACCTACTTAGCAGAACTAATTATAATTTCTCAAATTTTTTATACAATTTTCACAGGGGTTGTTACAAATATCAGATGGATCACTAGTTTTAATACAAGAGACTGTTACAGATTAAAAATCCACACTTCTGTGGTGAAATAATTAGTCTTTATTGAAGAGCAGAACAGACCCAGAATTAAAACTGTAAACTTTTTCAATGATGACGTTACAGTGAACTGAACCCCCTTCATAGTTGTATTTTTACCAAAATTATATTTTGCTCTATTCCTGAAATATGAGTAGACATTCCTAGTAAACTTGTTAAAGTAACTGTGAATGAGTAGAATTTGTCTGTGAATTTCACAACTACGCTGAAGTAATTTTTTTTTCACACATCTCATATCTTAGATAAAAAAAAAGAACAGCACAGCCATCTGAAAAGGCATCCACTAGCTAACCTGGGTGATATGAGAAGCATCTGCTAGCTAACTTATTTTACTGAGTTGCACATGTATTTTATAACTAACTTCATATCTATAATTTTCTAACTTATATTATAAAATTATATATTTGTCCTTTTTTCAAGTGCAGACAACATATGCAAAACAAACAGTTCTTCTCTGTCAATACAGACTCAAAATAGTCCAACAGAGCCTGACCAAGTATGTCACTGACAAGTCACTGCACCTCTACAAACTGAAAGTCAAATAAAATGTTAGAAAAGTTAAAATAAAATAAATAAAATTATTTCTGGATTCCCCAGGAAATCGCACCCAGGTAATACCAGTATTTTCCGACGTCTAATGTGGCTGCTTGCTGGATAACAAATCTCGCGAGACAGAATTTTAACACGAGAAATCTCACCAAAATGACATCTCACACCCCATTGTCACACCCCTAACATATAAATACCCAATAACTAACTGCTAAGTGAATGCCTCAGGCAACAAAAGCCCAGTAAAGTCGTGGGACCAGAGGGTCTATCATGGAAGGACAAACCCTTGCACAGTGTGTACCATCAGCAAATTGAGGAAGTGTCTGATATGGAAAAGACATACCAGTGTCTGGAAAGGCTGGACTAAAGGACAGCACAGAGACGCTACTCATGGCTGCACAAGAACAAGCCCTGAACACCAGAGCAATAGAGGTCGGGGTCTACTACAAGACCACAGGAGTAGACTGTGTAGAGCCACGGTTCTCAAACTGGGGTCCGCGGACCCCTGGGGGGACGTGGCGCATGTCCAGGGGGAACGCGAAATTATTCATGGTTTTGTTTTTGTTTTGTTTTTTTTGCTGTTTTATTTTGAAATGCGGAAGTTTTATTTTGTAGCGAGCGGGTGGAAGTAACAGCGCTGTTTGACGCCAGCTTGACTAAATTGAGACGGAGCGAGTCACAGGCTATTTTTAGCCACCCTGCAGCGAACATGGATCAATTTTTGTGTCCGCCAAGTTCCTCAAGAAGTGGTAAAAGAAATGACAATGAAAATGACAATGACAAAAACAAACGCCCTAACCCTAAAAAGAGAAAGTACATTGATAGTTATATTGAGTTTGACAAGCTCATCCCTCTCATAAGTCTCTGTCTGTCTGTCTGTCTGTCTGTCTGTCTGTCTGTCTCACACACACACACACAGTTTTGTGTGTCTTTTGTTCCGTTTATTATTTTAAAATTATTTAAAATTGTTGTTTCTGAAGTGCTCATTTATATTATAATACCTGAAAATGTGGCTGGTTTGCACAAAAGCACTATTAAAAAAGGTTATCATTGTTTCATAATAATCATTGTTGAAGTGGTTTTTTATCATTTTCAGTATCGTGAGGATGAGGGGGGACATGGAAAAATTTCACCCCTCCAAGGGGGACCTGGGCCAAAAAAGTTTGAGAACCCCTGCACTACATGACCACGTCTTAACTTGTGCACATTAACCAGAGATCATGTGATCAAAGTGTATAAAAACTCTGATGTGAAGAATAAAGGATGAATTTTTCTGACTCAAATCCACAATTGTGTCTAATCTTTTTTTTTTTTTTAATCTACAACACAAGTTATTTTCAGAACGTAATCTCCACGATAAATGAGGGACTACTGTAATAGTACTGGAGTCATACCTATATTTACTTTTACATTTTTATCACTTTATTTACAGGTTCAGTCATGTCATCAAACGTCGACCAAGGAGGTATTGTAAACCAGAGAGACATCGAAGAACTCAAAACAACATCAGTCAACATGACGGTCGACACTGACACCAAATCAGATGATGGAAGTAGTAAGTGTGTTTTTGAATTCCAGAAAAGTGAGGACATGACTCTGAGAATATAATAATATGAGAGATAAGATATGACTAACAATCCAACAGTAAGGAAACAGTAATGTTTATGTGAGGTGGCCGAGGCGAGTTTCTCAACTTCCCCTTTAAAAACTACTAAAATTATCCCCCATTAAAATATTTAAAAGTAATTGCACTAAAAAACCGACAACGCCACCTAGAGATTGGAAGAGCTCTAGGACTCTGAATAGTGGTACACAGGTTCAGATAGATCGGGGGTGAGCAGAATTAAAAACAAGTCAAGGAATGGTAACTAATTTACTTAAATAAAAATCACAAACATGCACAAATGGATGATGCCAAAGGGTCCATGAGACCCAGCTACCCCTGCCCTCTAACCGTCAGTCCTCTTATGGAGCAGCTCCTCCGCGAGCCGCTCAGGCCGTTTCCTCGTCCTCCGACCGCGAGTACCCTGGTGGGGCCGCTCCTCCACGCGTCACGCCAGCGATTACGCATCTCCAGCACCCGGCTCCTTCCTGCTCCTCCGAGCGTCCACTCCCGGCACTGCTACTCCGGCCGTCAGTCTGCCTGGCCGGTGGCGTCCTACCGACCCAGGCTGGAGTGTTCTCGCCCGACGGGTAGACTGCTGCGCTTCGCACACCAGGTATCTGTCGTCTGTACTGCATGCTCTGCTGGTTCGTGGTCCTCCATGCTGGCTGCATGTGGCCGCTCTGTCTCCCCTCCTTCCTCGCGCCTCGTCCTTTCCCGCTCCTCGTCTCGCTCCTCTCTCGCTCCCCCTCCAGGCTGCCTCCTCTTCCTTTTACTTCCGTTTTCTTGATGTCTGATGCGCTGCACCTGTTATCTGGTGATTGCTGCCGGTGCTGTCCCAGTGCTGCGTTCAGGGGCAATCAGGAACATTGCATGGCAGGGCAGTACTTGCACAACATTAAAAAACAACCCAATAAAAACATGCATTTACAAACCAACGCAAATTAAAACACAATAAGTTAATAAAAATATAAAACATGCATCTAAAAATCCCTGTCAATTTCAGCCCTGTCACATTTACAACAGCTAAAACAGCTTCTTTCTTTTACTAGTCAACTTGTCAGGTACCAAAATATTCTCTAGGTGACTAGTGAAAGTCAAGTTCATACTAGTTAACTAATGTACACATTTTCACCCTCACTAGTTAACTATTGACAGCCATTAATTCATACACGTTTACTAGTAAAGGCAGTATGTGCCACTAGTTAACTAGTTAACATGTACATGCTTACATGTTAACAGTTACCTATAACTAATTACTTTTTCAAAGTAACGTGTAGCACTGGTGACGACTGGTAACAATTGTTGGCAGACATAAAAATAATTTCTTTAAAATAAAGTACAAAATGATAATATGATTAAGAGGAACTCAACTGATAAAAGAATATGCCTTAAATCTATGAAAAAAACCTCTGGGTACAAACAGGTTCAATGATTGTCACTGCACTCATTGACTTCATTCATTAGAAACACTGGCTGTCATTGGCTGAACTTGTTCTTTGTTCTTCATTTGTTCAGGTTCAGCTCAAGGGGCCGAACATCAGGCAATATGTGGTGGTGTGTTGACTGCCGACAAAATACAGGATGTTAAAGCGACAGAGGGTGTGGATTTCTCTGTGAGTGTAAAACGAAACTGAGAAAGGTAATGTTTTCAAAGATCATTTCACTTCTAAATCACATTTACACACATTAACCAAACTAAGAACACACTTTGTGTTTTTCTATCATCTGTGTTATGTTTTTATTTGTATGGTTAAATCTACACTAGTTTGTTAATGTGTATTCATTTTCAGTCTCACCCAACATTGGTTGGGTGAGATTATTATAATTACTTTGTCTGTCTGTGTGTGTCTCTGTCTGTCTGTGTGTCTGTGTGTGTCTGTGTGTGTGTCTGTCTGTGTGTGTGTGTGTGTGTGTGTGTGTCTGTGTGTCTGTGTCTGTGTGTGTCTCTGTCTGTCTGTGTGTGTGTCTGTGTGTGTCTCTGTCTGTCTGTGTGTGTGTCTGTGTGTGTCTCTGTCTGTCTGTGTGTCTGTGTGTGTCTGTGTGTGTCTGTGTGTGTGTCTGTGTGTGTGTCTGTCTGTGTGTCTGTGTGTGTCTCTGTCTGTCTGTGTGTCTGTGTGTGTGTCTGTGTGTCTGTCTGTGTGTGTGTGTGTGTGTCTGTGTGTCTGTCTGTGTGTGTGTCTGTGTGTCTGTCTGTGTCTGTGTGTGTCTCTGTCTGTCTGTGTGTGTGTCTGTGTGTCTGTCTGTCTGTGTGTGTGTCTGTGTGTCTGTCTGTGTGTGTGTCTGTGTGTCTGCCTGTGTGTCTGTCTGTCTGTGTCTGTGTGTGTGTGTCTGTCTGTGTGTGTGTCTGTGTGTCTGCCTGTGTGTCTGTCTGTCTGTCTGTGTGTGTGTCTGTCTGTCTGTGTGTCTGTCTGTGTGTGTGTTTGTGTGTCTGTCTGTGTGTGTGTCTGTCTGTGTGTCTGTCTGTGTGTGTCTGTCTGTGTGTCTGTGTGTGTGTCTGTCTGTGTGTGTCTGTGTGTCTGTCTGTGTCTGTGTGTGTCTCTGTCTGTCTGTGTGTGTGTCTGTGTGTCTGTCTGTGTGTCTGTCTGTCTGTGTCTGTGTGTGTGTGTCTGTCTGTGTGTGTGTCTGTGTGTCTGCCTGTGTGTCTGTCTGTCTGTCTGTGTGTGTGTCTGTCTGTCTGTGTGTCTGTCTGTGTGTGTGTTTGTGTGTCTGTCTGTGTGTGTGTCTGTCTGTGTGTGTGTCTGTCTGTGTGTGTGTCTGTCTGTGTGTCTGTCTGTGTGTGTCTGTCTGTGTGTCTGTCTGTGTGTCTGTCTGTGTGTGTCTGTCTGTGTGTGTGTCTGTGTCTGTGTGTGTGTCTGTCTGTGTGTCTGTCTGTGTGTCTGTGTGTGTGTCTGTCTGTCTGTGTGTCTGTGTGTGTGTCTGTCTGTGTGTGTGTCTGTCTGTGTGTGTGTCTGTGTGTCTGCAGAGACATATCATGCTGTAACTCAATGAATACTTGAGATATCACCATGAAATTACATAGGAATATAAATATAGCTAATGCGCATCAGTAGCAATGATCCATTTGAGCGAAGGTCAAAAGTCAAGGTCACAATTAACGAGAAGGTCAAAATCACATTATTAGTTATAACTCACAAACTCACAATTCTCATACTTGGTACTATCACCTACAACTAATAGTTTTTGAGATCTCTGGAGGTCAAAGGTGACATCGCAAAGTTAACTAGTGTAACACTGTTTGTGTCAAACATAGACATATCACGTTATAACTTAATCAATACTGAATATATTATCATAATATTACACGCAGTGAAGTATATATACTGTACATATAGCAAAATTATCAATATTGAAAAAGGTCAAGGTCACATTCAGCAGAAAACCGAAAATCACATTATTGGCTCTGGAGTTGTCATAAAAACTTGAGATTGACACAAAATGGGGGGGGGGGGGGGTGCAATTAGGGATTTTCTGAATACTTGTTGACTTGAATCAAACATAAACAGGTCATGTTTGTGTATAAAAACTATATTTCAGGTTGGTAAAAGTTAAAATATACATTAGGGACAGATGAATATGCAGAAGTGTATTTAGGTGGAAGCTAACGTAGCATTGACATGAATGAACCAAGTGTAACAGACACACTGTTGTTGTTCTTGGCATATATTGGCCAAACCAAACACCAGTTTAAACTCAGGATAGCTGAACACAAAACACCTATCAGCACCCAAAATTTGACTCATGCTATGGCTAGGCACTACAAGGAGGCTAATCATTTTTGAACTGACTCATTAAAATGTAGGGAATAGAAAGAATCACCCTCCCTTCTATGGGTAGTGACATTATTAAACTAGTATTCAGAGGATGCCATCATCTCACCCCTATGTTGTGCCAATGTCAAGTTTCTATGACAACCTGTTCTTGAATTAGAGCCAATAATGTGATTTTGACCTTCCTGCTAAATGCGACCTTGACCTTTGACCTTTGGCAATATTGATAACTTTGTTATATGTATATATGCATCAGTGCGTGTAATATTATAATATATCCAGTATTGATTAAGTTATAGCGTGATATGTCTGTTTGACACAAACAGTGTTACAGAAGTGACATGTTACCTTTGACCTCTAAAGATCTCAAAAACTATTGGTCGTAGGTGATCGTAGGTGATAACACCAATTGTGACAACTGTAGAAATCTTTATTCAACATCATTTGGTACCAACCTGAAAGTTCTGTGACCCTCTGTTCTTGAGTTAGAAAAATATGATTTTAACATTTTAGTTAATTGACTTTTGACCTTTGACCTTTTACTTAAATGGATCATTGCATCTGATGTGCATTAGCTATATGTATATGTCCATGTATTTTCATGGTGATATCTACAGTATTCATTGAGTTACAGGATGGTATGTCTCTGGACACACACACACACACACACACACACACACACACAGATACACACACACACACACAGATATATACACACACACAAAAGGTGATTACAATAATGTCACCCAACCAGTGTTAAGCAAGATTAAAAACTTGTGTTCAGAGAAGCATTTTGGATATATACACACTACACAGTCTTAATGAGGAATTGAGTCTATCCTTTTTTTTTAATAGTGTGGAATATTTATGAGGTTTCTGACTTGTGTGTTTATATTTATGATGTATGTACCTGATATTTGGCTGCTTTATGGATGTTTGTTATACTTTTACTATAATATTTTTTTTATCTATTTCTTCCCTTATGGACTTATATTTTGAGTATGGAATATCTATGATCTGGTGTGTGAAGCCACGCCCCTTTACGCACACCTGGTGAGATAATCCTTTTTATATGTGGGTGTGTGCAAACCATTTCCTCGAGGAGTCTGATGAAGACACTTGTTGAAACATTAGTCGTAGTTTAGTATATGCACCACAAATAAATAAGAATCACTTGATGTTCGTGTGGCAACAATTTTTCCTTTTTAATTCACATGACCAGAGGTCTGAGTCACATGACCAGAGGTCTGAGTCACATGACCAGAGGTCTGAGTCACATGACTAGAATGAGTCGATAAAAGCTAGAACATCATCATTAGAATGTTTCCAGTTGCATCCATCCAAACATGTGTCAGTTTTCAAATGTTTCCATCACATCTGCATTTGTCCACAGGATAAATAAACACATCTAGTGCAGAATCCTCCCAAAGACAAACCCTCCTCTTCTGTTTTACAGGAACACACGACTGCTGTCACTGAGAGTCTGAGATTATTCTAGAAGGATCCAACTTCTAATATCCAGACCTGGAGCTACAAGGTTAAAGGTTAAGTTTAGGGTTAATGGTTAAGATAAGATATACTTTTATTGTCCTCATGGGGACATTTTTTTCTGGAGTTTGCAAATATACACATAGACAAAACAAAAAGTGCAGCAGCAACATACTTTACAGAACTACATATACATATATATATATATATATATATATATATATATATATATATATATATATATATATATATATATATATATATATATATAGATACACTTGCATTCAAGCACATAAGAACATATGTATAATACACATGCATATACATACACACAGAAATATTTACAGTTTTTATTGCACCAGTAGATGTTACTGCACCATGTAGCTTATTGTTGGTTGTTAAGCAGTTTAATGGATGTGGGCAGGAATGAATGCTTGTATGCTTACGTTTACGTTACAATATTCTGCCTTCTAATTTGTGTATCTCTCTCTCTCTCTCTCCCTCCCTCTCACTCTCTCTCGCTCTCTCTTTCTTTCTGCACTGCTTCATGCTGTTTAAACATGGTTCATGTTTTTTTATTGTTTTCATTCCATCTTTTCATATTTTTTAAAGTGGTTCTTTGTATCTGTTCATATTTGGGTTGAGTTTGTGGATATTGTTCAGAAAATCAAAAACCACCTCCTGTACGATGACAATTTTCTTCATGTTCTGTTCTGAATAAAATAACTTTTGAAATAAAAGACTTTTCTTCTAAATCTGTCCTGAATTAGTAACCAGTGCTGGGAATAACGTTGTTACTAATGCAGCCACATTTCGAGTAATGGAATAATTACTTTATTCATAATTGTATCGCCCGTTACCATTACTCTGGAAATAATGTGACACATTAAAATTTGATGAATTGGGGTGCAAGTGTGGCCCAGGTACAGACAACAACTGGGAGTTTTGGTGCTGCACATACGTCTGCACCAAGCTCACATTCATTCACTGCATTCATATATATATATATATATATATATATATATATATATATATATATATATATATATATATATATATATATATATATATATATATATATATATATATATATATATATATAAGGGGTGTGACAAGACACTCAGCTCATGAGACGAGACAAGACACAAGATTGGGTTCATAAGATCGAGACGAGACAAGATTTTAAGAAAACTAAATTACAAATTATATGAATGGACAACAGACTTTTATTTAACTGAGTTGCACATGGATTTTATAATTCTATAAGTGTTAACTTTTAATGTAGTTCATCCTATGAATGAACTTCTTAATGAACTTATTCTTCTACAAATTGAAACTAAAATAAAATGTTATAAAACCTAAAATAAAATAAATAAAAATATATTTCTCCTTTTTTTAAGTGCAAATAATATGTGCCAAACAAAAAAAATATTCTCTTTCAACACAGACTGAAAATAGTACAGAGTGTAGCGGTCAAAGAAGATTAATGTTGATATATTTGGGAATTAATGTTTAAAAGGATAAATAATGTAAGTTGATTTTGTAATTTCATAAATAAGTATATTTCATGATTAAAATGATGAATATTATATATGACAGTTAAAATAATTAGAATTCATATGCATTGATTATCTGTTATACATAGACTAAAAAGAAGTACTGTTGCTTTAAGAACTGGCCAATTGGGTTTGATTGTGGAAGTTGAGGTCTGCATGTATTTGTCAATGTTGTGTGGTTTGTTGGTGTTTTCCTGGCAGTACTGAGCTGTGGTTAGGGTAAAGGTCAAAGGTTAGTGAGTACTGAGCTGTCGTAGAGCTGGAAATGTCTCTATGTTGTGCTCATATTAGCTGCGATGTACGGCATTGTTTATACCCGAGGGTGCACACACAGCACCCACGGCTGGGTAGTGAGGTCCAAATAATGTCCGGTTTAAACAGTGCGTCGTGGGAGAGTCGTGCTTCACACATAGAGAGAGACAGAAAGCAGGCTGGGGCAGGAGATGACGGAGCTCTTTAAGTCGTACCGTCACAGTCTGTATATTGTCCGTGTCTCTGCTGGGAAACCAAAATGCTGTCAAACAAAGGATTTGAAACAAAGACAGAATTTTAACCCGGCCAGAAAACTTGCCAAATTACATCTCCTCACACCTAATATATATATATATATATATATATATATATATATATATATATATATATATATATATACATATATATCAAATAGAAGAGAACACATCACCCCTGTGCTCCAAACCCTGACCCCTGACCCCTAACCCTATCACCCCTGTGCTCCAAACCCTTCATTGGCTACCAGTGGAGTCTAGAATTAAATTTAAAATCCTCCTCCTTACATATAAAACCATTAATGGTATGGGCCCCTCTTATCTTAAAGATGTCTGGTTCCGTACCAGCCCAATAGAACCCTTCGTTCTCAGAATGCAGGTTTACTGAAAGTTCCTAGGGTTTCTAAAAGTACAGTAGGAGCTAGAGCCTTTAGTTACCATGGTTACTGTCTGATGGAATCATCTTCCCTTTAATATTAAAGATGCCGACACAGTCTCTACATTTAAAATTAGGCTAAAAACATTCCTGTTTGAGAAAACCTATGGTCAGGTTAGTTAAAAATGATGTGACTCATATATCATGTATACATGATGTATGAGTCACAGTTCAGTCTAGGCTGCCCTAGGAGTTAGAATGCTGGGGGAAGTACAGACACTGAGTTCTTTCTTCTCTTTCTCTCTGTCACACCTGTTTTCTTCATTTTTATAACATATCTTTCATACCAAGTCTGTTCATGACTAGTCACCTGGTGTCCCCTTTCCCCCTCCCCCCCGGGGGGGAGTGGTGGCTCTCCTGACAGTGTGTGCGTGGGAGCCATGGACGACAGGATCTGCCGACCTGTGACCCCGGACCCCCGCCCCTTTTGAAGTTTTTTCTTGCCGAGAAGGAGGGTCTAAGGACAGGGGATGCTTGGGACTGTTCATATATCTCTGTAGTTGATTGTGTTTTTGTAAAGCCCTGTGAGACGACTTTGTTGTGATTTAGGGCTTTATAAATAAAATTGAATTGAATACATTTCTTTGAAGGAAAAGGACAGAAATTTGCTGAAAACATCTCATCTTTGTGAAAAATGCTTGAAAATCTTGCCATATTGAATTTGGGGGCAAAATAGAGGTTGCTGAAAGTTTTAATCTTTTCCCATAGGCCTTCTGGTCAGTAATCCACAGAGAAAACTTTGACAGGAAAATTGGCCTAATTTTGCCAGTAAATTCAATTCAATTTCAATTCAATTTTATTTATAAAGCCCTAAGTCACAACAAAGTCATCTCAGAGGGCTTTAGAAAAACATAATCAACTACAGAAATACATGAAAAGTCCCAGGCATCCCCTGTCCTTAGACCCTCCTTCTCGGCAAGAAAAAACTTCCAAACCCAGTGGGAAAAAGAACCACATTGAAGGACAGATCCACTCCCATGAACAGACAGGCTATAGATGAACGTCCATGCATAAATGCAGGAAGGGGGGCTGGACCAGACAGGCAGGGGCGGTGGTCCGGGGTCACAGGTCGGCACAGGCGAGATACTGCAGATCCTGTCGTCCATGGCTCCCGTGCAGACACTGTCAGGAGAGCCACCACTCCCCCCAGGGGGGGGGGGGGGGGAGACACCAGGTGACTAGTCATGAACAGACTTGGTATGAAAGATAGGTTGTAAAAATGACAGAAACAGGTGTGAGGAAGAAAAAGAGAAGAAAGAACTCAGTGTCTGTACTTCCCCCAGCATTCTAGCTCCTAGGGCAGCCTAGACTGAACTGTGACTCATACATCATGTATACATGATATATGAGTCACATCATTTTTAACTAACCTGACCATAGGCTTTCTCAAACAGGAATGTTTTAAGCCTAATTTTAAATGCAGAGACTGTGTCGGCGTCTTTAATATTAAAGGGAAGCTGATTCCATAAGACAGGGGCCTGATAACTAAAGGCTCTAGCTCCTACTGTACTTTTAGAAACCCTAGGAACTTTCAGTAAACCTGCATTCTGAGAACGAAGGGTTCTATTGGGTTGGTACGGAACCAGATCATCTTTAAGATAAGAGGGGCCCATACCATTAATGGTTTTATATGTAAGGAGGAGGATTTTAAATTTAATTCTAGACTCAACTGGTAGCCAATGAAGGGTTTGGAGCACAGGGGTGATAGGGTTAGGGGTCAGGGGTCAGGGTTTGGAGCACAGGGGTGATGTGTTCTCTTCTATTTGATCCTGTTAATAATCTTGCTGCTGCATTTTGAACCAGTTGAAGCTTTTTAGGGAATATTTAGGACATGCTACAAGTAAGGAGTTACAATAATCTAATCGTGATGTAACAAATGCATGAATTAATTTTTCTGCAGTCGTTTTAGACAGAATATTCCTAATTTTGGCTAATGTTGCGCAGGTGAAAGAAGGCTGTTCTGCATGTTTGTTTGATATGCATTTTGAATGAAAGATCTGGATCAAATAAAACTCCTAAATTTTTAACTGTGGCACTGGGTGTTACACTTAAGTTGTCCAGAGTAACTATCTGGTCAGGTAGGGAGTCTCTCTTATCTTTAGGACCAATTATAACGACTTCAGTTTTTTCAGGGTTCAGTAAAAGATAATTGGCACTCATCCAAATTTTTATGTCTTGTACACAAGTACTTAGTTTATCTATTTGCCTGGTCTGATCAGGTTTAATCGATAAATATAGCTGTGTGTCATCCGCGTAACAATGAAAATTAATGCCATGATTTGTAATGATGTTACCTAAAGGGAGCATATATAGTGTAAACAAAATAGGCCCAAGGACTGACCCTTGAGGAACGCCATAATTAACTCTGGAGGACTGCGATGATTGTTTGTTGATGTGAACAAATTGGTAGCGATTAGATAAATATGATTTAAAGCAGCAGAGGGCTGCTCCTCTAATACCTATATCACATTCTAATCTGTGAACTAAGATACTGTGGTCAATGGTGTCAAAGGCTGCACTAAGGTCTAATAACACCAGGACCCATATTAAATGACCTAACACATGTTAAAGACATTTACATGTAAAGGCTGGAATACCACTGATTTAATGAAGCACTTGGTGACAGTGTTTACTCAAGCCTCTGTGAAAAGCTAAGTAGCCTAGCATTGTGCTAATAGCACTAGCCTAGCATTGTGCTAATAGCACACTTGGAAATAACAGACCCAATAGATAAATGTTCAGACCAGTTACTGTGCAGACACTGGACAGTAACTTGGGGGGTTAGGGTTAGGCTCTGCATAACTATTACTAATTTAGGACAAATTTAGACAAAAAGTCTTTTGTTTGAAATGTATTTTTATTCAGAAAAGAACATGAATAAAACAATCATCGTACAGGAGGTGTTTTTTGATTTTCTGAACAATATCCACAAACTCAACTCAAACATGAACAGATATAAAGAACCACTGAAAAAAATATGAAAAGATAGAATAAAAATGATGAAAACAAAACATGAACCATGTTTAAACAGCATAAAGCAGTGCAGAAAGAGAGGGGGGGGGGATGAGGAGCTGAAGCAGAATATTGTAAAATTCAACAGATGTTTGTTAATACATTTCAGTTTTTTTCATGGTTCATGTTTTAAAGGATAGTTTACAAACATTTTATCATGTAATTTGACTTTTTGAAACGTAAACCCTTCACCATTAACCTGAACATTATCCTAAACTTAACCTTTAACCTTGTGACTCCAGGTCTGGATATTAGATGTTGGATCCTTCTAGAATAATCTCAGACTCTCAGTGACAGCAGTCGTGTGTTCCTGTAAAACAGAAGAGGAGGGATTGTCTTTGGGAGGATTCTGCACTAGATGTGTTTATTTATCCTGTGGACAAATGCAGATGTGATGGAAACGTTTGTGTTTAACCATACAAATAAAAACATAACACAGACAATAGAAAAACACAAAGTGTGTTCTTAGTTTGGGTTCATGTGTGTAAATGTGATTTAGAAGTGAAATGATCTTTGGAAACATTACCTTTCTCAGTTTCGTTTTGCACTCACAGAGAAATCCACACCTCCTGTTGCTTTGATGTCCTGTATTTTGTCGGCAGTCACCACACCACCACTTACTGCCTGATGTTTGGCCCCTTTAGCCCAATCTAGACAAATGAAGAACAAAGAACAAGTTCAGCCAGTGTTTCTAATGAATGAAGTCAATGAGTGCAGTGACAATCATTCGCTCTGTAAATATTTAAATACCATCTACTTTGCATGTGCTCTAAACACCCGCCCACCTCATCTGTCTGATTGGCTGAAGCTTCACTTCGCTGGCTAGTTTTAACTAGTTAACTAGTGACACTAGATGAGAAAAAAGTTAATTAGTTACCTAGTAAGGATTTAGGCCTTACTAGTTAACTAGTGAGAATTGAGTCCCTCACTATTTAACTAGTTGACAGAAATGGTTTCTATGACAGTAACACCCATGTGTAACTACAGTCTAATAAACATGTATGTACAGAAGCAGTCGTATAAACAGCTGATTGTCGTTTATATTTCACATGGTGAATGTTTCTACACTTTGGTTTTTGTATTTAGCTGTTGTAAACATCACTGTAGGATTGTTAGTCGTATCTTATCTCATATTTTTATATTCTCAGTCATGTCTGAACTTTTCTGGAATTCAAAAAAACACTTACAATTTCCGTCCTGTGATTTGGTCTCGGTTTCGATCTTCATGTTTAGTGATGTTGTTTCGACTCCTTTGATGTCTCTCTTGGATACAACACCACCACCGCCAGCATTTGATGACATGACTGAGGCTGTAAATAAAGAAATACAAATGTATAGAAGTAACTGTAGGTATGACTCCATTACTATTACAGTAGTCCTTCATTTATCGTGGAGCTTACCTTCTAAAGATAACCCGTGCTGTAGATAAAAAGAAGATCAGACACGATTGTGGATTCGAGTCAGAAAAATTCATCCTTTGTTCTTCACATCACACATTTTATACATTTTGATCACATGATCTAACTCTTGTGTGTGCCCGAATTTAGGCTTGGTCACGTTATGTAACTTTTGCTGTTGGGAAATGTGAGGTCAATGTGATGCTGCACACACTCTGGCCAAAGGTCATATATATATATATATATATATATATATATATATATATATATATATATATATATATATATAATTTATTTAATTTTTTTTCTCCCTTTACCTACAATAAATGAAATGTTTGTGTTCCAGGACAGTACTGTGTTAACCATGTCCAGGTGGTTTATGCAGGGCTTTATGTTCATGCAGTGACTGTTCTGTTTCTGTGTCTTGGCATGTATGTATAACATACTGTGTAAAATAGTTTGAAGGCAGATGCTCTTTACACCCAGGTGTACATAGAGTCATAGTTTTGTGTAACATGTACTGTATTAGTTTACCTTCATATACAGCCATAATGCTTAACAGTAATTGTGGTTCCAGTTTGATGCATCGGCTTTCCTTACATCGTTTACATGCACTAATGCATTCATCCCAGACATTCAACCAATAATGTGCAAGCATGTATATAATATAATTTTGACTTTTATAGACTATATATATTTCAGATCACTCTAAAATTGGCTTGACCAAACCTGATCAAATGTCATTATCCACAAGGTTGAACATCTATTTCATAATAATGAAGGCGTGTTATGTTATGTGTGTTGTAAGCATAAGGTTCAGAGAATTAAGGCAGGTCTAGAAATGTATTCCTTGGAACAGGCGTATGTTCAGAACGACGATAGTGAATCATGTCAAAAGGGGAAGTAAGCAGCGTTAAGACCAATCAATTATGGCTGTACATAACGGTAAACAAATAGTTATGAAGAAATGTACTTTTATTCATCAGTTAATCAGCTGAACTGCATAATAGAATGCATAAAGCATAAGATTTAACATTTCAAAAGAAAAGTCTTAATAAGCTGTGGCAATGTTGAGAAATATGAATTCAGTATTTTACTGAAAAGCAACTGGCTTCAGGTATATTGTAAATACTGTATTTACTGTATGTGTGGGTGTGAATAACACTCTATGTACACCTGGGTGCCCCCCACCATACATATGCTCTTTACACCCTGGGTGGAATCATCATTAATGACTACGAAGACCAGGGTGTTAATAACATTTTTGTCTAAGAACATTTGAGTGTTTGTCTGGATTGACTCATTTGTTTATTTCAAGCATTTCATACAATACACACACACACACACACACACACACACACACACACATATATATATATATATACATAACACTTATTTAATTCCATCCATTCTCATCAATAACTTCAAAAACATTCACTCCTGTCCCTTCACCACAAGCCAAATAAACAAAATAAACAAGATAAACTAAATAAATAGGCCCAAACTCATTCAGAATCAACTCATTCATCAGTGTTTAAACCATGGAGCCAAAATATGAATAGAACACAGAAACAAAGTCCATTCAATAGTTAAACTCACATCATAATAACAGACCAACAGTGATAACAAGAAAACTAACATAGTGCTAATGCTAAAAACAAACAGAGCAGTGATGGTAAGAATAAAGCAGAAGGTAAAGAACACACACATACAAACCAAACAAGCAACAAAAAACAGGTGTTAACAATGTAAACAGAATATTGATGTGACATCAGCATTAACACCCTCCATCTTTATACTGGGACCAAAACATATGTTTATACAACAGTTTAAATCTGAATATTTTGACATTTTTTGTGTTGAATGTCCAGACTGTTCCACAGTTTCACTCCACATACAGACACACAAAAACATTTGCCAGTGGTTTGAAATTTGGGTTGATTTAAAATGTCCAAATCCTCTCAGATTATGGTAAATGGACTGTACTTATATAGCTGATACACAAACAGTTGCACAGGGTGGCACCAAGTGGTATTTGCCCCAGTAAATATCTTATTCTGTCACCCTTTATTAATCTCACCCAACATTGGTTCAGACATATTATTGTAATCTGTGTGTGTGTGTGTGTGTGTGTGTGTGTCTGTTAGAGATGCCCACATGACGTAAATTTTCATCTGCAACTGCTTCTTAAAATGTCTATCTGCCTGCTATGGTAAATGGACTGTACTTATATAGTTCTTTTCCACCTTCATGGTGCTCAAAGCTCTTTACATTAGCCTCTCATTCACCCATTCACACACACACTCATACACCAGTAGGTTTCTAAGGTCTCAGGTCAGTCCTACTGGGGGCCTAAGTAAGGGTTCAGTGTCTTGCCCAAGGACACTTCAACATGTGGACAGCCAGAGCTGGGACGCGAACCGCCAAGTTCTCGGTCATTGGGCGACCCACTCTACCAACTGAGCCACAGCCGCCCCCGCACTTAGTGCCCAAAGCACTTTACAATTCCTCACATTCACCCATTCACACACACACACTCATACACCAGTAGACGGCTGCTGCATGACCCTACTGGGACACACTTAGGGTCCAGTGTCCTGGCCAAGGACACTTTGACATGTGGACAGACACAGGTGGGACGTGAACCGCCAACCCTTCGATTATGAACACGTTTTGTATATTTTTTGGTAATAGTTTGTAAAATTATTTTTATAGGATTATTGATGTATAATATTTTTCAAGATCGTGAATGTGTAATAGTTTTGAATAAATAAATAGATGGTGAGTGTGATGTATGATCCATCCGTACTGCTCGTTTCTGTAAAATGACTAATGGATTAACAGTGAATTGGTAACTGTAATGCAACATGTGAAATATGGAAGTACCAAGGAGCAGTATGAAGTGCACTTTCATCAAGATAGGATTTCACTTTATTTATTATTGAAATGCTTTTGGAGATTTTTGTTTTAATGTCTCTGACGTGGGCTTTCCATGACAGTTTACTGTCTATTATAACACCGAAGAATTTGATTTCATTCACAGTTTCAATTTGGACTCCATCAATCGTTATCTGTATTTCTGGGTTAATGTTAAGGTTTCCGAACACCATTGCCTTGGTCTCACTACTGTAAAATATATTTGTGTCATCTGCAAAAAGTATAAATTTGAGCAACTGAGACACATTAAATATATCATTGATATACATATTGAATAGTTGTGGTTGCAAAATAGACCCTTGGGGGACACCACAAGAAATGCCAAGACTTGACCCTGATTAATTATATGATGTTTGTCAAGAAAATGTTGAAGTCTGGAGTTTAATAATTTTTCTAAAATTTTGGAAAATTGTGTTAGTAGGGATATCGGTTTGTAGTTTGTGAAACTGTGTTTACTTTCATTTTTGTATAAAGGAATGACCTTTGAAATCTTCATTTTATTTGTGAAAGGACCAGATTGAAATGATAAATTCCAAATATGAGTGAGAGGTTTTGCTACGTTATGTATGACTTTTTTTTAACAATCATCCCATCAATATCATGACAGTCAGTAGACAACTTGCTTTTACATTTTTGTACAGTTTTTTTTATCACCTGCTCACTTGCTGCAAAGAGAAAAAGTGAGTGTTGATTCCTTTTAGTTGTACCATCATCATATTGGTCAGTGTCCTGGCCTGGAATCCCAGCAGCCAAATCTGAACCAATATTTACAAAAAAGCTGTTAAAACTATTGACAATACATTCCATGTTATGAGTTTTACTATTCTTATCAATATCAGGGTATGTTGTCTCCTTTTTAATTCAATTGTTTAGTATACTCCATGTTCCTTTTACATTATTTCTATTTCCATATAGTAATTTATTTTGTTCTGTTTTTTTTTTTTTTTTTTTTTTGTTAATTGCTTATCCATTAATTTATTCCATTAGATCTTGTATCTTTGTTCAGCTTCGTTGGTTTTTAACTTGATGAACAACTTATGAAGATTTTTTTTATTTTTTTTTTACAAGTATTTATTATCCCTTTAGTGAACCAAGGACTTTTAAATGTTTTTCTTCTTTATACAGTATTCGTCAACTGGGCAGTGTGTATTATATATATATATATATATATATATATATATATATATATATATATATATATATATATATATATAAATCCTCTAGTAAATTCTTATATGCACTGTCCACGTCTGAGTCTGTGTCAACTGTACAATCTGTCAGCATTAGGCTGTTGTTCAAATTATTCCTCCGTTCTTTTTCATTTGTAGATGATTTTCATGTCTTCTTTTCTTTTGTGTATGTCACAGTCAAAAAGAGTGAATATTGCTAAATGATCTGTGATGTCACATAGAAACAAACCACATGATGTTTGTAAAGATATTAGAGATAATTGTGTCACTGTGTCATGTAATTCTACTTAGTTGACTTATTGTTGGATAAACTGTACATTATGTCTAAGAAGTCATCTATAGTTTTTAGTTTAGTTGGATTGGAAAGATCAATATTAAAGTCACCACAGATAAATAATATTTTTTGTTTTACAGTTGAAAAGAATTCCTACCATCCATTCATTGAAAATGTCAATACTTGAACCAGGTGATCGGTATATAATACAACATATCAAAATATTTTCCTTCCTTTCATTGACAATCTCTACAGTCAAAACATCCCATAATTCCATCTAGTATTATTGTCATATTTGTTAGGACCATACATTTGACTGATTTATGAATATATAGAGCAACTCCATCCCCCGTTTTCTTTTCTCTGTTCCTATAATTTATAATATAATATAATTTAAAAATCAATACCTTTATTAAACCAGGTTTCTGTAATGGCAATGATACTGAAGGGATGAGTGAATGGTGGTAGATAGTCATTGATAGAATTAAAATTTTTGTACATTCTTCTGCTGTTAACGTGTATTATTGAGAATTTACCCACTGAACCATGGGTGTAAAATTGGGGATGGACTCTATGGATGTGTCCATACTGATATTTGGATGTTTCTAAAATGTCCTTACCAATTTTTGAAGAGGAAATTACATGAAATTTGGAAAACAAAAGCCTACTGTATTTTCCAGACTATAAGGCACACTTAAAAGACTCATTTTCTCCAAAAACCAGTGTGCCTTTTATATGGATTCATTCTGAATGTGTTTAGTGACCGGGAATTTTGACATGATTTTGATTTCACTTAATGCACCTTATATATGAAAAACCTTCATAAAAAACATTCATTGGCAGTGCGCCTTATAGTCCAGTAAATACATTAACTCCATCATGTGTTTCAGTCTAATACAGTGATTGACTATAAACTATTGGGGCAGGGTCCTAAATGGACATTTGTAAGAACACAGTAATGGTCTTTACTGTCTTTTTGTTTTGTTTTACTAGTACCTTTTGCAGTTACTGTACAAACACTGAACTATTTTCTCCAAAATGACAGACATTTGAGATGAGATATTTTATTACATGACAAAGAATGATTTGAATGTTGAAAAAACACAATAACTAATTTTGGCCAAAAAATCCAGTTACTGTCTTTTAGCTTTGTGGGACAGAATAGACCCTTTTTTTTAAACAGTGATACAGTAGTTTATTATGAGCATGTAAGAGAAGGGTTCCACACACTGATGCAAGCAGTTAGTTGTCACACTGCCTCACACTTCGCAAGTATTTTCTGTCACCACCTTATGCTTACAACACAACTACATAACACATGTTCATTATTATGAAATAGATAATGACGTTTGGTCAGGTTTGGTCAAGCTATTTTTACATTGATCTGTTAACATTCATACTTAATCTGAAATATATCTAGTCTATAAAAGGCAGAATTATATTATATACATGCTGGTACATTATTGGTTGAATGTCTGGGATGAATGCATAAGTGCAGGGAAACGATGTAAAGAAAGCTGATAC
This sequence comes from Siphamia tubifer, assembly GCA_020466265.1. Lineage (NCBI taxonomy): Eukaryota > Metazoa > Chordata > Actinopteri > Kurtiformes > Apogonidae > Siphamia > Siphamia tubifer. The sequence goes on from CM035803.1 coordinate 5,448,370, forward strand.
AGAAACGGTTGCACAGGGTGGCACCAAGTGGTATTTGCCCCACTAAATATCTCATTCTGTCACCCTACTTTATTAATCTCACCCAACATTGGTTAGGACATATTATTGTAATCTGTGTGTGTGTGTGTGTGCGTGTGTGTGTGTGTGTGTGTGTGTGTGTGTGTGTGTGTCTGTTAGAGATGCACAGATGACGTATATTTTCATCTGCAACTGCTTCTTAAAATGTCTATCTGCCTGCTATGGTAAATGGACTGTACTTATATAGGTCATTTTATTCACCACTTGGTACCCAAAATGCTTTACAATTCCTCACATTCACCCATTCACACACACACTCATACACCAGTAGACGGCTGCTGCCTGACCCTACTGGGACACACTCAGGGTTCAGTGTCCTGGCCAAGGACACTTTGACATGTGAACAGACACAGGTGGGACGCGAACCTTCAACCCTTCCATCATTGGACGACCACTTCAATTGAAGTCCACGTCCATTATCGGAGCAATCTGGCTCCCACTCCGGCGATGAGGCTGTGCTGGTGTCAGACGAGCCGGACGGCAGCCATTCCTCTGAAGTATCCGGGTCTGGTTCACTGGGATCCTCTGAACCGGATTCACCTGGGCCATGCTGGTGCCCTCGGTCCTTCGAAGGCACATGGTGCGCACCACACCTGCTCACTCTGCCCTTCTTCTTTGCTGGGTATCTCCGACCTACTCTCCCTTCTCTTTCCCCCTCACCTGCCGCAGTATCTCCTGAAATACTCCTAAACCTGTTTTCCTCCACCGCCAGCTGCCTCAGTTCGCTACATCTCCGCTTTTTCGCCATCTTCACTCAAGCTCATCCTTCTTCCTCTGCCAACACCAGTTGCGCCCCACCCACAAACCGATTCCCATGGTCGCCCCCTACAGGATTGGGTTGGTAATACACCAAAATTCAATGAGTACACGCCTCATTTTCAGTGGCAGGCGACAGGACCTCCAGGAACCAGAGGTCTAAAGGCCAGGATGTAACCCACCCAGAAGGCCCGGTTCTGGGGGTAAAAAGGCAGGGCATTTGGCCCATGGAACAACATAGAACCAGGGGTCAAAAGGCCAGGCTTTAGACCTACCAATAAGGCTCTGTTCTGGGGCAGAGTAGAGCAACTTTCACATGTAGCGAGTTTTGCCTCTTGGTAGTTGCTGGGGACCTGGAACCACATAGAACCAGGGGTCAAAAGGCCAGGCTTCGGACCCAGACATAACGCCCCGTCCTGGGGAACGGTAGCCGGGAACGTGGACCCCTGGTACCACATAGAACCAGGGGTCAAAAGGCCTAGCTTTAGACCCAGCCTGAAGGCCTGATCCTCGGGCACAGTAGCCGGGCACGTGGACCCCTGGAACCACCTAGAACCAGGGCTCAGGAGGCCAGGCTTCAGACCAATCCTTAAGGCACCATTCTGGGGCACAGAAGCCGGGCACGTGGACCCCTGGAACCACATGGAACCAGGGGTCCAAAGGCTAGCATTCAGACCCAGCCTCAAGGCCCTGTCCTGGGGCACAGTAGCCACGCGCGTGGACCCCTGGAACCACATAGAACCAGGGGTCTAACCCTGGGACCTATACCCGACAAAGGCTCACTATCCCTGCCCACAATCTAGACACACCCGGCCTCTACAGGACCTCCAGGGACTGACCGCCCCAGCCGGTCCCTGGTACCCCAAACTTAAGCCCCCTCCTCGTGCTAAACCCTTTAAACCAGCCCCGTAAGACAACCGGAGCCTTGGTACTACAAAACAAAAAATGTCAGAAATTTTTCTAAGTCCACATTGGACTTAGAAATATTTTTAAGTCCAGTCAGAACATTGGTACTACAAAACCATAGGTAGAGGTTTTTCTAAGTCCGCACTTAGAAAAACTTCTACCTATGGTTTTGTAGTACCAATTTTTATAATTGTAAATTGTAAATATAATTTCATGTATTTCTGTAGTTGATTGTGTTTTTGTAAAGCCCTCTGAGATGACTTTGTTGTGATTTAGGGCTTTATAAATAAAATTGAATTGAATTGAATTATCTTAACCTCCTAGGACCTAGCGTCCACATATGTGGACTTCACATTTTTTGTTGTCTAGACCAGTGGTTCCCAACCCTAGTCCTCAAGTACCACTATCCTGCATGTTTTAGATGTTTCTCTCGTCCAACACACCTGACGGTCATTATCAACCTCCTGCAGAGCCTGATGACAGGCTGATCATTTGAATCAGGTGTGTTGGTAGAGGGATACATCTAAAGCATGCAGGATAGTGGTACTTGAGGACCAGGGTTGGGAACCACTGGTCTAGACCACAATACCACATTTTATTCTACAAGGGCCTGGTGTCCACTTATGAGAGCTATATACTTATACTGCCACCACATGATGTCAGGAGAGTAGAATACTAGCTATATTATATATATATATATATATATATATATATATATATATATATATATATATATATATATATATACATCAGATTGAAACTCTTGATAATTCTTTGCTTTTAAACTCACCAGGTCCCCAAGCACCCCATATAGCCAAGAGAAATTAAAAATGCATGCCATGCAAGAGTTCGGGTCTTAGGAGGTTAAAGATGATATGGTTCCGTACCAGCCCAATAGAACCCTTCGTTCTCAGAATGCAGGTTTATTGAAAGTTCCCAGGGTTTCTAAAAGTACAGTAGGAGCTATAGCCTTTAGTTACCATGGTTACTGCCTTATGGAATCAGCTTCCCTTTAATATTAAAGACGCCAAAACAGTCTCTACATTTAAAATTAGGTTGAAAACATTCCTGTTTGAGAAAGCCTATGGTCAGGTTAGTTAAAAATTATGTGACTCATACATCATATATATATGATGTATGAGTCACAGTTCAGTCTAGGCTGCCCTAGGAGTTAGAATGCTGGGGGAAGTACAGACACTGAGTTCTTTCTTCTCTTTCTCTCTCTCACACCTGTTTCTGTCATTTTTATAACATATCTTTCATACCAAGTCTGTTCATGACTAGTCACCTGGTGTCCCCTTTCCCCCCTCCCCCCCTGGGGGGAGTGGTGGCTCTCCTGGCAGTGTCTGCACGGGAGCCATGGACGACAGGATCTGCAGTGTCTCGCCTGTGCCGACCTGTGACGCCGGACCATCGCCCCTTTTGAAGTTTTTTCTTGCAGAGAAGGAGGGTCTAAGGACAGGGGATGCTTGGGACTGTTCATATATCTCTGTAGTTGATTGTGTTTTTGTAAAGCCCTGTGAGACGACTTTGTTGTGATTTAGGGCTTTATAAATAAAATTGAATTGAATACATTTCTTTGAAGGAAAAGGGCAGAAATTTGCTGAAAACATCTCATCTTTGTGAAAAATGCTTGAAAATCTTGCCATATTGAATTTGTGGGCAAAATAAAGGTTGCCGAAAGTTTTAATCATTTCCCATAGGCCTTCTGGTCAGTAATCCACAGAGAAAACTTTGACAGGAAAATTGGCCTAATTTTGCCAGTAAATGACCTAACACATGTTAAAGACATTTACATGTAAAGGCTGGAATACCACTGATTTAATGAAGCACTTGGTGACAGTGTTTACTCAAGCCTCTGTGAAAAGCTAAGTAGCTTAGCATTGTGCTAATAGCACTAGCCTAGCATTGTGCTAATAGCACACTTGGAAATAACAGACCCAATAGATAAATGTTCAGACCAGTTACTGTGCAGACACTGGACAGTAACTTGGGGGGTTAGGGTTAGGGTTAGGCTCTGCATAACTATTACTAATTTAGGACAAATTTAGACAAAAAGTATTTTGTTTGAAATTTATTTTTATTCAGAACAGAAAATGAATAAAACAATCATCGTACAGGAGGTGTTTTTTGATTTTCTGAACAATATCCACAAACTCAACTCAAACATGAACAGATATAAAGAACCACTGAAAAAAATATGAAAAGATAGAATAAAAATGATGAAAACAAAACATGAACCATGTTTAAACAGCATAAAGCAGTGCAGAAAGAGAGGGGGGGGGGATGAGGAGCTGAAGCAGAATATTGTAAAATTCAACAGATGTTTGTTAATACATTTCAGTTTTTTTCATGGTTCATGTTTTAAAGGATAGTTTACAAACATTTTATCATGTAATTTGACTTTTTGAAACGTAAACCCTTCACCATTAACCTGAACATTATCCTAAACTTAACCTTTAACCTTGTGACTCCAGGTCTGGATATTAGATGTTGGATCCTTCTAGAATAATCTCAGACTCTCAGTGACAGCAGTCGTGTGTTCCTGTAAAACAGAAGAGGAGGGATTGTCTTTGGGAGGATTCTGCACTAGATGTGTTTATTTATCCTGTGGACAAATGCAGATGTGATGGAAACGTTTGTGTTTAACCATACAAATAAAAACATAACACAGACAATAGAAAAACACAAAGTGTGTTCTTAGTTTGGGTTCATGTGTGTAAATGTGATTTAGAAGTGAAATGATCTTTGGAAACATTACCTTTCTCAGTTTCGTTTTGCACTCACAGAGAAATCCACACCTCCTGTTGCTTTGATGTCCTGTATTTTGTCGGCAGTCACCACACCACCACTTACTGCCTGATGTTTGGCCCCTTTAGCCCAATCTAGACAAATGAAGAACAAAGAACAAGTTCAGCCAGTGTTTCTAATGAATGAAGTCAATGAGTGCAGTGACAATCATTCGCTCTGTAAATATTTAAATACCATCTACTTTGCATGTGCTCTAAACACCCGCCCACCTCATCTGTCTGATTGGCTGAAGCTTCACTTCACTGGCTAGTTTTAACTAGTTAACTAGTGACACTAGATGAGAAAAAAGTTAATTAGTTACCTAGTAAGGATTTAGGCCTTACTAGTTAACTAGTGAGAATTGAGTCCCTCACTATTTAACTAGTTGACAGAAATGGTTTCTATGACAGTAACACCCATGTGTAACTACAGTCTAATAAACATGTATGTACAGAAGCAGTCGTATAAACAGCTGATTGTCGTTTATATTTCACATGGTGAATGTTTCTACACTTTGGTTTTTGTATTTAGCTGTTGTAAACATCACTGTAGGATTGTTAGTCGTATCTTATCTCATATTTTTATATTCTCAGTCATGTCTGAACTTTTCTGGAATTCAAAAAAACACTTACAATTTCCGTCCTGTGATTTGGTCTCGGTTTCGATCTTCATGTTTAGTGATGTTGTTTCGACTCCTTTGATGTCTCTCTTGGATACAACACCACCACCGCCAGCATTTGATGACATGACTGAGGCTGTAAATAAAGAAATACAAATGTATAGAAGTAACTGTAGGTATGACTCCATTACTATTACAGTAGTCCTTCATTTATCGTGGAGCTTACCTTCTAAAGATAACCCGTGCTGTAGATAAAAAGAAGATCAGACACGATTGTGGATTCGAGTCAGAAAAGTTCATCCTTTGTTCTTCACATCACACATTTTATACATTTTGATCACATGATCTAACTCTTGTGTGTGCCCAAATTTAGGCTTGGTCACGTTATGTAACTTTTACTGTTGGGAAATGTGAGGTCAATGTGATGCTGCACACACTCTGGCCAAAGGTCATATATATATATATATATATATATAATTTATTTAATTTTTTTTTCTCCCTTTACCTACAATAAATGAAATGTTTGTGTTCCAGGACAGTACTGTGTTAACCATGTCCAGGTGGTTTATGCAGGGCTTTATGTTCATGCAGTGACTGTTCTGTTTCTGTGTCTTGGCATGTATGTATAACATACTGTGTAAAATAGTTTGAAGGCAGATGCTCTTTACACCCAGGTGTACATAGAGTCATAGTTTTGTGTGACATGTACTGTATTAGTTTACCTTCATATACAGCCATAATGCTTAACAGTAATTGTGGTTCCAGTTTGATGCATCGGCTTTCCTTACATCGTTTACATGCACTAATGCATTCATCCCAGACATTCAACCAATAATGTGCAAGCATGTATATAATATAATTTTGACTTTTATAGACTATATATATTTCAGATCACTCTAAAATTGGCTTGACCAAACCTGATCAAATGTCATTATCCACAAGGTTGAACATTTATTTCATAATAATGAAGGCGTGTTATGTTATGTGTGTTGTAAGCATAAGGTTCAGAGAATTAAGGCAGGTCTAGAAATGTATTCCTTGGAACAGGCGTATGTTCAGAACGACGATAGTGAATCATGTCAAAAGGGGAAGTAAGCAGCGTTAAGACCAATCAATTATGGCTGTACATAACGGTAAACAAATAGTTATGAAGAAATGTACTTTTATTCATCAGTTAATCAGCTGAACTGCATAATAGAATGCATAAAGCATAAGATTTAACATTTCAAAAGAAAAGTCTTAATAAGCTGTGGCAATGTTGAGAAATATGAATTCAGTATTTTACTGAAAAGCAACTGGCTTCAGGTATATTGTAAATACTGTATTTACTGTATGTGTGGGTGTGAATAACACTCTATGTACACCTGGGTGCCCCCCACCATACATATGCTCTTTACACCCTGGGTGGAATCATCATTAATGACTACGAAGACCAGGGTGTTAATAACATTTTTGTCTAAGAACATTTGAGTGTTTGTCTGGATTGACTCATTTGTTTATTTCAAGCATTTCATACAATACACACACACACACACACACACACACACACACACACATACATACACACACACACACACACACATATATATATATATACATAACACTTATTTAATTCCATCCATTCTCATCAATAACTTCAAAAACATTCACTCCTGTCCCTTCACCACAAGCCAAATAAACAAAATAAACAAGATAAACTAAATAAATAGGCCCAAACTCATTCAGAATCAACTCATTCATCAGTGTTTAAACCATGGAGCCAAAATATGAATAGAACACAGAAACAAAGTCCATTCAATAGTTAAACTCACATCATAATAACAGACCAACAGTGATAACAAGAAAACTAACATAGTGCTAATGCTAAAAACAAACAGAGCAGTGATGGTAAGAATAAAGCAGAAGGTAAAGAACACACACATACAAACCAAACAAGCAACAAAAAACAGGTGTTAACAATGTAAACAGAATATTGATGTGACATCAGCATTAACACCCTCCATCTTTATACTGGGACCAAAACATATGTTTATACAACAGTTTAAATCTGAATATTTTGACATTTTTTGTGTTGAATGTCCAGACTGTTCCACAGTTTCACTCCACATACAGACACACAAAAACATTTGCAAGTGGTTTGAAATTTGGGTTGATTTAAAATGTCCAAATCCTCTCAGATTATGGTAAATGGACTGTACTTATATAGCTGATACACAAACAGTTGCACAGGGTGGCACCAAGTGGTATTTGCCCCAGTAAATATCTTATTCTGTCACCCTTTATTAATCTCACCCAACATTGGTTCAGACATATTATTGTAATCTGTGTGTGTGTGTGTGTGTGTGTGTGTGTGTGTGTGTGTGTGTGTGTGTGTGTGTGTGTTAGAGATGCCCACATGACGTATATTTTCATCTGCAATTGCTTCTTAAAATGTCTATCTGCCTGCTATGGTAAATGGACTGTACTTATATAGGTCATTTTATTCACCACTTGGTGCCCAAAATGCTTTACAATTCCTCACATTCACCCATTCACACACACACTCATACACCAGTAGACGGCTGCTGACTGACCCTACTGGGACACACTCAGGGTTCAGTGCCTTGCCCAAGGACACTTTGACATGTGAACAGACACAGGTGGGACGCGAACCTTCAACCCTTTCATAATTGGATGACCCCCTCTACCAACTGAGCCACAGCCGCCCACCCATATCATTTGCATGAATGATTTCCCCCCAATTTTCTGAACCAAACCTGCCCGCCATCCGCTAGATAATTCCACCCACCGCACAACATGAACGCAAGCAGGTAAAACTTTATCTTTTAAAATGTTTAAAATTTTATGGATGTTGTCATATTACATCTGGCCCAGAGACAACATATATATATATATATATATATATATATATATATATATATATATATATGGCTACTGTCACATGTGAATTTCCCCGATTTGGGATCAATAAAGTCTCTTATCTTAAACAATGGCTGACTATTGAGTTACTTTTCCTCCATAAACTGCCCCCCCCCCCCTCTCTGGACTTATTGCCCCACCTCTGTCACCCCAGAGAAAAATCTCCTGAGCTGATACTTCAAGCTGGAACCACAGCTACTGTTAACCTTTATGGAAGTACATAAACTTAAACAAATACAGTACAAGTTCCAGAGAATTAAGGCAGGTCAAGAAATGTATTCCTTGGAACAGGCGTATGCTCAGAAAGGAGAAGCAGCCTTAAGCCCAATCAATACGCCCAAATAATGGCAAAAAGTCAGTTAGAACCAGTGAAGAGGAAGTTATACTGCAGACGTGTGGACAATGACAGGCTGGGTGTAACCAAGTAAAGCCTAAATGACTCAGAGTAAAAACTAAAGTGCTATTATAACAAATAGAGACAAACTGACGAGAACAACATTGTGTTCTTCATTTAATGCAGTGAAGATTTTTAACTCAAAAAAATGACACTCTTTTAACAGCCCAAGAAGGGGTCTCAGATTGGGCAGGTGTTGCTAACCTTACTTCTGTCTGAGCCACTTTAGTCTTAGACATGCGGTGGTCTTCAGAAGACAAAGACCCACATCAGCTGAGAGCAAAGATCCGAAGACTTTTTAAAGTCTTTTTCCATTTTTAATCTACATCAACGTTAAGATACATTTTGTTGTTGATCAACTGAGCAGCAAGAATCATGGCAACTTTTCCCTGTTCCAGCATTAAAGACTGATTCAACAGTTTTCATCAGGTTGTTGTGGAAGTCTTCCTAAATGTAATTAAATGGATTATTATTTGTATTTATTTGCTACTTTTTTTTTCTTAATTTTTATTCATCAAAGAATTTATATTCTTTTACTTCTTTTGAGACTTTCTCTTATTTTGGAATTAACAAGAGAACTGGTTTTATTTTAAATGAATATTGGTCTCAGATCTTCCTTGGAGAGTAGATGAGATTAAGAAAGGAAGAAATATAGGATGAGATGGTTTATGGTTTACATTCTAGAATTAATGATTTTATTGTTGATTTAATGATGATTTGTGATTACCCTCTGCTTTGCTTTTTTGTCTTGAATTAATCCCATCAGTAAACAGCATGGTAATGAATGTAACATGTTAGGTTTGTGTGTGTATATCACCAAAGGTTCTAAAGATACCTTAGCCAGAAACTTTTGCTTGTCTTAAAAGTTTCTGTGATATTTTATTGGTTATACATTAACTCATTCACTGCTAACTATTTTCTGAACAGCCATCCTCACAGTTCCAGCAGTTTTGGAGAATCTTGAGTGATTTTTCAAAACCCACAGAATATTGACTTTTATGACTTTATAAACACAGAACACATCAAGAGAAAGTGTAGATTTCTATGAAACAACAAAAACAACACATAAAACAAGGTGTTTGATAGAAAAACAGTCATTTATTCATAAACATGCCCTAATCAGTGTACTATTTCTCTGTGTGTGATATGCTGTAAAACATTTTCCTGCATGTAACCACACGACAGGAAACACACCACATCCTGGTCTCACTGCGGCGGCCGCTGCGCGCACAGACACGACACCTCCGTGTTGGCCTGGTCTTCTTGGGGGTGGGCATCAGCTTTTCCAGCCTGTACCTCGCCATGTTGCCATCCAAATATAATCTGAGGGGCACTGCATTATTCAATAAAATAAAAGTGAGAACAAATAGTAAAGGAAAATGCACTACAGTCAAAGGGGTAAATCTGTGGAACATTCTGGACAATGAACTAAAAACAGCAAACTCTATACACATATTCAAAAAATGATACAAAACAAGGGTCATTGATAAATACACTGCTTTGTAGTAACAAATAAACCTTACAACACATATTATACAAACTCACAACTAAACTGTCTTATTATTATTATTATTCTTATTATTATCATTATTATTATTACTACTACTCCTACTACTAACTAACTGAATGATTGACTAATCAATTTACTATTTTTGTTTGTTCTGTAATCTATTTCTGTTTATCTTTTTATATATATGTGTATGTTTGTGTATATATACGTGTATATTTATGCGTATGCATGAGTGAGAATGGAAGAAAAACGAATGAAAAGTAAAACTAGGATAAAGGAAGTAAAAGTAAGAAGAGGGAGAGAGAAAAGGAAAGGAGAAAGTAGAGAAGGTGGGAGGGAGAGAGAGAAAAAGGGAGGGGGGAGGGGAAAAAAAAAAAAAGGGACTTTTATTTGGACAGTTGTTTTTGTATTTGACTCTTGCATTGTGGGTATTTGATCTTTGTTGTTGTTGTTGTTTTGTTTTTTTTCCTGCAGAACATATTGCAGTAAGGTATTGGTAATGGTGGATAAACAAGCTTCGGCTTCAGCCCTAAACCTTTTCGGTCAAGCAGTATATTCATTATGTGTGAAACTGTGTCTGCCTGCCTTGTGCTTGTTTTTTTTTTGCTTTGTATTTTGACCGAGATAAAATAAAAAAAATAAATAAAAAAATAAAATCCAGCCTACTTTCAGGGTCCATGTTGTACGGTGCTCTGGTATTGTGTGCTTCATCTGCCTGGTCTCTCTCCTCCTCCAGCACCCCATGCTGCTTCCCTGACCACATCCTCACAACCCTGCGTGTGAACTCCAAAAGTGACTTACATTGTTGTGGATTTCTGGCCCTATAAAGAACATATGGTTAAACATGGCAATTTGGAACATGTAAGCCAGGAACTTGGGGTCTAAAGGCCAGGATGTAACCCACCCAGAAGGCCCGATTCTGGGGGTAAAAAGGCAGGGCATCTGGACCCCTGGAACCACATAGAATCAGGGGTCAAAAGACCGGGCTTTAACCCAGCCAGAAGGCTCTATTCTGGGGTAAAAACGCAGGGCATCTGGACCCCTGGAACCACAAAGAACCAGGGGTCAAAAGGCCGGGCTTTAGACCTACCAATAAGGCTCCGTTCTGGGGCATAGTAGAGCAACATATGGACCCCTGTGAAAAATGACAAAGTCCAACTTTCACACGTAGCGAGTTTTGCCTCTTGGTAGTTGCTGGGGACCTGGAACCACATAGAACCAGGGGTCAAAAGGCCAGGCTTCGGACCCAGACCTAACGCCCCGTCCTGGGGAACGGTAGCCTGGAACCTGGACCCCTGGTACCACATAGAACCAGGGGTCAAAAGACCGGGCGTTAGACCCACCAATAAGCTTTTGTTCTGTGGCAGAGTAGAGCGACATATGGACCCCTGTGAAAAATGTCCAACCCAGCCTGAAGGCCCTATCCTGGGGCACCGTAGCCGGGCACATGGACCCCTGGAACCACACAGAACCAGGGGTCTAACCTTGGGACCTATACCCGCCAACTATCTCTATCACTATCTCCGCCCACAATCTAAACACACCCATCCTCTACAGGACCTCCAGGGACCTACCGCCCCAGTCCCTGTTACAAGAACCAGAGGGCGGGAACACATTACACCAGTTTTAAAGTCGCTGCATTGGCTCCCCGTCCCCTTCAGGATCGATTTGAAGGTTCTTTTATTAGTTTTTAAATGTCTTAACGGCCTTGCGCCTTCTGATATGCTTTTGACGTATCGACCCTCGTGGACCCTGAGGTCCTATGGCAGTGGCCTCTTAACTGTCCCCCGAGCCAGGACTGAGACCCACGGCAAGGCGGCATTTAGCCACTATGGCCCTCAACTGTGGAACAGGCTGGCCTTTTACTCTGGTTTTTAACTAACTTTGAAATTTTTATGTTCTTGTTATTTTATGTTTTACTCTCTTTGCCTCTTACTTATGTTTTAGGTTTTTACTGCATTTCTTAGCTTACAACTTTTATGTTTTAACTCCAGTGTTTCCTCAGGGGGGTCCTCCACACTGGAGGTTGTGTCTGGCCCGCTGCTGGGGGTACTGGCCGCGGGTCCCCTCAGCCCGGCTGGTTGGGGGCCTCATCACATTGGTGGGGGGGCTCTCCCTGTCTGTCGGCATCGGGGGTCCGTGTGCCGGTGCCCCTAGTGGTCATGGCCTGGGGCCCCACCCAGTGTGGTGGACCCCAGGGTAGACGTTCCCATGATGCTCAGTGCCAGGTCATGTCTCCTATAGTTGAAGCTGAGAGTGTGTGTGTGTGTGTGTGTGCATGTATGGGTAGGTGTGTTGATGTGTGTATGTGTGCTCTGTAGTGATGCGCGGGCTACCCGCTGGCCCGCGGATATCCGCGGGTGACCCGCGGGTCGGGCGGGTTGGGTCGCAGTTTTTAATACATATTGCGGGTTGGGCGGGTTATATTTAATATATATTGCGGATGCGGGCGGGGCGGGTCAGGGACGATCAATACCCGCATTTTTCCATCCGACATTCCCAAAAATGGCACAATATGGATAGACTGAAGGTATACAATATTTCAACTTAAAATAACCTCAGTAAGAATAATCAACGACATATAAAAAATATGATGATGAAAGACAACTCAATTGACATCGGCAGTTTCATTCCACGAGAGGCGGCACGCTCCAGTCAGAATGAATGGGTAACAGCCACGTTATTTTCACATCCTTTGCATTGCCATCTACAGGAAAGGGTTGCCTTCATATCTTTACAGACCATGTTAAGACCGATGAGGGAGGATAGAGAGGTGTGTGCGTGCATGGAGCAGTCTCCACAGCCGTCTTATGAAACGGAAAGGAGCCCCGCTAACCTACAGTAGCATCCTCGTCTCTCCTCTCCTTCCAATTACTCGTACACTTAATTCTCCTAAGACCCGCGAGTCGGGCGGGGTGGGTCGCAGTATTAATACATATTGCGGATGCGGGTGGGGCGGGTCAGGGATGATCAATACCCGCTGAAGTGTGTGTGTGTGTGTGTGTGTGTGAGAGTGTGCGTGCTCGGCTCGCGCATGTGCAAGCCCGTCACTTCCTGTTTTGAATGCTTTTTTATCCCAACTTTTTGTTATTTGTTATTAGCGCCAAATCTCCCTGAACGCTCAGAGATAAGAGTGAAAATGTGGGACTTGATCAGGGAGAAAATTAAAACAGGCGATGCGAAGGTTGTACGGAAACGTTGTATGTGTTGGCTTTATAGAGTGATGATGTGGGTGGAGTCTATTTTATGTGCTGGAGTGCATATTGAGACGTTAGAAAGGAGGCAAAAATTATGCTTCATGACTTTTAACATTAGAAGCACAAGGTAAAGATGCTGCGAATGTACTATGTGAGTTTAGAGACAAATTTAAGCTTGCGGGTTGATAGCGGGCGGGTTGGGTTTATTGATACTTGATAGCGGACGGGTTGGGTTTATCGATACGTGACATCATGCGGGTTGGGCGGGGCTGGCCGAGCCACGTCTTGGGTTTGGGCGGGGCGGGTTTCTGTAAAACCCCCTAACCGCGCATCACTAGTGCTCTGTGACTATATAATGGGAGGGATGGGTACTTGTTTTTAATGCTGTAAAGCACTTTGTGTTGCATTTTTTGTGTGAAAAGTGCTATATAAATAAAGTTTGATTTGATTTGATTTGAAACGCAAAATAAATATTGTTTATATATTGAAGAGTTTTGGACCCAGAACAGATCCTTGAGGGACTCCACATGTAATGGTACCCCTCTGGGATGTGTTCTGTCCCCAATGGACATATTGTTTTCTATTTTTTAAATAAGACTATCCAACTAAACACAGTTCCTCTGATCCCATATTTTTTAATCTTCTGTAATAGTATGTTATGATCCATTGTAACAAATAATTTTTGAAATCACTGAACATTACAACACAGCACTTTTTTGTCAATATTATTAGTAATTTCTTTGTTCCAACAAAGCTAATACTGGTGATCTATTTTTACGGAATCCATATTGACTGTCATTTAATAAACTGTTCACACCAAAAAATGTATCTAATCTATCTGAAAACAACTTTTGTAGTATTTTAGATAACTGTGGTAAGATTGATAGTGGTCTAATTTTCAAATAGATTCTTGGCACCATTCTTATAGATGGGAATGACTTTAGCTATTTTCATGTGTTCTGGAAACTTGCCTGTTGAAAATGAAAGATTGAAAATATGGGATAGAGGTTTAGCAATTTCTCGGACATGTTTAATGATAACCATGTCCAGCTCATCACTGTCTGCAGCTGTTTTTGTTGTTTCTTCCTTCACTCTTTCTAGGATTTCCTTTTCATTGGTTGAATTTAGACACATGGACTTTAAGTTGTTTTCAATACCCTCACCCGTGTTGAATCTGATGGTGTAATTGTTGAGGCTAATTATGGACCTATATTTACAAAATATTTATTACATTTGTTTGGAAAGACTTTTATTACAATATTTTGGCAATTTTTTTAAATAAAATTTTCTGGTACGGTGAGGGTTGTTGGTCCTTTCATTGAAAGGCTGGTCTTTGTGTTGTGTGCAGATAAATGGAGCAGTTTACTTCCCAAAGTCTGGTTCAAATACAGTACTGCTGAATAAATCTGAACTGACTCACATATATGCATGTTTTTGGGAAATATGGCTCCCGATAGGATCTGTAGGCATCATCATTCAGCTTTTTCCTCTGGTCTGGTGTTAAAAAGGCAAGAGAAAAAAAGGCACCTAAAAAATTGTAAAAAAAAAAATTAAAAAAAAATGATACGGCACCAGAGAAACAGGACCCACATGCAAGACTGATGGACCAATATAACATTTGAACAGTTTTATTGAGACAATCTGGATGCTGCACTGGGGAAGTTGCTTCAACCAGGGTCACCAGGAAAAAGTTAAATGAGGCAGTAACTGGGAAACAGGGCAAGGACGAGGTCAAAAAACAGATCAGGGTCAGAACCAGCAAAACAGCCAAGACAGAGAGGGAAAAAGTCCAACGTTACTGGGGTACAGGCGAGGGTCATAACAGGAGGGCAGAATCCAATACAGCGCCGACAGTGGAGGAGCCAAAGTCGGCGTCAGTGGAGGAATCCAGGTCCAGCAATGTGAAGCAGATTCAGACAAAGAAAGCAGACAAGGGAGAGACAACAGACCAGAACCAAAGTACCAAAACAGATCGAAAACCAGCGAGACCAGGACAAAAAGTAAAGCGCTCATTTGCTGTGCTGTGACAAAACAAAGTAGTGATCTGACAGAGGAACAGGAGGAGCTAAACAGGTGGGACACATTAGGAGTAATTAATGGGTTGAGACACACACTATGGCCACGAGGACAGTAGGTAAAAGGTCAACCCTAACCCACAGGTCAAAGCAGGGGTCTCCAACCTACTCCACAAAGGGCCGGTGTGGCTGCAGGTTTTTGTTGAAACCAAGCAGCAACACACCAGACTTCAATCAATGAATCAACTGATCTCAGTCTGCAGTGAGTCAAACTGTGAACTCCTGGTTGGTTGGAACAAAAACCTGCAGCCACACCGGCCCTTTGTGGAATAGGTTGGAGACCCCTGGGTCAAAGTAAAAGCCCAAACACTCACAATGACAGAAACACAGGAAGACGATCAGGAAACTAACAAGAAGACAAACTAATGTCCAGAAGGGAAACAAAGAATCGAATCGACATAAAAACATTTTTGGCTGTTATTGTCCATTTAGTTACTTTTTTTTTTTTAAAGTTTTGACTGGAACTGTTTAAGTCTCAGGAGTTAAAGGGTTAAAGAAGAGCAGACATTCAAACAAACCTGCACATGAACAGTTTTTCACACTGTTATGGTTGAAAACCACTTTTATTCAGTGCCTGGGACAAACAGTAAAGCACAGTACATTTATTTATTTTTTTTTACTTTTTTTTGTTTTTTTTTATAAAACTGGAGATCCACAGGTAGCAGTAGCACTAGCGTTAGCATCTGGAATTTAAAGGTTACCACCAAACCATTGTCACCACAGTCCTGGTCCTAACAGCTGTGACATATTCACTCCTAAACAGATTAGCAGGAAACTAATCATTTCAAGCGTCCTCACTGATAGGTTTTGTTTTTTTTTTTTTTTAAAAAAGGGGAGGGGGGATCATTTGAAATTCAAAAGGCTCAACTCTTGAGGAAAAAAAGGGGCAAAATTAAATGAATAAATAGATATATCATTAAATAATTAATTAGTTAATGATGCATTTATTCATTTAATGTTGTTACTTTTTGTCCCCCGTGCTCCTCAGCCTAAAGGAAACCTGTCGTCTGGACTGAAATATTTTAACTGAGTGAACAAAAGCCAGATGCTGTGACTTATTTATAGAACAATAGTCCTGCTGTAAAAGACACCGATTCTGAACACAAACTGTGCATGTCTGTGCTGCGGACAGAGGTGGAAAAAAACTAAGTAAAAGTACTCTATTACTGTACTTAAGTAGATTTATTTTTTATGTATTTGTACTTTACTGGAGTATTTATTTTTCTGTAAACTTTTGACATTTCTTGCTTATATTTGTTCATATATTTATACTCCTTACATTTGTATAAGTATCTGTATTTTATACTCCTCATTCTCATTACTTTTTCAAATTGAATTAGATGTGAATTAGAAATCAAATTGTGACTTTCAATATCAGAATTTCAGAGGTTTAAAGTAACTAAGTAAAAGTACTTCATTACTATACTTAAGTAGATTCTTTAGTTATCTGTATGTTACTTGACAATTTATTTTTCTGGCAACTTTTTACTTTTACTCCCTACATTTTTAATATCCGTACTTTATACTCTACATTCTCAGAATAAACTTGTTCCTTTTACAAACTCAACAGATGTGACAGTAGAAAAAACCAGTGGAGGAAAGAAACTGTGACTTTATATATTATTGTTATATGACCTTTTATCTCATAATTTTGACTTTTTATCTCGTAATTGTTACTTTTTCTCTTAAAATTAAGCATTTTTATCTCATATTTCTGACTTTTTTTAATCTCATGACTTTTTTTTATCTCAATTGTGACTTTTCTTCCCCCATTTTTCTGAAATTTCCTGTCCATATCCATAAACTGCATAAGTGTGACTCCATCAAACACATTATCTACACAGTAACTCACTTTTAAAGGCTTTATTTTTTTCTGAAGTATTATTGTGTTCATTCCAAAAAAACTATTACTTTATTACAATTGAGAAATTGTACTTTTTTACTTTTACTTAAGTAGAAGAGTTGAATCAGTACTTGTACTTTTACCAGTAGTATTTTTTCCACATGTGTAGCTGTACTTCTACTTAAGTACAGAATGTGAGTACTTTTACCACCTTTGCAGAATTTTGACTTTTATCTCATAATTGTGACTTATCTTGTAATTTAGATTTTCTCATATCATAATTTTGACTTTCTCATAATTATTAATGTTGTTTTATCTTATAACAATGACTTTTATTTCAATTGTGACTTTTTTTTTTATTTCCATTTTCCTAAACTGTGACTTTATATGAAATTATTATGACTTTTATCTCACGCTTTACTTATCTCAGAAGTTTTACTTTTTATCTCAATTCAGATTCAGATTTGTGATTTATTTTCCCTGAGGGGAAATTTGTTTTCCCAGTTCTGTTCCATAACAATGAGCAGACTGAGGTGTCACAGCAAGAGCGTGCGCCACGTCACAAATTCCACAAAAGAGACATGGAAGGAAAAAGTAGCAGAAAAAGCCAAAACTAAAAATTACTGGAAACAAATTACAATATTATTTATTTATTCATACTTCATTTTTGTTTATTTTAATTAAGTTAAGTTATTATTTTGTAAATATTTATTAGTTTTTGTTAATTCTCTTCCTTATTTTGTTTGATATTTCTACATTTAGTATTGTATTACATATGCACATTGAAGCTCAAAAATGAACACAAATACAGATGACATTACTCAAGGTAATGAACACACAGTATGAACATATGTGGTATAAACAGAGCACAGACATATCACATTGTAGAAAATTGTGGCATTTTATTTAATGAATGTGACTCTTTTCCCTCATAATTATGCATTTCTTATATATGCCTTTATATTTCATAATGTTGATCTTTTATCTCATAATAATTCTTAAGTTTTTTTATCTCATTTGAGACTTTTTTGTCAATTTCCTCTAAATGTTCTGTCAATATCCACTGAACTGAGTAAAAGTAAGTTAGTATGTAGAAAATGTGTTTGATCAAGTCACAGTTAAAGGATTGATTTTAGATATTTACTTCAGTAAAGGAGTCAAATCAGTACTTACACACCAGTAGCTGTCCTTCTACTTAGGTAAAGAATGTCAGTACTTTGACCACCTCTGTGTTGAGGAAAATAGAAATAAGAGTGTTTAGCATTTTTTATTTATCCAAATGTTTTGATGTTGTTCTTACATAACTTCATTTAAAAATAAATATCTATCATTTTACTAGAATTTAAAATAGTCTTTAAAAAGTTTGCTGTACCCTTTTCGAAAACCTCAAAATTGAAATGTGTTCCAGTTGAACGGAACAGATGTTGAAATGATCGATGCCTAAAATTTCAAAACAAAAACAAAAAAAAGGAAGGATATAGGAATTTTAAAAACAGTTCAAAAGTAAAACAGTGATAACATTAAAAACACTGACACAAACAATGAACATATAAAAAAAAAAGATACTATTGAAGAACGTGTGTTTCTTCTCCGCACTTCTTCGTCTCATCGAAGAACATATGTGCCGATGCCCCCGAGGTTCACCTTCTCTTTGGCGTTTATGGAAGGAGAAGCACAGGGCCAGTTCATCAGACGCCAGGCGTTCGCTGGCGCCAAAATCAGAGAATTTAAAAACAATAAACAAAAACGCAAATGGACTGTGAAAGGATAAATTCCATTTTTAGGATTTGGACCTTTTTTCTGTCATAAAACAATGTCATTTACTCATCTTTTTCAGTTTGTGTCATTGGAGTTCATGATACAAATATATATATACATATACACACACACACACACACACATATATATATATATATATATATATATATATATATTTGGCCTGGGAGCCAAAATCGGCCCGTCAATGGTTCCCATCCGGTCCTTGGGATGAATGTGTAAAATGCAAAAATAGACGTTAAGATATTAATCATTTTAGTTCCGGTTCCACATTCAGATCAGTTTGATCTGAAGTGGGTCAGAACCAGTAAAACACTATCATAATAATCTATAAATAATCACAACTCCAATTTTTCTGTTTTAAATGTAAATATGTTCACATATTTACAGTACAGTAATTTCACAAAACATTTGAATAATCTTGAACGAATATATGAAGAAGTGTGTTTTCAAGAGAAGTCAGTGCAATTTGAAGAATAATCTGCCTGATGAAATATTTAGTGTATTTATAGAGCCACTATGATCTGCAAGTTAAATGTGGAAATGATGAACAAAAGCATCATTGTTTATTATTTCATGTCTTTTCGTGTTATTCACATTGTTTGAAGCAATAGTTTGCTAATGGAAACATTTTCATTATTTAATTTTATGTTTTTCATTCTATGATATCGAGAAATATTCGGAATTGACATTATTTATGTATTATTATATTATTAGTTCACTGGTTCGGCCCATTTCAGATCAAGATTAGCTAAATGTGGCCCCTGAATTAAAATGAGTTTGACACCCCTGCTCTGAACCCTATCTATCTATCTATCTATCTATCTATCTATCTATCTATCTATCTATCTATCTATCTATCTATCTATCTATCTATCTATCTATCTATCTATCTCTGTCTTCAGACTCTCCTGTAATGTCATGTAACACAACTTTTGCTAGCAGCGATAATCCCAATAAATGAACGGTAGTGGCGCTACATGATGACATCATCAGGTAAGGGTCATTTTTGTGTTTGTTCGCTAGCAAAATAACTCAAAAAGTTCTGGACGGATTTGGCTGAAAGTTTCAGGAAATGTTGATACTGACACAAGAAACAAGTGAGAAAAAGTTTGATGGTGATGGGTGGAGGGGGAGGCAGAGGAGGGGAGGAGGGGGGTTTCATTTGTGTCAATAAGTTAAAGAACATTTTGAGAACTGCTGGGGCCAGAGTGGCTTCATATACTTGTTTAGCTGTCCGTCAAACATAAAGAATCCAATAATAATCCACTAAAGGAAGTCCCGCCCCCACCCATTTGTCAAAACTGCAATCAAGTCAAGTTGTAATTAAGGAAAAACTACAACAACCAAAACTGAGAAACATGCAAAGGCAAATATGTTACAAGATCTGTGCGTTCGTTTGTTTTCCAAAATTGCGGTCTTATATTTTTCATTTGAACTATTTTTTTTTTATGTTTAATTTTTGTTATTTGCTATTTTGAATTGATACATTTTTGTTTGCAATTTTAAAAAATCTTCTTTGAACTTAAGCACAAATGAAAAACCATAAAGACTTACCCGGAAAGTGAAACCTCACACTCATTTGGGTCATTGGAGTGTGTGTATGTGTGTGTGTGTGTGTGTGTGTGTGGGGGGGGGGGTCTGCCTTGGTGGAGTCTTCGCTCTCTGGGTATTATTTTAGTTATTAACATCTAACAGAGTACGACTGACTGAACTGAACTGAACAACTGTACCACAACCCACATCTGAGAAACCAACGCATTTATTTGGTTGCAGATCTATGCCCCGCCCACTGCCCTTATATGGATATTGAAAGATGCAGTATGTTCGGACGTACTCCAAATGAGACCAAACTGAAACGGGGTGAGTAAATCAGATTTTTTTTTATCACCAGAAAAAGGTCCAAGTTGTAAAAACTGGAAGTCGTCCTTTAGGTGGCGCCCTGAACGACTGCACCTTCAGAGCAGGGGGGACTTATTTTTTAGCGTGTGACGTGGAGGCGTTTTCGATGCAGAGGACGATGTAGGCGCTGGAGCAGCTGCTGGACGTCTGCTGCAGGAGGACGCCGCCCTGGAGTGACGCCGCCAGGCCGCTCAGAGCACGCTCGCCCGCCCGCCATGTTTCACAGTAGTGGTCGCTCTGTCGATGGCCTTTGTTACTGGAGCCGTGCCACACCATCTTCTCTGGCCTGAGGAGGAACACAAGTCACATGATTTAGATCTGTAAACACCAGGGACCAGGAACCAACCAACACTCTGGCTCAATCACATTTCACCCCTTACGTCTTCAAACGGATCTATAAGGGGTAGGGCTTCAAAATCAACCCCTATGAATTGGGACACCCCTTCAACACTCACCTACGTCATCCGGTTCCTCCACCAGTTGTTACATAACCATAAAAACAAGAGCTTTAACCAGAAGTAAAACATGTCTGCTGCTGTAGTTGTCGTGTTCTCCTGGGCTATGACCATATTTTTACTAATATCTTCGTCCAATCAGAGAAGTGCTATGCATCGATCCATTACTCCATTACTTTAAATAGCAATTTTTTTTCCATCTGCGTTTTATGGAGAAAATTACCATTACGCATTGCGGGAATGTTAAACTTTATCATAACTGGAAAACCTTTCATTATGGTGAAAATACTACATTCGTGTACTTCTTTCATACATGCCGCCATTTTTAAAATGATTTGCATTGTATTCTGGGAAATTTCTCGTACCCCTCCATTTGGAGTCTGCCTATGGACAATCTCTTTTTGAAGGGGTATAAAGCCCTTCCCCCTACCCCTCTGCCTTAACATGAATAGGTTGATTTCACATGACGTCACATTACTATATAGTCAGCGCTCGATTTTCAGATGGAGGGCAGGAAGTGACGCTGTGTGAGTTTTCAGTTGGCAAAATGTCTATGTTTTGTGTAGTTTACGGCTCCACTAATCATTCTAACCGTGAGAAGGAAAAGCAATTTTTTTAGAGTACCAAAGATTGTCATTCACAAAAGTGAGAAATGGAAAAAGTTCACAGAAAAATGCCACGGAAAGTGGATTTTAAAGTTTAGTAATACAGTTTGCTTGGGAAAAGTGATGTCAATGCCCGGGTGCACAGGAGGTTGGACTGAGCCATTCTTTTTAAAAAGGTGTGATTGATGTCCTGTTACGGGGTTGAACAAAACTAGGGGAGAAAATTTAATAGTGCTATTTTATAAATAATAAAATAAACTATCTATCTATCTATCTATAGATTTTACATATGTCTTATTTTAAGATATTAAGATGATAAAATGATTAAGATGATTCTATTAGCAGAAAAAAACTCTGGTCACTGGTTAATTGTCCAATGGGCAGGACTTATGCTTGCTTAGAGCCCCCCCCCCAACAAGGACTGCTAGTCCCTGCCCCAGAACATTCCCACATATTAGACTGGACTGATATCAGAATATTATACAGGTAACTTGGGATCTAATTGCATCTTAACTTAACATAGTTTATCTTATGTTAGATGAAGTAATTTTATTGTATCTTATTATCTTATATTATCTTATCTTAAGTTAGCTGAAGTTGTTGTTGTTGACAGGATATATATATATATATATATATATATATATATATATATATATATATATATATATATATATATATATATATATATTATATTATATATGTGTGTGTGTGTTTTGGTTAATTTGGCCCAAAGCCCACATCTAGCCCCGCCCACAGGTGGACAACTCACCACGCACTGTCCCTGAGGATGTCTCTACCATCAAAGGAGTAGATGGGAATGTTTTCCCTGATTTTGTTGGCGTTGTCACCGAAGATTGATTCCCAACTATTGAACAACACTTGGTCCTAGAAAGAAAAGGGTAGTTTAGTGAAAAGGTCACGTTAGTTTTATGGTTTTACATTCCTAGTACTTTTGGTTTTACAGTCGTAGTAGTTTCGGTTTTACAGTTGTACTTTTGCTGCTAGTGGAAGTACTGTCTGACCTTGAGGTTTACGATTCGGTAGTTGTCCCTGTCCGACCTGCGGACGATGGTGTAGAGGTCCTGCAGCTTTGAGGACAGGAAGGCTCTGAAGGTTCCTTTCAGGCCCACGGCGCGTGCCTGCTGGAAACACAGGAAGTCTGCGCCACGAATCCCACGCATGTTCCCCGTCTGCGGACTGTTGAGGGCGATGAGGTGGAGCTGAGGACCAACAACACACCAGCAGATTTACTTTAGACCCCATCAGAATCTGAGTTAGAATCATTCCAAACCAAAATCATGTGCTATGTTCCAATATCCGTACTTACCGCCCTTTCTGACCTGTCTTTGGGTACGGAGGGCGTCCCATTTCTAATCGCAGCGAATTTAAGTGAACTACAAGTACCCCAGTGACGCTCTCAAAAGCCTCCATTTTTTAAGCGTTGAGTTATTTATGTGCACTTGTCATACTCAACAGCCACCATATTGTGTACGTATTACCTACGCTTCAGAAGTGACATGAATAATCAGAAGATATAAACATGGCAGACGGAGCGTGCCAAGCGGCCCGTACAACCTGATGTAAGTTCTTGTAGACCGCGGGCCAACAGGGGGTACCATGCCATCGATTGAACACAAATATGCAATGGTATCCTAACTGCTGTTTTTCACCGATCCGTGTTCTTTTTTCAGAGACATGCAGCCTGAACTACATGTTTTATTATACCAAAGGAAAGCTCTGGACATTCTCTATCAACAGGAAACATGACCCTTTGATCATTGGACGACCCGCTCTACCATCTGAGCCACAGCCACCTGTTTTGGAAGCATGTCTCCATCATACCACAGCCGTGACTGTCAGTTTGTAGAAGCTTCTTGAGGGGTTTCATTTTCCCCAAACATTTGAAAGTACTAGTTGAGTCAATGCTGAAATTCGTACCTATTCTGGCAAAGTTAGATTAGATTAGATTAGATTCAACTTTATTGTCATTGCACATGTCACAAGTACAGAGCAACTAAATGCAGTTAGCATCCAACCAGAAGTGCATAGCAGTGAATAAATGATATAGACATTGTAAATATACACAGTATATGTAGGAGGTGCTAAAATGAGATGATATAAATAACTATGGATGCAGGTATGTACAAACTATAACAGGCTATGACTATGTTATAGTATGAGGAACTATAATATTATAGATTTTTGAGGAAGGTATGTACAGACTATAGACAAGTTATTGACAATGATATAATGTATTATTACAGTGATTATGATATAATTAACAGTATGTACAGTAGTGCAATGAAGTAGGTGCAATTGATAGTGCAAGTGATGAATCAAAGTGACAAGTGATTAGGGATGAGGGGTTGAGGTGTGACACTTGGGACATTCCAAGGCTGGACAAACTGGAGCCCTTGTGGTTTGATGGAGACATGCTTCTAAAACTGGCGGCTGCTCAATTGGTAGAGCGGGTCGTCCAATGATCGAAGGGTCGGCGGTTCGCATCCCAGCTCTGGCTGTCAAAGTGTCCTTGGGCAAAGACGAGTCTAACCCTAAGTGTCTCCCAGTAGGACAGACAGCACCTATGTATTGGCAGCAGCCGTCTACTGGTGTGTGAGTGTGTGAATAAACTGGTGAATAAAATGCATTATATAAGTACAGTCCATTTACAAACAGCTGACAGATATTGTTGATGGTTCTTCTGTCAGATATCTGTGATAATGAATCCGATGATGAGGATGCGTTTGCTGCTGTCACAGAGGAACAGAATGATTAGAGCGCAGACAATGACATTTACTTATTGTTGTGTTGTATGTTTTGTTTATTTGTGAATGTTACTTGTATGATAGTTGAATTGATATTGCAAAAGCTTTAATGGTTTAACTTTTTCCATGAATGATAAATATTTTAATTATTTATTTATATACTTATTGCTGGAGTTTTGCAATATTATGGAATGTTACTTGTATGATGTATGTTAGGTATTTGCAATAAATTGATGGTTTGACTTGTTTCCAGATCTCCCTCTGGTAAATGCAACTTTAGTCTATTTTAGTCTATCTTGGTTTATCTGTGTTATGTTTTATCCAGCATATACATGTTATTGATATCAAATTAAAGTTGCATTAATATACAATTATATTAAGTACATAAATAATAGTTATATATATATAGTATATATATGAAGAGTTCATTTGCAAAAACAGATAACTCCATTTTTCTTTTTTTTTCACATAATGTCATTTTTGTACTCTACATTCCACAAATAATACTGATTTATTTTATATATTATTCATTTCATTTGGTAATATCCACTAAATTGAATAAATAATATATCAAATCAATGAGTATTACCTAGAATGTAGAGTAAAAAATGCAATTTTCTGAAAAAAACAAGTTTTTGCAAATGAACTCTTCATATATAGTATAAGTGAACAATATGGACAAAATGTTTCATAAATGTGTTGTTTGTGATTGTTCTTTGTAGATGTTTGTGTATTCATATTAAAACAGTTATAAAAATTATTATTTTGTCTTCTACAAATCTGTGACCAATTTGAGTTGATAGACAATACTCAGAGCTTTCATTTGGTTTAAAACAAAATATAGTTTAAGATTTATGTGTTGACATATTAGTTAAAAAAAGTGATTGGTGAAAAACAGCATTTATGGAACCATTAGTTTTTGAAACATAACATGGATTGCATCCCTACATTTTCAATGTTAACATTGATATTTGTGTTCAGTAGATCCAGACCTTTCAGAAAAACCTAATTTGGTTGAGTTGTGTGTGTTTGTGGGGGGGTGCATGGTACCCCCTTTTGGCCCACGGCCTATTGTACTTACAGTCTTAAAACATCAGTGATGGTTTGTATTGAAATTTCTGTGCAAAATACATTATACAATAGCATCTATTTTGGTACGAAAAATGACGTAATTTCCAGTAAGTGTGACAGGCAGAATCAGATCCGGTATTGGAATTGGAACAGCACTTACATGATGAAAAATGTGTACTACGAAAGTACAGAAAGTGTAAGTGTACTCATGACAGTGTGCGTATTGGAACACAGCAATAGTCAGAATCAAAGTTAGAATCAGAGTCACAATCAAAATCAGTGTAAGAATCCAGAACCATCCAGAACCATCCAGAACCATCCAGAACCATGATTTAAGAGGAAACTGAAAACCTACCTTTTTAATTCAGCTTTTAGTTAATTTTTACTCTTTAACATTTTCTGCTATTTTATGCATTTACTTTTATTTTATTACCATTATTTATTATGTATTTATTCTATACTTTTAAATTGCGGGACAATGGGGGGGGGTTCCAATGTAAAGCACTTTGTGCTTCATGCACCATGTATGAAAAGTGCTATATAAATAAATTGTTGATTAAATTATTGATTGATTGAAGAATCAGAGTCAATAGTTAGAATCAGCATCTGAATCAGGAATAAAATCAGTCACAATCAAAATGAAGGTGTTGTCTCATCGTCTGAACCCGCTTTATCCTCACTAGGGTCACAGGGGTCACTGGGGGCCTAATCCAGCGACAATGGGTGAAGGTGGGGTCAGAGGTCACCAGGGCCGGATCTAGCTCTGAACACTTGGAGGGGCATGTGGTTTGGCAGGAGGGGCATGAACTGGGGGGTGTCAAATCCCACCCAAACCCTTAAAAGCACAGAAATCAATGCTAACTATGCCGTCATCAGTTAATCAATCCATATCTATATCAATTTGATTTGTATTATAGGTTTTATATTGGATTTGGATGCCATGCCTGGCACTACCCTCTGCATTTACCGGGCTTGGGACTGGCACAAATGCGACACTGGCTTGTGTCCCATTTGTGGCTGCATTACTAATTTTTTTTGGTTTATTTATTTATTTTTTTGTGTGTGTTTTTGTATTTTTTTTTCTTTTTATCCTATTTTGTGTATTCCTTTGTCATTCATTTATTGACAGAACATATTTTATTTCAACATCTTCTGTATATTTTTTGTCTCTTTTGTTGTTTTCCCAGCTTATAGCAACTTTTAGGATTTTTTTTTGGTTGTATTTTTCAGTTTTTGTTCTTTTTATCCTTTTATGCATTCCTTTATCATTTATTTATTTAGAAACACATATCTTTTAAATGTCTGTGTATTTTTTTATCTTTATGTCATTTTCATATATCTTATAGCAACTTTTAGGATTTTTCTTATTATTTTTGTCTAATTGTTTTTACTTTTTACCCTTTCATGTATTTCTTTGTCATTTTCTTTAGTTACAGTCTGTTTGTGTTCTTGTTCATAGCTTATTTCTATCACTTTAGGATCAGCCGTCTGTTTTTCTGTGCAAACGCCCTAATAAATGTATCCATGTTTAGGCCTTTTGTTATAGCCTTCTCGTGAGCCAGAATTACTAAATCTCTTTTTCTCTTGTGTAGCATAGTGCGGCGAAAGTGGGTAAGGACACGAGACAAAGTAGAGAAAGAGCTCTCACATGAAGCAGAGGATATCCCAATCACAATGGATGCGATGGAGCCGAGGAAAGCTGTAGATATTGGCAAATGGTGGAGAGGTTTCTGGGCTGGAGACAGCGGGGGCTATGGTGCTTTTGCAACTAGACTGGGGCTGTGGGGCACAGGGGTGACAGCCTGTAGCGGGTGGGGAAGCACTACTGCTGCAGGAGGAGCAGGTTGATGAGCGGCGGGAACGGAAGGACTCTCACGGCCGATTAAACTCTGAGTCGGATCTTCTGTTGCTAATACCGTAGCATTGTCACAAGTACTAGTGTTAGCTTTAGCTTTAGCAACCAGAAATCTGCGCATCGTGATCGGTAGAGGAGAGATAAGTAGAATAAATAAAGCCAAATCGCTGCGGTGAATGAATACAGTGTGACTGTCTCTATGACGATCAGGTCAAACTGATGTGAGAAAGTGACAGAACTGAAGCCAAGCGAGTCTGAGAGAGGCCACGCCCTCCCTTTGCATCTACCAATCAGAAGGGATTCAGGAGAGAACAGCGCGAATATCTTTGGCTGCTGTATGTAAAGCATGTGGGATTTTTTTCCTTGTCATCGCGTTTGGTATGGTTTGATAGGGGCAGGCGCGGCATCGCGTTTGGGGGGGCAGGCGCAAAATTTAGTGGGGCATTGCCCCCCCTTGCCTATGCCTAGATCCGGGCCCGGAGGTCACCCTGCAGTTCATCTCAGGACCGAACATATATAGACAAACAATCACTGTCACATTCACACCTATGGGTGATTTAGATTAACCAGTTAACTAGTTAACCAGTTAACCAGTTAACCTATTAGTGGATGTGTTTGGATGGTGGGAGGAAACTGGAGAAAACCCACGCAGACACGAGGAGAACATGTAAATTCCACACAGAAAGTTCTGGTGTGGGAATAGAACCAACAACCTTCTGTCTGTGAGGCATGAGTGCTAACCACTGCACCACCGTGCCGCCCCAAAATCAAAGTAAGACTCAAAGTTAGATTTAGCATAAGAGTCACAATAAGAGTCAGAGTCAGAGTCTGATTTTGAGTTTGAATCAGAAGGACATATGATCATAAATCAACATTAGAAAACAGTCCAGCACAATAAAAACAGTCTCATCCAACAACCCAAAGTACAACTGAGCTTGAATGAGTGTCGAGAGTCGCTCAGAAAGACGGTTCTTAACTCAACAGGATCTTTTTCTGCTTCTCTAAATGAAGCTGAAATAAAAGTTTGTCTCCACTCACTCCAGACGTCTCCACCGCAGGGCCGGGTCTTCTCTGGGGGGTGACGGGGTAGCGCTTCTCAGTGTGCTGGGGGGCCAACCTTCCGTCCGTCTGTCCAGGGTGCCGCACGTCTGGGAACCTGGCCTCGTACTGGGGGGGGTACCTGGGGTCTGTGGGCGGGGGGGGCTGGATGGGCCGTATGACGGAGCCGCTCTGGGAATAATGTCCTGCCCCGTTGTTGTGGGACTGGTCCTGGGACTGAGGGTAGAGGATGAGGGGGGGGGGCTGTACCTCTGCCACCTCGTTCTCCTTCAAATGCAAAACAAAGAGTTTTCAATATTATTTATTTTTATAAATGCATGTGGGTAGATTAAGGTGTGAGGGGACGTTAACGTACCAGATCTCTGAAGAAGGGAGTGTAGTCGCCGAGCTGTGAGACAAAAAAGACCCTTTACACTCAGAACAGAACATTTGTATGAACTCTAACACCCACATTCTTCAATTTTAATTATTAATTAACCCATAAAAACCCAAACACGCATCACTGAACAACAGTATCCACCTATCTAAAGGCTTTCATCTCCATTGATCCATTAATCCTCATCAATAAATGTCAGTAATTGGTGTAAAATACAGTTCTTCATTGTCCCCCATTTTCTATCTTAATTATTGTGATTTTTTTTAGTTATTATTTCTTAACACAATTTTGAAACATTTTAAAAACACACACATTATATATATATATATCGAATCGAATCGAATCGAATCCTTTTATTGTCATCATACACATGCACATGCATAATGAAATTTAAAAGACAACTCTGGTGGCATAAAATTACAGAAGGAGATTAAAATAGAATAAAAGTATGATGTATAAAAACATTTACAGGAGGCAATGTAAAAGTGCATTAGAGAACATGGTAGCGTGAATAAATATATAAATATATTGCACAGTGGGCAATGGCTGAGGTAGCTATTGTGTCCCGCTAGTGTTCAGTACCCTGATTGCACTGAGATAAAAAGTGTTCAGGAATCTCGAAGTGCGGGCCTTGATGGACCTGTACCTCTTCCCTGAGGGCAGCAGGGAAGAGGTACAGGGAACTGTATATATATATATATATATATATATATATGTACAGTGTTGTACCTGAACGCGTTCATTGAACGATCGTTCACGAACTATATCATATTTTTAACGAACGTGAACGACTCGTTCACTTTTCCCAAATGAACGGGAAGTTGTGAACGCGGTTATTCTGACATTTATTGAACTGCGCTCTTATTTAGTTCACATTTAGTTCTTATCACGTTGTAATTATTGAGTCCTATAAGGAATAAAATGGGATCAAAACACAGCATTATCATAGATGTCATTTTTGTATTATTCGGCGGGGGGGTGGGGGGGTGGGGGGGGTTGCAGAGAGTTTTTGGGGCGGAGAAACAGAGTTAAATGTACAGAGTGTGACTGGCGACCACAGCAGGTGTTGTCCCGTTCTTGGAAATAAAAATTGAAAACGAAACCCACTGAAACCACTCCTTGTGTCTAAGAACCTGCAGAGGGAAGTTAACCCTGGGGTAAGGGACTCACTTCGGCATTTTCCCCTGATTTCAGGATAACGTCAGGAACAGTTAATAATAAGTTTACAATAATAACACAAAAAAAGAACGAAAAAACCCCCCAAAAAAGTTCATTTCGGGATCCATGAACTTCTAGTTCATAATTTGGAAGAATGAACGATGAACTGAACTAATTCATATTGACTAACTTGAACTGAACTTTGAACTAGTTCCTAATCAAGGTGAACTTTCCCAACACTGTATATATATATATATATATATATATATATATATATATATATATATATATATATATATATATATATAATGTGTGTGTGTGCTCTTAAATATCTTTTTAAACCCATTTTTATATTTACATTTTATATTTGTAACATTCTTTTCTCCATATTTTAACATTTTTGTTTGTTTTTCCTTTTTTTCAAAAACATATTTTAACGTGTGTGTGTTTTTGAACATCTCTTCATTTTCCCTTCATGCTGTTTTTATTATTTTTAGTGTGTGTGCTGAAACATAAATGTGTTGGAAGACTTTACCAGGACTTGACGCAGTCCGTCACGGACTCTTAAATACAGGTCTGCTTTGTCTATGACGTAGACCAGACTACCCTCGGGCTGACGGCGGGCTGTAGCCATCATTATGTCATATGACCGCAAGACCGTCACCTGTGCACAGAAAAAAAACATAAATGTGGCATTTAGCTTTTATTGTCAGTTTGGTTTGCCATAGCAACAGTAAGAGGAGGCTTTCAGAAACACTTACCCCAGAAGAAAGACCAGGACTTCCAGGAGGACCAGGAGGACCAGGTGGACCAGGTACACTGAGCGCTTCACAACCAAACAAAAGTCACTTAATCATCTTATAAACTATTTATATCAGTAAATATATGAAATATGTCATTAATTAATTAAAATTCCAATTCATTTGAGACTTCAAAAAATATTTGACAAATGCATGAATTATTTCCTGGTCCTTGTGTTGCAGTGGATCATGAATAAATTTTATCTGTCAAGTGGGTTATTACACAATATTATTATTGATATGTTATTACACAGTTATTATTATTATTATTATTATTATTATTGTTATTACACAGATATTAAACACAGTCCAGCGTAACTAACTTTACGGTAAAATACAGGAACCAAGAACCAACTCACGGGTGTTGGGTCTGTAGGTTTCTGGTAGTGAGGGACTTCCTGGAGGTCCTGCAGGTCCTGGAGGTCCAGGTGGACCAGGGCGCCCATCATAACCAATCCCTGGTGGTCCTGGTGATCCTTGAGGTCCTGGGGGTCCGATAACTGTGTCCCCCTTTGGTCCCTGGATCAAAAAACACAAATCACCTGCACATTTGAACCACGTACAAACATAAAAGTTCATAAGTTTGGACCAAATGAAGTGGAAGCATCTTTAAACACACACACAGGTTTACATGTCTCATGGGGACCAAGTTTAGAATCATCATCACTTATCGGTAAAGTAGTCATTGTGTAGAACCCCCCCCCAGAAAAAACCCCAAATGCATCTTCTTCCCCTGCCAAAAAAGTACAATAAAAATTAAAATATAAATTAATTAATTAATAAATACAATAAAAACTTTAAACGTTTTTTTTTTTATAAATCATAAAGAAGATAAAACATGTAAAAATATTTTTAATGTTTTTAATATACATACATAAATAAATATACATACATACATACATAGTACATACATACATACATACATACATACATACATACATACATACATACATACATACATACATACATACATACATACATACATACATACATACATACATACATACATACATACATACATACATACATACATACATACATACATACATACATACATACATACATACATACATACATACATACATACATACATACATACATACATACATACATACATACATACATACATACATACATACATACATACATACATACATACATACATACATACATACATACATACATACTACATACATAGTACATACATACATACATACATACATACATACATACATACACATACATACATACATACATACATACATACATACATACATACATACATACATACATACATACATACTACATACATACATACATACATACATACATACATACATACATACATACATACATACATACATACATACATACATACATACATACATACATACATACATACATACATACATACATACATACATACATACATACATACATACATACATACATACATACATACATAGTACATACATACATACATACATACATACATACATACATACATACATACATACATACATACATACATACATACATACATACATACATACATACATACATACATACATACATACATACATACATACATACATACATACATACATACTACATACATAGTACATACATACATACATGCATACATACATACATACATACATACATACATACATACATACATACATACATACATACATACATACATACATACATACATACATACATACATAGTACATACATACATACATACATACATACATACATACATACATACATACATACATACATACATACATACATACATACATACATACATACATACATACATACATAGTACATACATACATACATACATACATACATACATACATACATACATAGTACATACATACATACATACATACATACATACATACATACATACATACATAGTACATACATACATACATACATACATACATACATACATACATACATACATACATACATACATACATACATACATACATACATACATACATACATAGTACATACTTACATACATACATAGTACATACACTGTGTAAACCAGTGATGTGCGGGTCGATGTTTAAACGACCTGCAACCGACCGTTTTTTTAACTAACCCGCCTGAAACTCAGACTGCAAGACGAACCTGAACCGCATCTTTAAAAAGTAGTCAATGGTCTTTATGAACATCACATGATCTTATTCACACACCTGAGCATCACATGACCTTTGACCTTACTCACATACCTGCATTTATTTCTGTGTTTAAATTAATTTGTAAGTTAATATGTTTATAAATATGTTTGTTCTGCTTCATCATTCAAAAGTTATCAATGCTATAACGCAGCATCTAAACCTGTAACACCCAAAGACACATTTGAACCTGGTTTCCATGGAAACAAAAACACTGGGAGCTGCTCATCATCTTTAAAAACCTCAGCCCATGTGTTTTTGTTTGGATGTTTCGGGAGCTTCCACTCTCTTAACTTACCATAGGATACTTCTAACGTTGTACGTCACCTTCACAGAAATTTGAACAATAAAGTGTATTTACCAGGTTATTTTAATGTTTATCTTAAATGACAAATGAACGACCGCAGCCCGGATATCAGCCCACGTATCACTGGTGTAAACAGATCAATGTCCCCATAAAGATCGGAATACAAGCACACACACACTAAAAGGTCATTGGGTGTTATCTTACCGGTAAACCAGGTTTTCCAGGAGCACCAGGTGAACCCTGGGGTCCAAAATGTGTGTCATAATATCCACCACCAGGCTCTCCCTTCTGTCCCTTCACACCAGGATCTCCATGTTCACCCTTCACTCCATTCTGGTTTTAAAACACACACACACACACACACACACACACACACACACACACACACACACACACACACTCTTTAATGATGATGATGAAACCCTTTATTCAGTCACGCAGCAATAATAATTAGTTAACCCATTAACTCATTAATTCAATGTCATGACTAATCTGAAAAAAGTTGTTTACAGTTGTTTAATTGAAAATGTTGAATAAACATGTTAATTACATATGTATTCATATTTTTACAGATGTTTTGCATATTTTACTAAATGTTTAGGGTGCTTTTTTTTCTGTAGAAGAGGGGTTTTTATATGTTTTGGATTTTCCATTGCTTTTACTTTATATTTTAGTGGATTTTAGGATTTTTCATCACTTTGGGTTTTTTGTGCACATTTTAGCATGTTTTGTATATTTTTGTGCTTCTGTGTAAATTTTGTGAGAAATTTGAAAACAGAAAATCTCAGAGACAAAATCGTTTTAATATTCAATCATAAAAATGTATCTAAAATCAATGAATCTGTGATTAATCTGATTAAATATTTTAACCCAGCACTGGGGTTTTTTTGCATGTTTTGGATATTTATCACGTTTCCTTTGTATTTTAGAAAACAAATGTATATGCTTTGGATTTTCTGTCCCTTTTTTGTGTGAATTTGAGTATGTTTTGGATATTTTTTCTTTGCATTTTTGTGTTATTGAGTGTATTTTTATGTATTTTGTGAGAAATTTAAGTAAAAAAAACAGTAACAGAGTTTTCTTTTCACTGAAACGCTTAAATTCATAATAAAATAAAATTAGATTAAAATACTACATTAACACGAAGCATACGTTCTTCAGGGATTCTCTTACCACTAGGCTAATGGCACTATGATAATGCTAATAGTAGGCTAATGCTAACACTATGCTAACGCTAACAGTAGGATAATGCTGACACTAGGCTAATGTGTCGCCCAACTGACGACAAACACGTTCATTGCAGATAAATTCACTTCTTTCTTGAGTCTGTTTGTTCAAGTAAAATGAAACACAATTAATATAGATTAAGAATTAATATTCAATGATGATTAATTGAAATTGATCCAAACCAACCCTGTGATTAATCTGATTAATCAATGTGACAACTTGACTGTTTTAAATCCACAGTTTTTAAAGACCACAGCGTCGTAATGTTTTCTGCTTTAACTCACCTTGAACGCATAAATATCAAAATTCGAAGCTGTTCCTGCGGAAAATAAAACAGACAACAATGAAGAAGTAGATGTAAATGTTACTGAAAAAGA
This sequence comes from Siphamia tubifer, assembly GCA_020466265.1. Taxonomy (NCBI): domain Eukaryota; kingdom Metazoa; phylum Chordata; class Actinopteri; order Kurtiformes; family Apogonidae; genus Siphamia; species Siphamia tubifer. The sequence continues at coordinate 5,483,391 of CM035803.1, forward strand.
CAAATATGGAAGTGTCACATCCAACAAAGAAAAAACAGAAAGAAGGGAAAACAAAAAAGAAGGAAAAACT
>CM035803.1:5490960-5555960 GCA_020466265.1 Siphamia tubifer
TCTATATATGTTCAGCCCTGAGATGAACTGACGTCTCATACAGGGTGTACCCCGCCTTCACCCATTGTAGCTGGATTAGGCCCCCAGTGACCCCCGTGACCCAAGTGTGGATAAAGCGGGTTCAGATGATGAATGAATGAATGTATGTGATGTTTGTTGTACTTTCCAGTTCCCTCCTTACTAGAGTGTAACGACGACACACTGTATGTGAATGTGTTTGTCCTTCTTTTCTCTGACTACAGTCACATGATAACTTTGTATTGTGGAAGGTTACATGCTGTGAAAAATACTAAATATTCAATGCTTAAAATAGAATAAAAATATGTATAAAATCTGAACTTTTACTTATCATATGGTTTCCATATTAATGACTTTACTTGTATAATGTAAATGTTATGCACTTATATGTCCACCTTCACAGACTAACAAACCCTTTAACAGCCAGAGCTTGGATGCGAACCAACAACCCTTCAGTCATTGGACGACCAACTATATAATGTATAATATATATACATATATATATATATTTATTGTGAAGTAAATATTCTAGCATGTGTGTATTTAGGATTCCTGTAGTCACCTTCATCTAGTCATGCATTCATACATTCAGTTATTTTCCATTAGGGAACAAAGGAATGTTAAGAATCTCTTTGTTCTAGGTTAGAATTTTCCCGCCTGGGAATTAGCCCCTCCTTAGAAGTGTTTAACCAATGAGATGTTCTCATGAAAATACGAATTTCTCTCTGTATCCAATAATATGTAACTATGTGTCTTTTTCTACCCAGTGATTGACGTCACTGGGCGGAGGGTGTGGTTCCAATAAATTCAACCTCCACGGGGGCGGGAACGTCAGAAGGAGACCTCGAATGTGCACACCTAGGAGCCTAGTTGCTCATTTGTCTTTTCGTGGCCTTCTCCTCCCGCGGGGGTAAAAAAGTAACATCACGGTTTTCCCTGTGTTTGTTCTTAACCTGTTTTTGTTAAATTAGACTTATCAATATATATATATATATATATATATATATATATATATATATATATATATATATATATATATATATATAGACATATATAAAATGAGTACCAACTGAACCACAGCCGCTCCTTGTTCATACAAGACGTGCAGCTGATTAAAATAAAGGTAAATAAATAAAGGTTTTTCGTAACTTGGATTATTTGTCTTTCACAAGTTGAGGGTATAACTGTATTTGTCAAAATGTTATGCTTAAGGTATAAGGTATATGTGCCCCCTAACAACATGTGGGCCCCTCTCTGGCCCCCCTTAAACCGCCACTGGTCATACTTACAGGATATCCATAACCAGCTCCAGACCCTGGATCTCCTTTCTCGCCCTTGTATCCGTTTACACCAGGACGACCCTGAACCACAACATTAACAGCAGCTTTAATTTGTTGACCTTTTATTTTGACCTTTTAAGGTCACTCAAGGTCAAAGGTCATGGTGTCATTTTGAAACCCAGGCCAGGTTTCATATAATTTTCAATAATAGTAACGGATTCTCTACCTGCACTGTTTTTTTTTTTTTGCTATAGTGCTTTTTTTTAATACTTTTTAAATTATTGATCCAGTGACCTTTGACCTCTTATGTCAACAATAGGTCAGATTTATACACACAAGATGCAGGATTGAAAGACCAACATTTAGGCAGTCTGATTGGAAGTCTGTAAGATGAAGAGTTCAAAAGTTATGTCCGACGTTACACTTTGACCATCATTATGACCTTTGACCTTGAGTCTTCAAACTAGTGGTGTGTGTTCAAGGACTTACAGGTCTTCCAGGCATTCCAATTTCACCCTTTAATCCTGGAGGCCCATATGGACCCTACATGAACAACAAAAACACACAATATGTGAAGTGAGAGGCTATAGAACTGAACAGAACAGAATAGAACTGAATAGAATAGAATAGAACTAAATAGATTAGAATAGAACTGAATAGAATAGAACTGAACATAATAGAATAGAACTGAATAGAATAGAACTGAACAGAATAGAATAGAACTGAATAGAATAGAACTGAATAGAATAGAACTGAACAGAATAGAATAGAACTGAATAGAATAGAACTGAACAGAATAGAATAGAACTGAATAGAATAGAACTGAATAGAATAGAACTGAACAGAATAGAATAGAACTGAATAGAATAGACCTGAACAGAATAGAATAGAACTGAATAGAACTGAACAGAATAGAATAGAACTGAATAGAATAGAACTGAATAGAACATAGAAGAATAGAACAAAACAGAAGATATTCATCGTCTTCCACTTTATGCAGGTTCAGGTCATGGGGGCAGCAGCCTCAGTAAAGCAGCTCAGACTTCTCCGTATGGACATGGAGGAGCAGCCGCTCTACTCCCAGCCCCTCCCTGATGGCCGAGATTCTCAGCATATCTCTAAGGCTGAGCCCCGCCCACCCTGCGAAGGACCCGCTTGTACCCGTGACCAGAGGTAAGGGTCGCAACGTAGATTGACCGGTCAATTGAGAGCTTTGCCTTCTGGCTTAGCTCCTTCTTCACCACAATGGATCAGTTTAACACCCAGATTACTGCGGATGCCGCCCCAATCTGCCTGTCGACCCCCCCCCCCCCAATAGAACAGAATATAATAGAATAGAAGTGTGACAAGCTACAGAAGAAAAAAAACTCTCTCTCTCTCTCTCTCTCTCTCTCTCTCTCTCTCTCTCTCTCTCTCTCTCTCTCTCTCTCTCTCTCTCTCTCTCTCTCTCTATATATATATATATATATATATATATATATATATATATATATGTGTGTGTGTGTGTGTGTGTGTGTGTGTGTGTACAGTATAAAACCTATGACTATTAAATTAAAAGTGCATCATTGTCCGTTTGGTGCATGTGCAGCAGCATGTGGAGGATAAAGTGACTGGTGACAGTGAAGTGAAAACACAGTAAATGGCATCAGTAATAATAATAATAATAATAACAATAACAATAACAACAATAATAATAATAACAATAATAATAATAATAATAACAACAATAATAATAATAATAATAATAATAATAATAATAATAATAATAATAATAATAATAATAATAACAATAATAATAATATAATAACAACAACAACAACAACAACAACAACAATAATAATAATAATAATAATAATAATAATAATAATAATAATAATAATAATATAATAACAACAACAACAACAACAACAACAACAACAACAACAACAACAACAACAATAATAATAATAATAATAATAATAATAATAATAATAATAATAATAATAATAATAATAATAATAATAATAATAATAATAATAATAATAATAATAATAATAATAATAATAATAATAATAATAATAGACTTACAGCAGGTCCAGCTGGTCCAGGTTGACCTCTGTCTCCCTAATGTGAGTAAAAAAACACCAGTGTCAAAAACAAACCATATCATCACATATGAGCGTCTCTAGGTCACATGATCACAGTGTGACACTGACCTTTGAACCCGATAAACCGTCCAGACGCAGGAAGTTTCCATCAGGTCCAACCACTAACCCAGGCTCACCTTTCTCTCCCTAAAAAAAAGACAGAAAAACCATGACTGTCCACACAATCACACTTTAACCTTTAACCTTTAACCTTTAACCACTCTATTTGACCAAACTACTGTTGATTCTTTCTGTTTTTGTCCTTTACTGTACTTAAGTAGAGTTTTTACGTATCTGTACTTTACTTGAAAATTTACTTTTCTGCTAACTTTTTACTTTTACTCCCTACATTTTTATATAAATATATGTACTTTATACTCTTTACATTTATATAAATATATGTACTTTATATTCTTTACATTTATATAAATATATGTACTTTATACTCTTTATATTTATATAAATATCTGTACTTTATATTCTTTACATTTATATAAATATATGTACTTTATACTCTTTATATTTATATAAATATATGTACTTTATACTCTTTACATTTATATAAATATTTGTACTTTATACTCTTTACATTTATATAAATATCTGTACTTTATACTCTTTACATTTATATAAATATCTGTACTTTATACTCTTTACATTTATATAAATATCTGTACTTTATACTCTTTACATTTATATAAATATATGTACTTTATACTCTTTACATTTATATAAATATATGTACTTTATACTCTTTACATTTATATAAATATCTGTACTTTATACTCTTTACATTTATATAAATATCTGTACTTTATACTCTTTACATTTATATAAATATCTGTACTTTATACTCTTTACATTTATATAAATATATGTACTTTATACTCTTTACATTTATATAAATATATGTACTTTATACTCTTTACATTTATATAAATATATGTACTTTATACTCTTTACATTTATATAAATATATGTACTTTATACTCTTTACATTTATATAAATATATGTACTTTATACTCTTTACATTTATATAAATATTTGTACTTTATACTCTTTACATTTATATAAATATCTGTACTTTATACTCTTTTCATTCTCAGAATAGAATCACAACATAATCAATGTAATTAATTTTCAATATAATACGAGTGTAAAAAAAACAAAGAGGACACTGTCCTCTGTTAGTTACCTTTATTCCAAAGCCTGGAACACCTGGGTCCCCTCTGTCTCCTTTGGGTCCCACTGGGCCCTGAATGACAAAAGACCTAATAATTAACACTTGTTTCAGGGAAATATTTCATGGTTTTCTTATCCATGGAAACTATAGTATGTCATTACTACATGTTCCACCCAAACCACGACTACGCTAAATGACAAACTGGACCTGTTTAATCCAGAATAAATGTTCATTCCTCTTTCACATGAACCACCTAATTGAAAATGATGGTTCACAATTAAACTGAATTCAGAATAAAGTCACTGGTTTATTCTGCTCTTAATTCTGTATTGAATCATTCCTCTGACATGAAAACACTTCATTCCTCTTTAACATTATTCCTGTCATTTATGTCCTTGGACTCTGAGTGTCTTATTTTTTATTGTATTGTATTTTTTGTGTGTCTTCCTGTTTTTTCTGTCGTTAGTGTCTAGGCTTTTATTTTGTCATGTTGGTTCATGTTCACTTTATGTCATTTAACTTCCTGTCAGGTCCCGTTAAGACCCTGTTGTGACCCTGACACCAAGTGTTCTCAACCCCCATTGGATATTCCTGATGGTCTGGACCACGGTTCTGACCCCCATCTGGTACACACTAATGAATTTTGGCTTGCTCCCTTCATGCTCTGCTGGATCTCTGTTTTTTGACATTGCCTCTGTCCTGCTCCTTAGTTGTTGTCAGTGACACCTCACACCTGGTGGTCTCACTCCATCCATTTTCTAATTATTGTGATAACCAACTTATTTTCAAATGTATCTCAGCTGTGTTCTGTGAGCGTATCATTGTTCTACACATGCTCCTGGTCTCATCATCATCAATGCACATATCAATTACATTAATCTCATAATGACTTTTTTATGTCATTTGTGACTTGAGACTTTTGGCGAGACTTTATGAAACATTTTAAACTCACAATGTTGTATTTTTTTCATAATTTTGACTTTGTATCTCATAATTACGCATTTTTTTAAAAAAAATTCTAAATGATGACTTTTTTCTCCAATTTTCCTAAATTTCCTGCCTGTACCCATAGTATGTATTATTCCATTCACTGAAAAAAATTCAGTTTGAACTTTATTACAATTGAGATGTTGAATCCCTGATTTCGGGATTGTACAACTTAGTACTTTTATCAGAGTTTAACTGTTACTTCAGTAAAAAGGTTCTGCACATGCTCCTGGTCTTGTCGCCATCACGCACATATGTGACCCACCACCACGAAACCAGGCATAAGTCGCGCTGAGCCGTTCAGAGCTACAGCCAAATTTAGGCTGGAAGGTGATTTGTTATTAGTGTTTACACCTTATCAAAAAACGGTACCTTAACACCTCTATGTTCACTTCCTGTGGTCATTACATTGAAATCCAATCAATAAAGGTGTTTATTGAGTCAATTATTTAAGCGGCGACAAAAGTTCAGGGATTGCTGAGCAAAGACAAAGACGACTTCCACCTCTTTTCGCCGAACAAAACGATCTCCGTTCCGTGGGTAAACACCCAAGTGTTTGGTACGAGGTAAAAGCTTATATTGAATGTTCTGTCCAATGGTGTAAGCCAAATGATTATAATACGTCACACTTCTGTCCTATTATTATAATATATAAAACTTCTGTGACATGTCCATCAGAGTGTCCTTTAACATCTGTCAACAATTTGTGTCAATCGGATACAAATTATTATGCGTTGCTAAGGACTTCCTACCCCAAAACAGTCCAAAACTTTAACGACAATATCTAAAAATATGCAAATTGTAAAATATGTCCAAATGTGGATATTAAAATGACCATAACTTTGGTTCTACTTGTGATAGAAACATCATTTTTTCACCATCTTAAACCTTAGTTTCCACTCTACCAAGCTACACATATAACTCTGTTTGGATTTACACACACTTATGCCTGGCTTACTGGTGGTGGGTCACATTTGGCATTGATGACGCACATATTCCACTGTGGGCAGTAGTTTGTTGATTCCTATGGTTGATTGGGTCGAGCTGCTGCTTCATAATTATGACAAGAATAAAGTTAAATATCACATGTTCGTATCTGTTCTAACACCAATGCAAAACAGGAAGTGGACGCCATCGTTTTCCAGATGTTAAGCGGCCGTTCTGTCCAATCAGACGTAGGCGTGTGTTCAAAATATCAATACGGGGTTACATCATTGTGGGTTTTTTTGGGGGGGGGTATACATATGTCTGTTTTCTGTCAATGTTAAAAGAAAAGTTAAAACTGTTAAAAAAATATAAGCCTAAAATATTGGAATACGTGTCATATTGAATACCACGTATTGAGTTGCACATGTATTGCAATATGTATCGTATCGTGACCACTCTGTCGGGTGTGGATCATATCGTCAGGTTGTTGGCAATACCCATCCCTAATTAGAACCGTCTGGACCTTCAGCTCTGAAAGACCAATAAACTAGAGTGGAGCACACCCGTTTCCATGGAAACATTTACTCAGAATTAACAGGAAGGAAATAGCTATAATTCTGAATTATTTTATTCAGAATAAATTATTCTGAATTAAAATACATGTTAACGCAACTATTCTTTTTGAAGCTGATCAGCTCCTCTAAAATCTTGTAGCATTTTTCAACATATATATATTTTTTTTGTTTTTCAACTGGCGACGTCCTCACGCTGCGCACAGGAAGCGATGTGTTAGTGGAGGAGGAGACAGAGGTGAAGTGCAGGCAGGAAGTGAACACTTTAAATAGTTTGAATTGTTTTAAATATATTGTAAATATAAAATTGACCGGCCAATAATCCCATCATGTCCCCACCAGTGCGATGTCTATAATGTGAACAGGTTTCACTGCATGTGTTTGTGGTTGTTTTGAATAAAACAACATATGACAGATTAAAAACAGATGAGTTCATGACAGTCTGGAACTGGAACACTCACAGGGAATCCAGCTTGACCAGGTAAACCAGCGCCCCCCTGTGGACAGAAAGAAACAACACAGAGTTAGTGTTGGGTAAACAGGGTGCAACAAAAACACAGAAAAACTCATGTTTCATACAGACACAGAGAACTTTATCCACAACTCTTTACATTACGGATCGCTAACAAGCTGGTAATTCTATGATCATTTTGAAATGACAAGAAAATTACCACAGAGTTCCCACCCTTATTACTGATCCATAATGTAAAGTGCTACCATTTTATTAGTCCCCAGGAGCTAATTTACGCTTGATGTCTGATTTGATGTTTCACCTGGAAAACAATTGTCCTGGTGTGTGACAACATTAATGGAAGCTGTGGAAACATACCTGAGGTCCAGAACTTCCAAGAACACCGTCAAACTGTTCCAACACAAAGACAACAAACACAACAACAGACCTGTTTACATGAGCTTTTATTCCTGTTTAATCCAGAATAAAGGTTCATTCCTCTTTCAGATGAACCATGTAAACACCTAATTCCAGTTCAAAATGATCATTCACTATTAAACTGAATTCAGAATAAAATCACTGGTTTATTCTGATCTTAATTCAATAATTCCTCTGACATATAAACACTTCATTCCTCTTTAACATTATTCCTGTCGTTCTGCACATGCTCCTGGTCTTGTCGCCATCACGCACATATTTGGTGTTGATGACGCACATATTCCACTGTGGGCAGTAGTTTGTTGATTCCTACGGTTGATTGGGTCGAGCTGCTGCTTCGTAATTATGACAAAAATAAAGTCAAACATCACATGTAGTATCTGCTCTAACATGTTGATAGTTGAAACCAACGTAAAACAGGAAGTGGACGCTATCGTTTTCTTCCAATAGACATCCAGATGTTAAGCGGCCGTTCTGTCCAATCAGAACCCTCTGTACCTGCAGCTCTGAAAGACCAATTGTTGGAATGAAGTGTTTCCATGTCAGAGGAATTATTGAATTAAGATTAGAATAAACCAGTGACTTTATTCTGAATTCAGTTTAAGAGTGAATTATGTTTTTCAACTGGAATTAGGTGTTTGCATGGTTCATCTGAAAGAGGAATGAACCTTTATTCTGGATTAAACAGGAATAAAAACCCTCATGTACACAGGGCTAATAAAAGGACTGGGTTCTTTCAGGGGTCGTGCTCTTGGACGTCCCCTGGTGGTCGTGTGTGATGCTGCTTACGTTTCCTTTCTGGTAAATGACTTGTCCTGGAGGTCCAGGTGGGCCTGGAGGACCTGGAAGTCCAGTTCCATCTTTACCTGGTTCCCCCTAAAACCACCACACAAAACCAGATGTTTGATGAGGATGACGTCCCCAGGAGGACCGTGCAGAGATTAGGTATATACTGACCCGTTCTCCAGCGTCTCCTTTGTCACCCTTCGGCCCCTGTTACATCACAGAAAAACAACAGAAAACATATGTTTAAACCAAAGGTGTCGCACAACTCTATGATGCAGAAAGTAATTAAAGGAGGGTCTAAGGACAGGGAGAGGGTCTAAGGACAGGGAGAGGGTCTAGGAACAGAAGGAGGGTCTAAGGACAGGGGGAGGGTCTGAGGACAGGGAGAGGGTCTAAGGACAGGGGGTGGGTCTGAGGACAGGGAGAGGGTCTAAGGACAGGGAGAGGGTCTGAGGACAGGGAGAGGGTCTAAGGACAGAAGGAGGGTCTAAGGACAGGGGGAGGGTCTAAGGACTGGGGGATGCTTGGGACTGTTCATATATCTCTGTAGTTGATTGTGTTTCTTTGTTGTGATTTGGGTCTTTATGAATAAAATTGAATTGAATTCTGCCCTCAAAAACTTTTGGGGTCGATACCGATATTCAAGGGTAAAAAAACCTGATATCCAATATATTGGGCCGTATCTGTTATTGGCTGATATATGAAGTCAGAACATTTATCTCCACATGATATTATAATATTATATTAGGTGATTATGGACATGTGAATTAACATTTGTATACATCTTTATCTCACAAAGACAATTGACACAACTTTTCTGATATCTATTCTATATCTGTTCTGATATCAGACCAATATTTGATCCATGGGGAACAACAGGTTGTAGGTTCAGTAGTTTTTATTCTGGTCAGAACAAACTAATGAACAAGAAGTGAATCTATATTTTAGAAGCAATGAAATAAAAACAGTTTGTTAAAGTATAGTCAGTTTTAACTCTCATTATGTGAGTTTTCAACACCTACAGAGTAGCTTTGCATGATTTCCAGCTGAAAAAACTCCATAGTTCTCTCATACCGGCGTTCACAAAAGTCCCGATCCAAGCCCATTTCTGCCTCTGCCTGAAATGCTCGGTTTTAGCGAAAAGCAGACCAAGGTTTTTGGGTCCGCCCCCACATGTGTATTTGTTTACTGTGTGATAGCGAAATGCTAACATAGGCTACTGTATACAGAGCTAATAAGTCACATGTTTTTTGGTCTTAATATACATTTCTCTGGGGGACCACTCTCACTATTAAACCGGGAGGAATCACGCACATCAATATTGTGGACCACTTGCGCATTACGTTACATTACAGTATCTTCACCCAGATACTACAGATACTTCACCCTCCTGCTTCCAGTGTCACTCACACTGGTGTATGAATGTTTGGTGGTGGTCAGAGGGATACGAAATGACTGCCACACTTCTGTCAGTCTGCCCCAGGGCAACTGTGGATACATATGTAGTTTACCACTACCAGGGTGAGCATGTGAGAGTGAATGAATAATCTATCACTAATGTAAAACACTTTGGGTGCCTTGAAAAGCACTATAGAATTTTAATCCATTATTATTATTACTATTAACTTTGATGTGTGTCTGTACGTACTGGACCCCGGGTCTGACCCGGACAATGAAAGATGAATGCATTTTGCTGTGGCTGTTGACCGGCAAAAGTAAAAGCTTCCCACAGTTTTATGGTTGGGACATCTTTTGGAAAAGAAAAAAGTTGATATTGTCCTTCACAGTTGAAAAATAACGACAGACTGTTTTGGGAAGTGTCTTCTCTCTTCTTCTTCTTCAGGTTGGAAACACAACCCTGGGAAAATGTGAATTATAAAGCGGGTGGGCGTTTTTTTGGTGCCGGTTGCACGCTGTTGCAGCATTTGTCCCAAATGGACACTTCAACTTTTGTCCACATCTGACGGACATCTGGCAAACAGCTGTTTAGAGTGGCAGGAAACCAGGTGGCAGGATCACAGCATTAACACTATATGTTTATGCAGTAAATGGGGGGGGGTACATGGGAACCTACGTAGACTACACCACTGCCAAACACCCATCACAACAACCCGCCCTCCCCTTCTCTGATCAGCACCGATCTCCCATTTGAGTTCAGTTGAAGGAAAATAAGTTGATGTAAATTATCCAGACATTTCACGTGATGGAAAAAAGTTATCCATGCATAAAAAAATTAAATGAAAAATATAATGAATATAAAATTATTAATTAAATAAAAAAAAAAAAAATTAATTACAAAATGAAAAACTAGAAAAAAGAAATGAAAAATGGTGTGGGCGGCTGTGGTTCAGTTGGTAGAGTGGGTCGCCCAATGACCGAGAGGTTGGCGGTTCGCGTCCCAGCTCTGGCTGTCCACATGTGGAAGTGTCCTTGGGCAAGACACTGAACCCTGACTTAGGCCCCCAGTAGAACTGACCTTTGACCTTAGAAACCTACTGGTGTATGAGTGTGTGTATGAGGCTAATGTAAAGCGCTTTGAGCACCACGAAGGTGGAAAAGAACTATATATGCGCAGAACATTATAATAATAATTATAACTGAAAAAAAATTAAATAAATAAATGAACAAATATAGATAAAAAAAAAGAAAGGAAAAAAAGTACTCAAATTTCCCACACAACAAAAATATGAAAAATCCAAACTACATTCAAAAACTTTTCTAAAACACAGGAAATAAACACAAAAAATATTCAAGACATTTGCAGAAATATGTAATGTACTAATCAGTTTAATCATGATGGATTAATCTGCGTTAATATGTTAATTTTGACAGATCTACTTTTTTTTCTAAATCTATATTTGTAGTTAAACTCAGGTATGAAGGGATTAAACATTTTACTGAGCAGATGAAAGTACCTGAGGTCCAGGAAAACCATCTAAACCAGGCTGTCCGTCTCTTCCTACTGGACCTTCGCTGCCCTTCTGACCCGGGATCCCAGCAAGACCAGGTTTTCCCTGAACATGGAACACATACGTTAGAAACAAACTGAATTAGAATCACATCACAAACATTAGAACACCTGCAGGTTCCAACAGTTCCACAGTTACTTACAGGAAGTCCAGGGAAACCAGGAGAACCCTAAAAACAAACACAACAACATGTTACTGTCACTAGCTACGATTCCATTTCAGTTTTTCGCAAAACGATAGCGATATTCCTAAAATTTCAACCAAGTATATTTGTGTTGTAACACTTTAGTTGACAGGCGAGTTCATAACACATTCATAGCAGCTGTCATAAACTGCACATAAAACAGTCAGGACTGTTTCATGAGACATGACTCATCATTCATAACAAACGTTTCATGAATGTGGAAGACAGAACGACGACAATTTAAAAAAATAAAAGTCCAAACTTCTTACCAGTCAATGGGCTAGTCCAGTCACAATTTGTTTAATAATGTATCTTTTGCTGATGATTTATCTTTTAATAATGAGAATGTCTAACTATTCCAGGTAGGCTTGCAACAGAACGGGAGGATGTGGCGCAGGTCATTATTTGACAGCCTCCTGCAGGAGCGGTGTGGTCACGGGAGCGGGACATAGGCATGTTCTCTCCCAATAAATGGGAGTCCTGCTTTGCGATTGTTGGACTTTTATTTTGAAAAGTTGTTGTTGTTCTGTCTTCCACATTCATGAAAGGTTTGTTATGAATGCTGAGTCATGTCTCATGAAACAGTCCAGAATGTTTTATGTGCAGTTTATGACAGCTGCTATGAATGTGTTATGAACTCACCTGTCAATTAAAGTGTTACCATTCGTGCTTTGAACGTGTTTCCATTGATGGTTGTTCTTGGCAGGAGTGTCGTAACTCTCATGAAATATCATCCCACGAGATTTCACCACTGGAAGATGGACGCCCAAAACCTGTTGTGTCTAGGTGTTGGGTACACCTAGACACAACACGTTGGGTACCTGTACCCAATGTGTGTCCTCTGTCCATGTGTATCGCATCATTTTCACTCTGAGAGAAGTGGTCATGTGACCATGTATGTCACATCCTGTGACATATAATTGTGAAAAAAGTGTTTCCATTTTGCTTTTGTGATATATTAGAATATCGAAATGTCTGAAAAACCACCTCATGAAAGCGTAAACATTTTATCAATATTTGAGTGTTTTTTCCATTACCAGTTTTTTTATAGCACTATTTAAATTGTGCGAATTTCGAATTCATAATGGAAACACAGCTACTGTACAGCTGGAAGTAACTGAGCAAAAGTACTCAATTATTGTACTGAAATAGAGTTTTTTGGTATCTGCACTTCATACTCCTCAGTAGGGTTGTCCCTGACCAATGATTTTCTAGGTCGACCAGTGATTGTCATTTACTCTGACTAATCACCCCCCCTCAATAAAATAAAATAAAATAATTTCTGCCAATTTTCCTGTCTACCTGTCTTCCTTCTGGTCCTCGCACTCCAGGGAGGTGCGCTGCTCCTCCAGAACCTTCCATGTCGTCCTGGAGAACACCAGAGAACACGTCAAACACTGATCACATGCACGTATGAGCACATCAGCCTTCCAAAAATAAAAACACACTTACAAAGCCAACCCGATAACTTGGTCCAGGAGGTCCAGGTGGTCCAGGAGGTCCAACTGGTCCCATTGGTCCAGGCAGACCTGCCAGTCCAGATTCTCCTGGGGGTCCTGGTAAACCAGGGTCTCCTTGACCTCCCTGGAAATTTCATACAAGAGTTCTGTTTACATGAGCCTTTTTAGTCCTGTTTAATTCACAATAAAGTGTAAAACTCAGGGCTAGATTATGCCCACCCCCCCAACACTGCGATCCCCCAGCCCCACAGCAACCTACCATACCTAATTTACAGTTAAAGCACACTAATGTTATAATATAATATAATATAATATACTATAATATAATATAATATAATATAATATAATATAATATAATATAATATAATATAATATAATATAATATAATATAATCCAGGTTGAGCTCATGGTTGAGTGAGTCAAACAATGGTGGAAAATATCAATGAGAGCCTGGTTGGTTATCTGTCCACGACATGACATCCCCAGTATCCAATGTTGACAATTCAGTGACTTTTGGCATCTCTGGCAACTAAAATCTCATCTAGCGACTTAGCAGCTTTTTAGTTGAATCTGGCAACTTAAAAAAACACATCTCTCGAGTCTCAGAATCATTGTTTTTCAGTGTAACTTGAGCTCTGCCACGCCAGAAGCTTACTTCATGGTTAAGCAGTGCTGCACATTAGCCCCAAACTCGTATTGTACCCTTTGAGATTGTCAACATAGCCATGGAGACACATTTTCTTGAGATCAGTGAGTCGTGCATAACATTATAACATTACAATAATGTCATGTGACTAGTGACTTTTCAGAGCCAATAGTGACTTTTGGCGATTTGTTTTCAGCAACCCTACCAGTGTCGTGCATCGTGCTCTGATCGTTTTGCTGCAAGAATGTGCAGTTCGGCATATAAATTAAGTCACTAGCATATCTAGAATAGCATATGTAAAATAGCATATCTAAACTAGCATATCTAAGTGAGCATATCTAAACTAGCATATCTAAGTGAGCATATCTAAACTAGCATATCTAAGTGAGCATATCTAAGCTAGCAAATCTAAGATAGCATATCTAAGATAGCATATCTGAGCTAGCATATCTACAATAGCATATCTGGCCCTTAACGCTCACTGAAAGGACTTTCATTCCAAACCCTTGCTAAATCAGAGGTTCTTTGTAAGAACATTTGTGATCCCTAGGGCCCCCACATATCCAGAAGTCCTCTCCCTAGGGCCCCCACATATCCAGAAGTTACTACTTCATTGAACCCTTAGTTGAACCTCTGACATCGCAATTGGCATCTGCATCACTTTGCCCCCCCCTTCCCCGACCTTTGCACTCCGGGGTGGCAGCCCCACTGGTCTGGTCTGTAATACAGCCCTGTCAAGACTTGAGTTTTCTTAATCACTAACACACATGGGGACATTTCAGTAGTTTCAGAGGCATTTGACTCGTCAACCAGTGTGATCAGTGTTAAATGAACAGTCTCTCAGAGTTAATTCAACACCAGTAAGAGCCAGATCCCTTTGAGTGTTAAAAAATAAATCACACTGGTCCACAAACTGCTTCAGTGGATGTCACATAATCTGCTTCAGAAAAATCACATATCCTGTTTTTCTTGTCAAAGTAAAAGCCATGGATGTGCACCTTTGCTCCGTTCGCTCCTGGCAGGCCCAGCTCGCCTGGATCCCCCTGAACCAAAAAACAAAACAAAACAACCATTCTTCTGCTGGATCCTACAGGTCTATGCTTGGAGCTGATTTGAAGGGTTAGTGTCTGGAGGTTAATGGTTTCTACATGTTCTTACCTTGGCTCCTCTGGCACCAGGAGCCCCTGGGAGACCATCAGTACCTGGTAAACCAGGCAGACCCTGGAGACCCAAAGATCAGGTTCAGATACAGATCTGTGCATGATGGGGTTAGACCAGTGGTTCCCAACCCTGGACCTGGAGGAACAAGTACCCTGTATGTTCTAGATGTTCCCTCTGCAAACACACCTGATTCTGATGATCAGCTGATCATCTAGCTCTGCAGAAAACAGAGGTTCATTCCTCGTTCAGATGAACCATGTAAAAACATAATTCCAGTTGAAAATGATAATTCACAATTAAACTTATTCTGAACTTAATTTGGACGGCACGGTGGTGCAGTGGTTAGCACGGTGGTGCAGTGGTTAGCACGGTGGTGCAGTGGTTAGCACGGTGGTGCAGTGGTTAGCACGGTGGTGCAGTGGTTAGCACGGTGGTGCAGTGGTTAGCACTCGTGCCTCACAGCAAGAAGGACCCTGGTTCGAATCCTGTACCAGACCTTTCTGTGTGGAGTTTGCATGTCCTCCCCGTGTCCGCGTGGGTTTTCGCCGGGCACTCCGGTTTCCTCCCACCATCCAAACACATGCACTGATAGGTTAATTGGTTAATCTAAAATTGTCCATAGGTGTGAATGTGAGAGTGATTGTTTGTCTATATATGTTCAGCCCTGCGATGAACTGGTGTCTCATACAGGGTGTACCCCGCCTTCGCCCTTTGTAGCTGGATTAGGCCCCCAGTGACCCCCGCGACCCAAGTGTGGATAAAGCGGGTTCAGATAATGAATGAATAATGAACTTAATTCTTAATTCAATAATTTCTCTGACATGGAAACACTTCATTCCTCTTTAACATTATTCCTGTTAATCTGCACATGCTCCTGGTCTCGTCGCCATGACGCACGTATTTGCCATCGATGTCGCACATATTCCGCTGTGGGCATTAGTTTGTTGATTCCTATGGTTGATTGTATCGAGCTGCTGCTTCGTCATTATCAGTGGACGCAATCGTTTTCTTCCAGGAGACATCCACACGTTAAGCGGCTGTTCTGTCCAATCAGAACCCTCTTTACCTCCAGCTCTGAAAGACCAGTTAACTAGAGCAGAATACACCTGTTTCCATGGAAACCTTTATTCAGAATTAACATCTCCATGTAAACAAGAAAGGAATGGGCGGCTGTGGTTCAGTTGGTAGAGCAGGTCGTCCAATGACCAGAGGGTCAGCGGTTTGAATTCTGACTCCAACTGCCCACATGTCAAAGTGCCCTTGGGCAAAGACATTGAACCCTCAGCCTAAGCCCTGAACTCCACTGTCGAATGGAAATTCAGGAGAATCAGGAAATCCTTCCTTCCATATACCACCGCATTGTCAATAAATTATAATCACATCAAATTTCTGCTTTTTCACTCTGCACTTTCTGTAAATATACAATACTGAAATTACATTTTTACTACTTTACTATATTCAGTTATTCTGTATGAACACTTTAATATGACATTACACCTTACCTTTTTTTCACCAATCTGTTTGTTTTATTTATTTGTTGAATGATGCTGTTGTCTCAAAGCAATTTCCCAATTGTGGGATCAATAAACTACTTCTATTCTATTCTATTCTATTCTATTCTATTCTATTCTATTCTATTCTATTCTATTCTATTCTATTCTATTCTATTCTATTCTTACCAGTAGGTCCATGCAGCAGCCGTCTACTGGTGTATAAGTGTGTGAATGTGAGGAACTCTAATGGGTGGATAGAATGCGCTATATAGGCTCAGTCCATTTACCAATAATTTGGAATTATTTTATTCTGAATAAATAATTCAGAATGAAAAAAAAAAGAGAATGTAATTGAGCTTCAGGTTCAAAGAGGGAAACATCTAGAACATTCAGGAAACATTTAGAACATTCAGTCCTCCAGGACCAGGGTTGGGAACCACTGGGTCTGACTGACAGCCAATTGATACGCCCACACTTACAGGTTGACCGGGTGTCCCGTCTTTTCCCGGTGGTCCAAAGGCTCCAGAACTCAGTACTGCACCTGCTGTTGAAAGACCAGGAGGACCAGGAAGGCCAGGAGGACCAGGAGGACCAGGAAGTCCACGGAGACCCTGCAAGTACAAATATATTTACAGCAAAGAGACTTCAGCACATGGTTTTCTGCAGCTGATGACAGGAACCAAATCTGATCTCTTCTCACCCGGATGGAGTCCAGGTCCGGGAACCCTGAGCTCTCCATGTCCACGAAGGTCTGGAACACATTCGGTCATCAGGTCAGCGGCACATGTCATGTTTTTACACATGCTTTTATCAGTATGTGAATGAATGAGACTCACAGATCTGTATCCTGGGCCTGGAGGTCCTGGAGGTCCAGGAGGTCCCCTGGGACCAGGATGACCTTCTCCACGGTCGCCCTAGGAACACAAACATCATTAAGCCAAGGTAGACGTATGGAATACACAGATCCAACTAACAGAGCTCCACATCTACATGATGAAAATGTTAAATCTACATCTATTTATAATTCAACAAATGTCTGTCTGTAGTGTGTCCTGATTGTCCGTGGAACTCCTAACACCTGCACAACTCCACCAAATGATCCAAAATTTGGAGGGTGAATTTCCAGTACTATGGTGGATTGCAGTGCAAAGTTTCACACCATTACAGCAAACAACAACAAACATTGCTCTTTCTAACATAGTCGCTCTGAGCATTGCCGTGCACATTGCCAAAGTCCCGCCCCCTGATTTGACTACAGCTGCGCTGTCGTGCATTACTAATGACAACTAACTGCTGTTTTGGACATTCACAAGGTCTCTATGACAACAACTTAACTGCACAGACCTCCCAGGAATTCGTGGACATTTTCATCATTGTTGCGGCCACGGCAAGTCAGGTTGCAAGAGTTAAACAAGGTCAATAATTTACTGAATTAACAGGTGGAACGTCTGCTTCACCTTCAACTGAACATTGCACCAATCTTAATGACTGTAGGCTACATTACTATCTGGTTCACCCATCGTTCAGCATTATCACTTCACTTTTAGACCCTTATCATTCTTGGTTTGTTTGTTGTTAGCTGTAGTTTAGTAGGTGGATGCACATTTCCAGTTTCCTGCTTTTTGTGCATTAAAGTCTGAACGGAATGCCGGTAACACTCCCCCCCAGCCTGTCCCCTATTGCAGAGAATCTGAAGTAGCATTAGCATTAGCATTTACAAGAGAAGATGGCACCACAGTTGCTGCTGAACCAACTGGAAAAAAATGTTGGATCAAACTTGTTCATGTGCTCTCTGTGGAAATGAAACCTGTTGTTTTTCTGCAAGTTTTCAAAACAAATGACGTCACCAAACCTAGCAGGATGTTACTCTGGGATGGTAAACACACTCAGAGTGAGAGGGGATGGGGGAGTATTCCTTCACACATTCTGAGCCAATCAGAGACGCCTCATCACTGCGTCAAGAACATGTATGAGGAAGGACCGGAAAACTCATTTTTCTACCCTCAAAAAACAGCTGGAAACAAAGCAACTTTCAAAGAGAACCAATGCACAATGTATTCAATAACAATGGAGAACACAGTAATATTAATGAAATAACATTGGAATGAGTCTACATGTTTAAAATGTTCAATTTACATGTTTAAAATATTAAATCTACATGTTTAAACTGTTAAATTTACATGTCAACAGGCCTCTGACCTTTTGTCCTTTGGGTCCAGAGTCTCCAGGGGTCCCTGGGAAGCCTGGTGGGCCCTCACGACCCTGTGGGGAACAAACACTTTGATGAGCTTTTCCTCTGAAAGGGTTAATGATTCAGAACAAACAGTGATCAGTTCAAGTTATTCATCTATGGCCCAAACAGAAAACCTCCTACTTTATTAAGAAAAGTAAGAAGTAAGTAGAATTTCATTTGTCAAATGCATCCAATAACACTGCTCTACAATAGTTTATAAGGGGTGTTCTTCTGACATTAAATGTGTTACATCTTATATATGTTAATCACATGAATGAGAAAACAAATTACTTTAGTACTGGTTAGATCATGTTTTATTTATACATAATACACCATCATATGTCTTATTTGTCCACGATAGTGTTTTATCGACTTAGTCTGTTATACCTGACTTACTATTTTATCTTATTTGGTTGTAGTTTATTTTTTATTTTCCTCGATGTAGCACTTTTATATTCAAGTGAAGGAAAAGTGTGTTATAAAAGCAATGTATTATTATTATTATTCATTAATTAATTAATTTATTTTTTTTATTCCACATATATACTGCTTTATGTACATGTATACAATGGATTGGCAAATATTCCACTAATATGCAAACAGTGGGCTCTAGTTTTGCAGACCTGGCACAAGTGGGGCACAGCTGGTCTGCACTGCCCCAACAGGGTGAGTCCAGATGACTTTTGGCCCACCACGCAGACTGCCACATCCCTCCTCTGTTCAATCTCCTTACCTCTCACTGGGGTAAGTGGGAATGAGGGAGGAGAAAGGGCGTGTGGGGGATTTAATCCAACTGTTCAGATCTGCACCATTAGCGCCTCACCTCGCTCTTAAATGTTCATCCAGACGCACACCACAACACCGGCTGACTGGGTCCATTTGTTTTTTGTTTGTTTTGTTTGAACAGGGTTTTGATTTCACTTAGGAGTCTTTATGGTTCTTAAGTTTTGTTGTTTTATTTTTGGGTTTGGCTTTGTAGATGATCGGTGGTTCTATTTTCAGGTAGAATTTCATAAACCCATAACACACACACTCCCGCCCACACCCACAGATATAATAGTATATATAATATTTGGTCCTGCTCCCACCGGCACCCTCAGGGTGGCGGCAGATGACTTGCCCGCTCCACACTGTAAGCCTGAACATTCATAAAAATTAAATATATTAAGTTGTGAATACTTAAAGTTTCAAAAATAGTACTACTAAGTGAAATGTATTCAGTTGCTGTAACATAAGTAGCTACTTCCAACTAATATTTTTTATTAAGGGGAACTATTGTGGAATTAAGTGAACATAACTACAGATACAACTTAACAACTTAGTGGAATTAAAGTCATTAAATGCTGAGAATGATATTGTAGCAACTGTTATTTCTCTTGTTTCAAATAAGGATGATTGCAAAAATAACCCTAGATCTATACCTAATGAAATTAAACCTGAAAATATAACCACCAAAAAAAAAGAGAGAGAGAAAGAGAGAACAAGAACACCCAGTTAAGGAGTTGAAATGAAAACTCCAGTATAGATTTTTCTTATTCTTCATTCAGGCTGATTTGTTTTCTGTTACTGTGGCAACCAGGCTGCAGTACAAATGTTCAAGGACGTCTTTGTGGACGTTGCTTTTAGCTAACACTTCTACATCTACAACTGTCACTGTGGTGATAGCATGCACAGACACACACATGCGCATGCGTTCTCTCTGAACTCAGCAGCGAGGTTAAAAAACAGACGAGGCTCTCATGTTTTTAACGTCAGCCTATCAGTGTTTCAGTGTAGTTTCAATCATCAAGAGTAACGTGTAACGAGTCTTATTGTCACTAGAAACTAGTAATTAATGAAAATTAGAGCTGAAATAAGTTGCGTTCCTAAGTCACTGACAAAAGTAATGAAATTAGAGTTACCCCCAACACTGACCACTGAGGTGCTTTTATTGTTTTACTTTGTGCGTTTCTGCACTGGCTGTCAGGGTTAACTATTACATGTGTCTGATACGAAGCCTTTACAAACTTGAAAACATTTCAGTCACAGCCTGTTTTATCTATTTTGTTCAAACAGAAATAGCTTAAATATCTGGATGTACAAGCAATCCCTTCTTTACGTGACCTCTCTGCTGTAGAACATGACCCACAGTTTGAAAACCCCCCTCCCCTCATTTATTTCTTTCTGCTCTGAGTTGAGGTAACGTGTGCGCTCTGTGTGGCGGTCTGCCAATCTACCACTACACCGGCTATGCCACGCTTGGACCTGCCTTCAGCTGGTGAGCTTGGCGTACTGTCTAATGTCAGCTAATCTGTCACTGCACTGAGCTGAATCTATGGTCACCTCCCACGAGTGCGCTGCCACACCCATCTTGGTGCACCAGTTTGCCAAACTAGCACTACGCCTTTCAGTTAGTGAGCACTTTAGTCCGGTCTAAAGTTAGCAAATCTGTCACTACGCCGAGCTGGATCAGTGGTCACCTCCCACAAGTGTGCCGCCACACCGAGTTCGGCTACACTACAAACTGCTCTGCGCCGGCCGGAAACAAGCATTGCACAGGCTCCGCCAGCTTGCGCACCGTGCACTGCGCCCAGAAACAAGAGGCCAGCGTTGGAAGTAGATCTGACTAGATCTGACTGACTAGATCTGATATTCCTTTGGACTAAAACCTATTCTCTTCTTCATTCTAACTATTTCCCATTTTGAGTCCAGAATTATCTTGGAAATTTGATCCAACCATTATTAAATCCCCAAAACACGGAGCCGAGGGGATGTAATGGTTTTGTGTGCGCCACTGACACCTCAGGTCTTTTGTGTTAATGTGATAAGATTTGTCCCGATTTCGGTGTGCTAATGCTCTAGGATAGGCACATGAACACATTCCTTTATATTTTATATTTAATATATAAGTTTGTGAACGGGTGGATGGGAATGGTGGAAATGATGGGTGACTGGAAGGATCGTATTTCGGGGATAAACCTTTAGCAGTCAGAGACAACTGCATTGGCCTAGTTTAAGACTTGAGTTTCTTTATGACTAACACACATGTGGGACCATTTCATGAGTTCAGGGCCGTTGCTAACCATTTGGGTGCCCTAAGCACAAATGCTCTGTGGTGCCCCCCCCCCCCCCACCTCAAAAAAAACAAATTTTTTTAAATTTGAATTTTCAAAAATGTTTAATTTGTCAGTGCAATTTGTTTATTTACATAACACTGTCAACAAACATGAGAAATCCAAAAAGGTGTGTGTAAAAACTGTAAACACAGACCAAACAACACTGTAAACACAGGCCAAACACAGAACAGAGCCTGGCAATAAAGTGCAAAAATAATAGTTGAACAATAAAAATTCTCAATAAATAAACTTAAATAAGAAAAATAAGAATGAGAACACAAAAGGCACTTTCCTTAAGTAACTATGTTAGACATTTTTTACAATTATCAGATGCCCTAGAGAGGTACACGCCTGCATTTCTTTGTTGCAAAATCAGCTATCAGGTCATCATATGACAGCTTCTGAGCCACGTCCCTGTGGCATACAGAGCCATAGTTGGGTTAAAATATAATATATATATATATATAGATATAGTTTTGTTATAATTTGAATGTTTAACATGTTTTTTTCTTATTTAGTGTAGTTCATGTTCAGTGTGGTGAGAATGGTATGTGTAGGTCAATATGCAGTAGCCAACTCCGACCAGCAGAGGGCGCGTTGGTGACACTGGTCAAGGGCACGGGTAGTCTCGTGAGACAACAAGAGAACACGCGAGAGGCTGTTCTGTGTACATACTACGGTGCCGCAGTGTCAGTTTATTGCCGTTGTTTTTTTTCTTTTTATCCCTTACAGGTAAAGAGCAAGTGTCGGAGTTGTTCCGTACATGTATTAGATTGTTTTATAAGTGTAGTTCAACTGTGAAGTGTTATTTGTTTGTTCTACTTGTTAGAAAACATAACGGTTGGGAAAGTGGCTAGGTTGTAGCCCGGGTTTAACGTCTCACGAGCGCGAGACGTTAAGCCGACCATTAGAGTAATAATGTTAATTCATATAATGCTTGTATTCTGTATTGTTTTTCTGTGTTTAATATGTAATATGATTGTTTATATGTGTATTATTTTAGAGACAACAAGAGAACACGCGAGAGGCTGTTCTGTGTACATACTACGGTGCCGCAGTGTCAGTTTTTTTTTTTTCCTTTTTATCCCTTACAGAACAAAATAAAAGAAACGTTTTCAAAAATTAAATGTGTAGTGGAGGGCCATGTCCTTTTGACCCACGCAACATCCCCATTGATACTGATAACAGCCAGACCACTTAAACGTTCCTGGCCCATTGATGAACGCATGTACGTTTTAATGAGTTTGAGTTTTGAAAAGCTTCGCTCAGCAGAGGCAACCGTGACAGGTAGAGTCAGTGCAATACGCAGAGCAATCCACAGATTGGGATATACCTCTGGAAGCTGATTGTTGTGTAGAAATATCAGCATCTCCAAGGCAGACGTCTGTGGTGGAAGCTGAGGAAGGTTGATGATTTCCTGCATCATCTCTTCTTCTTTTTTTTCCTCTTCTCAGCTCCAGACTCTTACTGTCATTCGAGGCCATATTCGCACAGCACAGGTGTTCACCAAATTGTGAATGAGGCATAATCGAACAGACCACTGGGAGGGGAGGGGCCACCATGAGACTGGAGAGAGGGGCACTGATTTCTTTTGGTGCCCTGCTGACACCAAAGTGCCCTACGCAGTGCGCGTTATGTGCGTCTGCGGAGCTACAGTGCTGCATGAGTTTGATTTCAGAAGTTTCTGACTGAAGACCAGTGTCAATACTACAGTTTTTTTTTTTAGTTTTTTAAAGTATTTATAATAAGAACATTCTTCCCTCTTCTCATCATTCAATGTGAAAACCACTGATCAGAAAATCTGCAGATAGGAGGTTTTGCATTTCCACCATCTTTATGACTTTTATTTATATCAAATAGGAATGAAAACAACAACTTACAGTTTTTCCATCTTCACCAGGATCACCCTAAAGAGGAGACAGATGGAAAAGGAATTATTGGATAAAATAATGGGACTTTTAGAAGTAGAGCACTGACATTATTCTTTTCTTTTCGATGTTCTGTGTTGATGTCTGTGTGAATCCATCCATCCATCCATCCATCCATCCATCCATCCATTCTAGTCCTCATTTTTAAAGTCACCTGTGTTCATTGACCTATTGGCTTCTTCTTATTTGTACTAACCGGTTCTCCATCCTCTCCTGAGGGTCCCTGGGCACCTGGGGACCCTGGTGGTCCTGGAGGCCCTCGAGCTCCAGGGGCCGTTGAAACCACAGAGCCGTCGCTACTAACTGACAACTCAGCCGGGGGTCCTGGAGGGCCGGCAGGACCAGGGGGCCCAGGAAGACCGGGCTCTCCCTTCTTCCCTTGGTAGCCGAAGCCTGCACTTCCCTGGAGAGAAACAGGACAGAGGAGACTGAAGGGACTATGACTCTGTTAACGCTGTCCTCTGTTAACACTGTCCTCTGTTAATGCTGTCCTCTGTTAACTCTGTCCTCTGTTAACACTGTCCTCTGTTAACTCTTTCCTCTGTTAACGCTGTCCTCTGTTAACTCTGTCCTCTGTTAATGCTGTCCTCTGTTAACTCTGTCCTCTGTTAACACTGTCCTGTGTTAACTCTGTCTTCTATTAACGCTGTCCTCTATTAACGCTGTCCTCTGTTAACTCTTTCCTCTGTTAACTCTGTCCTCTGTTAACACTGTCCTGTGTTAACTCTGTCCTCTGTTAAGACTGTCCTCTGTTAACTCTGTCCTCTGTTAAGACTGTCTTCTGTTAACTCTGTCCTCTGTTAACACTGTCCTCTGTTAACTCTGTCCTCTGTTAAGACTGTCTTCTGTTAACTCTGTCCTCTGTTAAGACTGTCCTCTGTTAACTCTGTCCTCTGTTAAGACTGTCCTCTGTTAACTCTGTCCTCTGTTAAGACTGTCCTCTGTTAACTCTGTCCTCTGTTAAGACTGTTCTCTGTTAACCCTGTCCACACATGAACCAAGACTTAAAAACACTGACCTTAGTTCCCTTTTCCCCGGGTGTGCCCTGAAAACAAAAACAAACACTGATGTCACAAACGTTTAGGCATATCGTAGGTTTGTTTGTGTGTTGGGCATATCGTATGTTTGTTTGTGTGTTGGGCATATCGTAGGTTTGTTTGTGTGTTGGGCATATCGTAGGTTTGTTTGTGTGTTGGGCATATCGTAGGTTTGCTTGTGTGTTGGGCATTTCGTAGGTTTGTTTGTGTGTTGGGCATATCATAGGTTTGTTTGTGTGTTGGGCATATCATAGGTTTGTTTGTGTGTTGGGCATATCATATGTTTGTTTGTGTGTTGGGCATATCGTAGGTTTGTTTGTGTGTTGGGCATATCGTAGGTTTGTTTGTGTGTTGGGCATATCGTAGGTTTGTTTGTGTGTTGGGCATATCGTAGGTTTGTTTGTGTGTTGGGCATATCATAGGTTTGTTTGCGTGTTGGGCATATCATAGGTTTGTTTGTGTGTTGGGCATATCATAGGTTTGTTTGCGTGTTGGGCATATCATAGGTTTGTTTGTGTGTTGGGCATATCGTAGGTTTGTTCCACAGATCTAAAAGTCCATACCTTCTCTCCCCTCGGTCCACCTCGTGAGCTGCTGGATCCAGAACCTGGTTCTCCCTTCAGGCCTGTCAGACCCCGATCGCCTTTGGGTCCTCGGTCTCCTTTTTCACCTTTAGCTCCGACTGCTCCTGAGACACATGAACCCACGTCCCAAACAATAACAGGATGTTAGTGTCCCCATAAGAAGACAAAGAAAAAATTGTGTGAGATGCTTAAAAAAGGTGACTGGATTCACGGTACAACACCTGAATGCACCACCACACAGTATTACCTGCATGGACACCTGAACACACCACCACAGTGTGTTACCTTCACAGAAGGTCTCTGGTTCAATTCTAACACCAGACAGTTTTGTATAGAGTTTACATGTTCTCCCTGTGTTTGCGTGGGTTCTCTGGCTCCTCCCACCATCCAAACACATGCTCTGATAGGTTAAAGGGTTCTCTGGCTTCTCCCTACAATGGGTGAAGGCGGGGTACACCCTCAGGGATTAAAGAACTCTGGACTGGGACCTGATTTCCGGCCTGCAGCAATTTAAAAATGATCGAATAAATAAAACGCCATTAAACCCATGCGCTTAACCCATGGCTTTAGTGTGTGGTCATTCTCTGCCAATGATAGTAAAGAAGCGCTACTCTCAGGTTCCGAAACTAACAGCATTAGCCAATCAGAAGTGCAATGGGGCGGGTCTTAACACAACAGTCCTCTAAGGCATAGAGATTGGAGAGTGAGAGATAGGGAGAGCGCAGAGCTACATTTCAACCACAATGCAGTTTATGAAGCCTGGGGAAAATACCCTCAACATAGAGAAAGGTTTGAAGAACAGATGTGACCTGCCACCACGAAACCAGGCATAAGTCGCGCTGAGCCGTTCAGAGCTACAGCCAAATTTAGGCTGGAAGGTGATTTCTTATTTGTGTTTACACCTTATCAAAAAACGGTACCTTAACACCTCTATGTTCACTTCCTGTGGTCATTACATTGAAATCCAATCAATAAAGGTGTTTATTGAGTCAATTATTTAAGCGGTGACAAAAGTTCAGGTATTGCTGAGCAAAGACAAAGACGACTTCCACCTCTTTTCGCCGAACAAAACGATCTCCGTTCCGTGGGTAAACACCCAAGTGTTTGGTACGAGGTAAAAGCTTATATTGAATGTTCTGTCCAATGGTGTAAGCCAAATGATTATAATACGTCACACTTCTGTCCTATTATTATAATATATAAAACTTCTGTGACATGTCCATCAGAGTGTCCTTTAACATCTGTCAACAATTTGTGTCAATCGGATACAAATTATTATGCGTTGCTAAGGACTTCCTACCCCAAAACAGTCCAAAACTTTAACGGACAATATCTAAAAATATGCAAATTGTAAAATATGTCCAAATGTGGATATTAAAATGACCATAACTTTGGTTCTACTTGTGATAGAAACATCATTTTTTCACCATCTTAAACCTTAGTTTCCACTCTACCAAGATACACACATAACTCTGTTTGGATTTACACACACTTATGCCTGGTTTACTGGTGGTGGGTCACAAATGGCTTGAAGAGATCGAACAACATGGCAAGCCATTTAGCAGTTGAGCCAGGCGCTAGCTTCTGAACTCTTTGCTCCAGGAAGCTTAGATATGCGTCCAGCGGCAAAAAAGTGCTGCGTAAACATGAGCAGCTGTTCGTGCTGTCCAGCAAACGACACACTTACCAGGAGCAACAACTACATCCGACGTGCCAGCATCAATAACTGACCGTGTTTGTGAATTTAAAAATAAAGGTGTGCGCATTTCTCGCAGAACACAACCTGTCATTCACGCACGTACAGCTATACAAAAAAGAAGACAAAATTGCTCTAAGTAGAATGTCTATTTCAAATCAGTTTGCCACTTATTTCAACACTCATGGCATAACACCCGAGTTTAAACGGCAAATTTCAACCAAGTTGAAAAACAACATGTTCTCCTTCTGAACGTCGATGAGGCCACAAATAACAAACATGTCCTCGTGCGCTTTTTTGATGACGATGAAAATGACATTAAAACGCAACATCTGGCAAGTAGGGAAATGAACATAGCCAATGCTGCAGCACTTGCCCAAGAATTGAAGGATGTTCTGCAGTCTTATGGGTTGGGGCTGCAGCAGGTTAACAGTAAACCCTGGTATCAAAAAAAATCTGCAGTGGTACATGTAGCATATTTTGGTGAGGTACACGTTTTGACGTCTACTGGCTGTTTCTGGTATTGGATTTTCAAAAGTCAAACTTAATCTGCAATCATTTATGCAAATATCACATATCACACACACTTTATATATATATATATATATATATATATATATATATATATATATATATATATATATACATACACACACACACACACACACACACCGGTACATATATAATGTTGCATGGGTCTAAAAATTTCAGGCTCAGGATTTTTTTTTTTGCTTTAATCCCTGCACCCTGTATGAGTCTCCAGTTCATCTCAGGACTGAACATATATAAACAAACAATCACTGTCACATTCACACCTATGGGTGATTTAGATTAACTAGTTAACTAGTTAACCTATCAGTGCATGTGTTTGGATGGTGGGAGGAAAATGGAGAAAACCCACAAGGAGAACATGTAAACTCCACACAAAGGTCTGGTGTGGGAATAGAACCAACAACCTTCTGTCTTTGAGGCACCAGTGCTAACCACTGCACCACCATCAAACACATGCTCTCATAGATTAATCTAAATCAGCCACAGATGTGAATGTCTCTATATGTTCAATCTGTGCTGAACTGGTCACATGACCAGTGTGTACCCCGCCTTCACCTGCTGGAGCTGGAATAGACCCCCACTGACCCCAGTGACCCCTGTGAGGATAAAGCAGGTTCAGAAGATGAGTGAGTGAGTGAGTGAGTGAGTGAGTGAGTGAGTGAGTGAGTGAGTGAGTGAGTGAGTGAGTGAGTGAGTGAGTGAGTGAGTGAGTCAGATCAGTAGATGTTTGTCGATGGTGGTTAAAAAAGTCTCCATGTGTGACATCAAACTGTCCACATGTGGAAGAGTTTTAGAATCACACACTGAACATCTTCAGACCCAGACGTTATACATTAAATAATTGCCTTTTTGGAAACAGTAAAACACATTTTTTTCAGATGCATTTTTTTTTAACATTTTTATGAATGTTATTATTTACTATTTTTTCTTCAGTAAAGCTGTGAAAGTCTGAGGATATATATCTATATATATTTTTGAAGACCAAATGGATATCTTGATCTTAATATAAATATATATATATATATATATATATATATATATATATATATATATTTATATTTATCTTCAAAAAATCCCCATCACATTGTCAGTTGTCATTCTTGACTTTAACCAGTAGATGGCAGCACAGGAAACCATTTAACACACTGACACCAACCAACTGTACTTTATGATAAATAACACTAAAAACTACACCTGTGACAATTGGGACAATTAGTCTGATGAAACATTTTAATTCAATTCAATACAACAGTCGTTTACAGTTGTTTATAGTTGTTTAGGTCAGACTGTTAAAGGTGTTGTCTTATGAAATTAATTAGTACCATAAGTGGTTTCGTACTGTGAATTTTTCATGAATAGTCGCATTTTACATGTAAAAGGTCTGATCGGTTCCAAGGCCCCCAATACTACCCCCCAAACCCTTTTAAAATTATGTAAATATATACATTTAATATTAAATACGTGTTAAAAGTCAAACAAAATGTATATTTTAGATGTAATGTATTGGTGTCAGTGGGTAAATGTATCTTCACTGACTGAACAATAAACATTAAACCATTAAATGAACCACACATGTGGGTCATTTTCATACCACACATGTGGGTCATTTTCATACCACACATGTGGGTCATTTTCATACCACACATGTGGGTCATTTTCATACCACACATGTGGGTCATTTTCATACCACACATGTGGGTCATTTTCATATCAGACATGTGGGTCATTTTCATATCAGACATGTGGGTCATTTTCATACTAGACATGTGGGTCATTTTAATATCAGACATGTGGGTCATTTTCATATCAGACATGTGGGTCATTTTCATATCAGACATGTGGGTCATTTTCATACTAGACATGTGGGTCATTTTCATACCACACATGTGGGTCATTTTCATACCACACATGTGGGTCATTTTCATACCACACATGTGGGTCATTTTCATACCACACATGTGGGTCATTTTCATACCAGACATGTGGGTCATTTTAATACCACACATGTGGGTCATTTTCATACCACACATGTGGGTCATTTTCATACCACACATGTGGGTCATTTTAATCCCATTGTTTGTTTTAATTGTCATTTTCACCTTCAATAATGTTTATTGACATGTTTGGTGAAATATTGATCCAAAGTCGATTGACTTTGACCATTTTTCATAATTTTCCTAAAATGCACAGTGGGCGATAACACGACTCGTAAATATTTTTTTTATTTTTTTTTTTTGTCACAAAGTCAGAAAGTTGAGTAAATGTGTCCATCATGTTTTTTATTGGTGCTGATGGAATGATGGCTCCGCCTCTTTTTTCTATTAATAACTTTTCATTTTCATCAGAATCATTTTCTTTGGGCTCATGATCAATAATGAATACGTTCTGTAATAAAGTTTAAATGAACACACTGACAAAAACTCACCAAACAACAGTAACTCTGTGATGAATGAGGGTCAAAGGTCACCAAAAGCATCATGGGTAACTCCCTCATAGATGATGGGATGATACGTACAGTATGTATTTATGTGTCGATGGTTTATTCAACAATTTCAATAAAATAACTGTAAATAACTGTTCTATTTAATTGTGACCTGGTTTTTATATACATTTTGGATTTTGCATAATGTTTTTGTTATTTATTTTATTTACATTTTTGTATATTTCAGAATGGTTGCATATTGTGTATTTTGTTTGTGTTCGTAGGAAAGTTAAAGCCCCACAAAAACAGAACAGTCCACTGACATCAACGATCAACCTCCTGAGACCCACAGAATTTTGTATATTTTATTTTCGCTTTTTTTTTAATGATAATTAAATTATTATTGTTGGAAGGATCATGTTTCAAACAAATGATGTATTTATTGTTTGTCAAATGTCCTTTGTTGTGAACAATAGGATGTGTTTGATAAATGGATAAAAAGTTCGTCCACAGTGACAGAAACTCCTTTAACAGATATGAACAGTTTTACTGAAGGTTCAAGGTGACTGAAAACACTGGTGTTAAAGGTCAAAGGTCAACCTGATGACTGAAAACACTGGTGTTAAAGGTCAAAGGTCAACCTGATGACTGAAAACACTGGTGTTAAAGGTCAAAGGTCAACCTGATGACTGAAAACACTGTCATGCTAAAGGTCAAAGGTCAACCTGATGACTGAAAACACTGTAGTGCTAAAGGTCAAAGGTCAACCTGATGACTGAAAACACTGTCATGCTAAAGGTCAAAGGTCAACCTGATGACTGAAAACACTGTCATGCTAAAGGTCAAAGGTCAACCTGATGACTGAAAACACTGTCATGCTAAAGGTCAAAGGTCAATCTGATGACTGAAAACACTGTCATGCTAAAGGTCAAAGGTCAACCTGATGACTGAAAACACTGTCATGCTAAAGGTCAAAGGTCAATCTGATGACTGAAAACACTCATCAGGACTATATTACACTACTGCCACACAACACAAAGTCATCCGTTGCTGTCTGTGTTCCAGGTGTGCATCCACTCACCTGTTTCTATGGCAACGGATGAGTCATATTTCCTGGTCACTGGCGGCTGCTGGATTGGACGAGATGATGGGGGAGGAGTCTGCATAAAAAGAAGAAGAAAAAGACACATTTAGACATGATTTGACAAGAGAAGATTTACTTTAGTATGTTTGGCTTTTATTGTGTTTTATTATGTTTATTTTATTGTACAGCACTTTGGAACCATTGTAGTTGTTAAACTCGCCAAACATTGTTTGGGAAAGATTATTGTAATTACAGTGTGTGTGTGTGTGTGTGTGTGTGTGTGTGTGTCCGCAGAGACATATCATGCTAAAACTCAATGAATACTTAAGATATCACCATTAAATTACATATACATATAGATAATGCACATCATATGTGGAACATAAATGATCCATTTGAATGAAGGTCAAAGGTCAAGGTGGCATTTAGCTGAAAGGTTAAAATGACATTATTGGTTATAGATAATGTGAAAACGGAGGGTCACAGAACTTTCAGATTGGTACCAAATAATGCAGAATGAAGATATATACACTTCTCATAATTGATGTTATCACCTATGACCAAAATATCAATATTGCAAAGGTCAAAGGTCAAAGTCGCATTTAGCAGAAAGGTCAAAATCACAGTAGTTTCTTTAATTCAACAACACGTTGTCATATAAATTCTCTGAATACTTGTTTACATTTGTGTTCTATAAATGGATCGGACAGAACGGCCGCTTAACATCACGATGGCGTCCACTTCCTGTTTTACATTGGTATCAACATGTTAGAGCAGATACTACATGTGATGTTTGACTTTATTTTTGTCATAATTATGAAGCAGCAGCTCGACCCAATCAACCATAGGAATCAACAAAGTAATGCCTGCAGAGGAATATGTGTATCGTCATGGCGACCAGACCAGGAGCATGAGCAGAAGAACAGGAATAATGTTAAAGAGGAACGAAGTGTTTACATGACAGAGGAATTATTGAATTAAGATCAGATTAAACCAGTGACTTTATTTTTAATTCACTTTAATTGTGAATTTTTTTTTCAACTGGAATTAGGTGTTTACATGGTTCATCTGAAAGAGGAAATGAAACTTTATTCTGGATTAAACAGGAATAAAAACTCTCCTGTAAACACACCCAGTGGGGACGAAAAGTGAGAAACAGCAGCAAGAGTCGATGATGATGAATGTGCAGTAAAAATGGAAATCCACAGCCGTGGGTCATTTTCCACTAGTGTCACACCTCCAACTGTCACCTGTGGAATTTCCACTGAGGAGTGAGATGAAGAACGCAACAGGAGGGTGGGGTGGGGTGGGGGGGGGTCCATGTTAATTATTAACACAGGTCGGAGTAACTAAGTAAAAGTACTCCATTACTGGACTTAACTAGATTTTTACTGGAGTATTTATTTTACTGTAAACTTTACACTTTACCTCCATACATTTATATAAATATATGTACTTTATACTCTTTACATTTATATAAATATATGTACTTTATACTCTTTACATTTATATAAATATCTGTACTTTATACTCTTTACATTTATATAAATATATGTAATTTATACTCTTTACATTTATATAAATATATGTACTTTATACTCTTTACATTTATATAAATATCTGTACTTTATACTCTTTACATTTATATAAATATATGTAATTTATACTCTTTACATTTATATAAATATTTGTACTTTATACTCTTTACATTTATATAAATATATGTACTTTATACTCTTTACATTTATATAAATATATGTAATTTATACTCTTTACATTTATATAAATATATGTACTTTATACTCTTTACATTTATATAAATATCTGTACTTTATACTCTTTACATTTATATAAATATTTGTACTTTATACTCTTTACATTTATATAAATATTTGTACTTTATACTCTTTACATTTATATAAATATTTGTACTTTATACTCTTTACATTTGTATAAATATATGTACTTTATGCTCTTTACATTTATATAAATATATGTACTTTATACTCTTTACATTTATATAAATATTTGTACTTTATACTCTTTACATTTGTATAAATATATGTACTTTATGCTCTTTACATTTATATAAATATATGTACTTTATACTCTTTACATTTATATAAATATTTGTACTTTATACTCTTTACATTTGTATAAATATATGTACTTTATGCTCTTTACATTTATATAAATATATGTACTTTATACTCTTTACATTTATATAAATATTTGTACTTTATACTTTTTATATTTATAGAAATATCTCCTTTTTGTTCATTACATTGAGAAATTGCTTTTCTTTTTACTTTTATTTCAGTAAAGGAGTTGAATCAGTACTTGTATTTTTCCACAGTAGTAACTGTACTTGTACTGCAGTACTTTTACCTTCTCTTTATGGAGCTGCAGTGCACTGACTGTGTTCAGATTATGGGATATGACTGTGGTGACTGGTGGAGGCTCACGTATGTTTGAACATAGTGATACACTGGAGGAAACTATATATATATATATATATATATATATATATATGTATATATACTGGAGGTCCCAGGGTCTAGATGGGAGAACCCCCCAAAGGTGACAGAGAACAAACAGGCCAAGATCCTGTGGGACTTCCAGATCCAGACTGACAAGATGGTGATGGCCGATCAGCCTGACATAGTGGTGGTGGATAAACATGAGAAGACAGTGGTGGTGATAGATGTAGCAGTCCCCAGTGATAGCAACATCAGAAAGAAAGAACATGAGAAGAGAAGAGAAATACCAAGGACTGAAAGAGGAGTTAGAGAAAATGTGGAGTGTGAAGGCAACAGTGGTACCAGTAGTGATGGGGGCACTAGGGGCAGTGACCCCCAAGCTGGGACAATGTCTCCAGCAGATACCAGGAACAACATCAGAGATCTGTGTCCAAAAGAGAACATTGTTAGGAACAGCTAAGATCCTGCACAGAACCCTCAGGCTCCCAGACCTCTGGTAGAGGACCCGAGTCTGAAGGAGACACCGCCCAGGTGGGGCGAGAGGAACTTTTTTTTTTTTTTAATTCAAGAGATTAGTGTGAAAACGTTTGTTTCCCTTCATCTTTTTTAAACACTGGGCCATAATTTGCTACGATATCATAGAAGAGCAGCAGAGGTACGACACTAAAATTAGCAACGTTGCTCTACACATTTTGATGTTAATCTCTTAAAGTAATGAGCTTCAACTTTATCTTCATCCATTTAAGAGATTAGTGTGAACAGGTGTAGAGAGCAGAGGTGCTGCTCTTCTATGATATCGTAGCAGATTATGGCCCAGTGTTAAATAAAGATGAAGGGGAACAAACTGTTTTATGCTAATCTGTTAAATGAATGAACTTCATCTTCATCCAACATCTTCTTCTTCTTCCGTATTATTAGGGTGAACCCCTAGCCTAGGATCTAGTCTGTCCCCAGTTTCCGCAAATGGTATTTGCTACGGGGAGACAGACTAGACAGCCTAGGATCTGAAAATCCCAACTAGGTCGGACCAATCAAATCGCGAGGGGCGTGATTGGAGCCCGCCCTGCCTCATGACGACACAAATACAACACGTAATGTTGTAGCGGTTATCCCGCCCACAAATTCGCCTAGACTTTCTAGACTGCCCCCGTAGCAAATGCAGTTTGCGGCCACTGGGGACAGTCTAGATCCTAGGCTAGTGAACCCCTTTTATTTTGATGAAGTTCCATTTCGTTGTGTAGTGAACCTGCAGCGTTTCTGTCTCGCAGTTGTTTTGGGGTTTGTATGTTTTTGCTTCTGCTTCATTTCTGTTCTTGCAGCTGCACTTGTGTTGCATTTGTTTTATGTGTTTATGTTTATGGTTGTTGCATCTTTCTTGAGTTTGCAGTGTTTAGTCGATGTTTGACTCTGTTGGTCAGCGTAATAGAGAGATCACAAAGTTTCCTTGTTATAGTGATGGGTCCAACGGTCATTAGTTAACATCCCTAACGCCCACATTTTAATTTGGAAAAAAGTCAAACAAGCCAATGGACGAATCAGCAGAAGCACACACAGCATGTGACACATGTAGAACAGTACTTGCTGGTACAAGTTGGGTTTTTTTCAAAGATCCACAAGGTCAAGGACACGGGTAACTGAGATAAAGATACTAAAGAGAGCCGAAGGAGGGGGGGGTTTAATGGATAAACAATGAATAACAAAGGAACAGACTGAAGGACGGCCTCATGCAGCTGCATGCTGACCTCCTGGAGAAAAAAATTTAGGTTAAGAATCTAATCTAATGTGGAGTACAGGGTTGGTTTATTTACAGAAAGCATTTATAAATTGCAGAAGAACATTTTGAAAACTTTCAATATTGCAGAGAAGTAAAAAAAAGCAGAAGTATGAGTCTTCTGCTGAAGGCGACACTTGGACTCAGCAGCGACAGCGTTCAGGAAGACGGACGGCCTCACTCATCCATCACCAGGAATTCCAACATGACAAAATGGAAAGTGGTTCTTGTCTAACTCTCCTGTCGCTCGCTGCTCTGCCCAGACATGCCTTAATTACACTAGTTTGAATAACTGGGCAGAGTAAGGGTTAACATGCCTATGAACATACGTCACATGGAAAAACTTCAGGTACATTTACATTTTACATGTACTTAGAAACACTTGGAGTATTTTATTTTGTGATTGATTGACTTTCTATTCATTATTAAATTATTTTTTAATGGATTTAATATGTATATATATATATATATATATATATATATATATATATATATATATATATATATATATATATATATATATATGTGTGTATTAATGCCATAATGGTATATGTATATGTATTTGTACCGAACAGTTGAAAACAGATGTTGGGTTCGGTACAGCCCTATACAGAATGAACAGTCAGTTTGAATGTGACCATGTTCATATCATGCGGAGGTGAAGGTAGAAAAATGACTTGAGATGGAACAACAGAGTTTACCACTAATTCCTCATACATGTCCATGACGTGGTAATGAAGGGTCTCTGATTGGCTCAGAATGCGTGAAGGAACATGGTTGTAGTATCTTCATGGTTGTGGTCTGTATCTTCATGGTTGTGGTCTCTAATTTCATGGTTGTGGTCCGTATCGTCATGGTTGTGGTCCGTATCGTCATGGTTGTGGTCCGTATCGTCATGGTTGTGGTCCGCATCGTCATGGTTGTGGTCTGTATCTTCATGGTTGTGGTCCGTATCGTCATGGTTGTGGTCCGTATCGTCATGGTTGTGGTCTATATCTTCATGGTTGTGGTCTGTATCTTCATGGTTGTGGTCTATCTTCATGGTTGTGGTCTATATCTTCATGGTTGTGGTCCGTATCGTCATGGTTGTGGTCTATATCTTCATGGTTGTGGTCCGCATCGTCATGGTTGTGGTCTGTATCTTCATGGTTGTGGTCTCTATCTTCATGATTGCGGTCTCTAATTTCATGGTTGTGGTCTGTATCTTCATGGTTGTGGTCTGTATCTTCATGGTTGTGGTCTGTATCTTCATGGTTGTGGTCTCTATCTTCATGGTTGTGGTCCGTATCTTCATGGTTGTGGTCCGTATCTTCATGGTTGTGGTCCGTATCTTCATGGTTGTGGTCTCTAATTTCATGGTTGTGGTCTCTATCTTCATGGTTGTGGTCTATATCTTCATGGTTGTGGTCCGTATCGTCATGGTTGTGGTCCGTATCGTCATGGTTGTGGTCTGTATCTTCATGGTTGTGGTCCGTATCGTCATGGTTGTGGTCTCTATCTTCATGGTTGTGGTCCGTATCTTCATGGTTGTGGTCTCTAATTTCATGGTTGTGGTCTCTATCTTCATGGTTGTGGTCTATATCTTCATGGTTGTGGTCCGTATCGTCATGGTTGTGGTCCGTATCGTCATGGTTGTGGTCTGTATCTTCATGGTTGTGGTCCGTATCGTCATGGTTGTGGTCTCTATCTTCATGGTTGTGGTCCGTATCTTCATGGTTGTGGTCTCTAATTTCATGGTTGTGGTCTCTATCTTCATGGTTGTGGTCTCTATCTTCATGGTTGTGGTCTATATCTTCATAGCGTAGTTAATTGGAAAGTTGTGCCTGGCTAACTGTCCTGTCACTCGCCGCTCTGCCCAGACGTGCCTTAATTGCAGCGGTTGGAAGAGTGGGCAGAGTAGGGGCTACATACATGAGATAGAAAAACATCAGGTAGGCATTGGAATCCAGCTGTTGTCTGATGGTGCATGATGCTAAAACATGCCTTTTCTATGAGAGGGAAAAGCCCCTCGTAAAAGCAAGCGAGCGCGACTTTATTTCCGATCTGGAGACGCTTTGACCTGCTCACTGACTTCACTTCCACATCTGTCAAATCCTGTGCACAGCTGATGAAGAAAGCAGTCAGAATAACAAGGTCTGCACAGCCCCAGGCCTCCTGCTGGATCACAACAACTTCAAATACACATCTGCTTTTTACACTAACTGCCAGTGGGAGTGGGCGGCGGCGTGCGGTGGAGTCTGCGAGTGGGTTGTCTGTGGAATCTAACAGTGTGACAGACACACAACATAGCTCATATTTGCAACTTTATATCTCACAATTATGGATTTTTTTTTTTTTTACCTCAATTGTGTCATTTCATGTCAGTTTCAACGTTTTATCTCATAATTATTATTTTTGATAGAATTGTGATGTTTTTTAAAATCAGAATTATTAATTTTTATCTCAATTGTGAGGGCGGGGGTAACAAAGTGACACTGCAACCGGAAACAACCACAGAAGAAGGGTGATGATTTCCTTTTATCAAAGATGAGTGAAGAATGTGACAAAATAATATTTAAATGTTTATAAATACAGTCGTTCAGCTCCATAATCCACCATTTTGTTTAGTCATTCCTAACTTTTTTCCGGACTCTTCCGTCAACTTTCCGGCGCTCTAACTACATCATCCTAAAGGTTACGCTGATTGGTTGTAGTACCGTCCTATTGCATACAGAGGATTTGAAAGACAACCTTTTAGCCCCGCCTCCCCTGACTATGACATTTGTGACTTTATCTCATAATTTAGACTTTTTATCTCAACGATACCATTCTATCTCAGTTTTTACTCTTTATCTCAATTATGATTTTTTTTTGCTCAATTGTGCAATTTTTTTCTAATAGTTTACACTTTCTCATAATTATGCATTTCTTGTCTCATTTATGACTTTTCATTTCTTAATGTATACTTTTTGTCTCAGAATTTTGACTTTTTATCTCAGAGCTATGAATTTTTTAGCTCAACTGTACTATTTTATCTCATAATTATGCATTTCTTGTCTCAAATGTATGACTTTTCATCTTTTAATTTTGACTTTTTGTCTCAGAATTGGTACTTTTATCTCAGATTTATGGATTTTTAGCACAATTGTACCATCTTATCTCATAATATGGACTCTTTCTCCTAATGGGCTGAGTCTGCACCACATTTCGTTGAGGGTGGGAAGATGTGAGTGGGTTGTCTGTGGAATCTACCAGAGTGTGAGAGACACAGAGCAGAGACAGAATGAAGACAGCAGATAGGTGGTTGGAGCAGTGTCAAGTGTGTGGGTGAAGGCAGACCCTCATCTGTCCATCTGTGGACGCTTCAGCTTCAACCACTGACACCTTAAAACAGGTTTATAGAATCATCAAAAGAATAAAGTCTCATGTGAGGAAGTTTGGCCTTGTTTGGGAAAGTACTAAATATATGTATATACTGTATACACACACAAATACTGCATCTATTGTAAGAATGAAAATATCAGTAAATGTGGACTGATAAGGACCTGCACTTATTCACCATGTTCTGTCCAAACACACAGATTTATTTTCTCTGAAGAAAAATGAGCAGCGTTGACGTGTTCGCTTCGAAGGTTCATTAACATTAACTTCATGTTGGTTTGGTTTGTGGAAATCTGCTCTGGCTCGTCTCCCACAGCTACCACACCCTACTGCCAATTAAACCAAACAACTGACCGACCGACTGACTGACTGACCGACTGACTGACCGACCAACTGACTGACTGACCGACTGACTGACCGACCAGTCAACCGAACAACTGACTGACCGACCAACCGGCCGATCCACAAACTGTTATATTGTGTCATTTGTTTCCACATTTGCAGCCTGTTAACCTGAGGGTTAATAACTTGAAGCATCAAATGTTTCTAACATGCTCAGCTGGACACAGGAGGGTTAATGACATGCCCACATGTCCAAACTAAACAGCGCTCAACTTCCTGTTGGGTTTGATTTGCATTCAGGGCCAATTTTCTTTCCAGTTTCTGGAAAAATCTTTGTTTCCAAATGTTTAAGACAGAAGCCGCTCGCTTTCCAGACGTCCACGCAGCACTTTTTCATCTGTGGAGAAACTGGAGATACATGAGGGAAAAGTCTACACTGACATCAACTCTGACCATCACACACCTCTGACCATCACACACCTTACCACGTTAACTCTGACCATCACACACCTTACCAAGTTAACTCTGACCATCACACACCTCACCGCGTTAACTCTGACCATCACACACCTCACCGCGTTAACTCTGACCATCACACACCTTACCACGTTAACTCTGACCATCACACACCTTACCAAGTTAACTCTGACCATCACACACCTTACCACGTTAACTCTGAACATCACACACCTTACCACGTTAACTCTGAACATCACACACCTCACCACGTTAACTCTGACCATCACACACCTCACCACGTTAACTCTGACCATCACACACCTCACCACGTTACCTCTGACCATCACACACCTCACCACGTTAACTCTGAACATCACACACCTC
The DNA here is from genome assembly GCA_020466265.1 of Siphamia tubifer. Lineage (NCBI taxonomy): Eukaryota > Metazoa > Chordata > Actinopteri > Kurtiformes > Apogonidae > Siphamia > Siphamia tubifer. Next base: position 5,531,070 of record CM035803.1, read on the forward strand.
ACCACGTTAACTCTGACCATCACACACCTTACCACGTTAACTCTGACCATCACACACCTTACCACGTTAACTCTGAACATCACACACCTCACCACGTTAACTCTGACCATCACACACCTCACCACGTTAACTCTGACCATCACACACCTTACCACATTAACTCTGAACATTACACACCTTACCACGTTAACTCTGACCATCACACACCTCACCGCGTTAACTCTGACCATCACACACCTCACCACGTTAACTCTGACCATCACACACCTCACCACGTTAACTCTGACCATCACACACCTTACCACGTTAACTCTGACCATCACACACCTTACCAAGTTAACTCTGACCATCACACACCTCACCGCATTAACTCTGACCATCACACACCTCACCGCATTAACTCTGACCATCACACACCTTACCACATTAACTCTGACCATCACACACCTCACCACGTTAACTCTGACCATCACACACCTTACCAAGTTAACTCTGACCACCACACACCTCACCGCATTAACTCTGACCATCACACGCCTCACCAAGTTAAAGGGATAGTTCACTATTTTTCACATGAATGTGTATGTCATCAGTGGGCGGTCAATGGGCGTTGTGCCTTAGAAAAACTACTTTCATCAGTTCTTCAGCAGTGTTTGCAGCTGCTATGTACAGACACACAGCTGTTAGCAGTGACAAGGCCCATTGATCGCTATTGAGAGAAAGTAGCTTCAAGCATTTACGAGGTGTGATTTTTTATTCTGTGACGGTTTTGTTATGTAAATAAATCACTAATTCAAACACATACATGTTTTATTTTGTTCAGCCAGGGAAAAGTACTGGGACTACTTTAGCTTTGACCAAAACCAAACCAGAACTGGGCTCACAGGACACTGTCGGGGGTAAGTCACTGTGGGTGCACCAGAGTAAAGACACTGATGACAAACACACTCATGTGAAAAATAGTGAACTGTGCCTTTAATGCCCTAGTTAATACATATAGGTTTATAAATATGGGTTTGTATCATTGGCTAAAAGTGATGGATAAAAAGTCCATGTGTGTGAAACAGTGTTTGTTGTTTCTTACCGACCACGGTTTGTCCCCAGATGTTCTCACAGGTGTGTGTTCTTCAAATCCACTTCCTTCACCTGATGCCTGGGGAGAACCACAGCGTAAGTATGAACCCACTGCACATGCTCAGTATGAACCCACTGCACATGCTCAGTATAAACCACTGCACATGCTCAGTCTGTCTCTGAGGCTCCGCCCACACAGCAGCTCCGTTGCACAATTCCCATTGTTTAATGAAACCAGATTAGTTTCATATTATAATCAAGTCCTGATGTGACCCACATGGACTACAGAGGTCCTGAAGTGACCCACATGGACTACAGTGATCCTGAAGTGACCCATATGGACTACAGAGGTCCTGAAGTGACCCACATAGACTACAGTGGTCCTGAAGTGACCCATATGGACTACAGTGGTCCTGAATTGACCCACATGGACTACAGAGGTCCTGAAGTGACCCACATGGACTACAGTGGTCCTGAAGTGACCCATATGGACTACAGAGGTCCTGAAGTGACCCACATGAACTACAGAGGTCCTGAAGTGACCCACATGGACTACAGTGATCCTGAAGTGACCCATATGGACTACAGTGATCCTGAAGTGACCCACATGGACTACAGTGATCCTGAAGTGACCCATATGGACTACAGTGGTCCTGAAGTGACCCACATGGTCCTGCTACGTACAGTACGTACAGTAATGTACATATTTATGTCTCAGGGGTTTCGTTTTGTAAGTTGAATTTGTTTTGTATTCACAGATGAAACATTGAGGTAAAGGTTTTTCGTTAGCTGGGTCTTTTATAAGTAGAGGTACCACTGTATGTTTAGTGCATTTTATTTATTTTGTGTATTTTATTTTATTTGTGGCCAAAATTGAGGCAAAGTTGGAAAAAACTGTAAATGTATGAGTGTGTTTTTCTGTGAAATAACCAGTAAAGTGTCTTCGTCCAAACTCCAGGTGTTTTCTTTACAAACACTTGGTTCTTTTATCTGGATCCAAAGGGTTGAAGAAGAGCAGCTGCAGCTTCATCTGCGGAGGAATGTTTCAGCTGTTTGAAGCTAAATCACCTCAGAACAGTCAAAGCTTCAGAGAATCGTGTGTCTTTGTTCTGCACGTCTTTGATTAAATCTGCTTTTATTTGGACTAAGTGACACTTTAAGTGGAACTGCAGCTCCTTTGAATACGTCCATATATGGGCATCCAGCTGTGCTCCAGCCTATCACTGAGCAGGAAAGTAATGTCCTGGAACCACTGGGACGTCTGGAGAACATCTGTCTGGAGAACATCTGTTTGTAGAACATCTGTCTGTAGAACATCTGTCTGTAGAACATCTGTCTGTATAACATCTGTCTGTAGAACATCTGTTTGTAGAACATCTGTTTGTAGAACATCTGTCTGTATAACATCTGTCTGTATAACATCTGTCTGTATAACATCTGTCTGTAGAACATCTGTCTGTAGAACATCTGTTTGTAGAACATCTGTCTGTAGAACATCTGTCTGTATAACATCTGTCTGTAGAACATCTGTCTGTAGAACATCTGTCTGGAGAACATCTGTCTGGAGAACATCTGTCTGGAGAACATCTGTCTGTAGAACATCTGTCTGTAGAACATCTGTTTGTAGAACATCTGTCTGTAGAACATCTGTTTGTAGAACATCTGTCTGTATAACATCTGTTTGTAGAACATCTGTCTGTAGAACATCTGTTTGTAGAACATCTGTCTGTAGAACATGTGTCTGTATAACATCTGTTTGTAGAACATCTGTCTGTAGAACATCTGTCTGTAGAACATCTGTCTGGAGAACATCTGCCTGTAGAACATCTGTCTGTAGAACATCTGTCTGTAGAACATCTGTTTGTAGAACATCTGCTGTAGAACATCTGTCTGTAGAACATCTGTCTGTAGAACATCTGTTTGTAGAACATTGGTTTGTAGAACATCTGTTTGTAGAACATCTGTTTGTAGAACATCTGTCTGTAGAACATTGGTTTGTAGAACATCTGTAGAACATCTGTTTGTAGAACATCTGTTTGTAGAACATCTGCCTTCAGGGTCACTTCAGGCTTCAAAATGACACCATGATCTTTAACCTTCAGTTCTTCTTCTATGGTTGTTTCCAGTTGTTTCTTCTATGGTTGTTTCCAGTTGTTTCTTCTATGGTTGTTTCCAGTTGTTTGTCTCCAAACAGTTGGAGGGTAGTGTTGTGTCACAGCCAGTGTTATAGTAGTGGTTTAATTGCTATAAGGAAATTACAAAAGCACCCCCCCCCCCCCACACACACACACACACACACCAAAAGGTGTGGTTTTTGATGGGGGGGAAAACCTAAATGTGTGCCTCCATGTTTCTGGAATTGTCCTGGATGCTGCGGGATATTCCCAGACTCAAGTCCTGATCCAGTCTGTCCCACATTACTATCCTGTGGACATTGGCGTCACCCATGTGGGGTTAAGCCTGCCCACAGAATGCAGGTGACACTCCCCCCAGCCTGTCCCCTATTGCAGTGAATCTGACATAGCATTAGCATTAGCATTAGCACAGAAGACGGCGCCACAGTAGCTGCTGCACAAAGTAGAAAAAAAAGTGGAGGCGCAAACGTGTTCATGTGCTCTCTGTGTTTTCAAAACAAGCGACAGCACCAAACCTAGCTGGATGCTACTCTGGGATGGTAAACACACACAGAGCCAGAGGGGAGGGGGGAGTGTTCCTTCACACATTTTGGGCCAATCAGAGACGCCTCATCAGTGCGTAGTAAACTCTGTTGTTCCACCTCCAGTCATTTTTTTAAAGTGAAAAACAGCTGGAAACAAAAGAATCTGGAGGGTTTTTATAAATAGAACCAACACACAATGCATTTAATAACAATGAAGAACACAGTAATATTCATGAAATAACTATGGAATTACTTTTTTGAGCGGACATCTTGAATTTTTGGGGCGGCCATCTATTTTTATTTGAGAAAGAGTCAATGAACCAAATGTCATGGCATTGTGTGCTGCTAGGGGACCCCCCCCCCCCCCCTTAAGTTGCTATTGTATGTATGTATTTTTATATTTAATTTCTTCTTTCATCTTAATTTTTCATTCAGTTTTATTTATTTTATGATTTTAATTTAATTTTAGTTTTAAATGCTTTCTCAATTTTGTATTCATTTATATTTAATTATCTTATTTTTTATTTATATTATCTTTCTTTTATATTACATAATCTTCTGATATGCTTCTATATTACTTCCTTAAATCTCAGTGAATATAATGACCTGCTGTGAACTATTGGTTATTTTCATGTCCACACTCACCATGTCGGAGTCGTCCCCCTCCTCATCGCAGAGCCTCTCAGCGGCGCGGGGGTCTCCCACCACCCTCAGCTCACCCATCACCCCCTGCAACAAGAAAAAAAAAAAGACCTCAACACACATCTGTGAGCATTTTGGGATTTGATCTGGATTAACCAGGGAAATAAAAAAATATTGTTTTAAAAAGTTAAATAAAATTAAATAATGTCATGAATGTGTCAGCTGTTATTAAAAAAAGAAATGTCACTAGTTGTGTTTTTTTCTCGAACAGAGTAAATGTCACCAGTGTTTGAATCAATGATAGATGGTTAAGAAAATGGGACGTCCATTAAACAAATGGAACGTCCTGTTAAAAACACAGACTGTGTAAATATTTAGATGCAACACAGGCTTTCATTTCATTTGGAGAATTCAATTCACAAGACCTCAGAGGACTGGGGTCACGAAAAAGGTCACAGAAAGGCCGACAAACTCCAGGATCTGGAAGTAGTTTATAATACATGTGTTTGAAATAAGTCTATGTGCTTGTTTAGAATAAAACAAGAAAAAAAAGAGGAAGACGAGTGGTTTCCACACAAATGAACAGCTGTTTTTAAACACAACAGGAAAAAGCCAGCCACAATAACACTGCTATTATTATTATTATTATTATTATTATTATTATTATTATTATTATTATTATTATTATTATTATTATTTATTGTTGTTGATAATACTATAAGATTATTAAAATGAATGTACTTGTCAAAAAAATTAACAAAAAAACAAAAAAATAAAGCTATTTAATATTATTCATTTATTTTTCTTAAATTTCTTAGTTATTTATTTAATTTATTATGATTATTACTGCTATTATTACATGTTGATAGTACAATATCATTATTTTAATATAACATGTTGCTGGTGGGTGGGGCTAAGATGCCAAAATAAAATATGTGAAGAAAGAAAGAAAGAAAGAAAGAAAGAAAGAAAGAAAGAAAGAAAGAAAGAAAGAAAGAAAGAAAGAAAGAAAGAAAGAAAGAAAGAAAGAAAGAAAGAAAGAAAGAAAGAAAGAAAGTAAGAAAGTTAAATAAATAGAGAGAAAGAGAATAAATAAATAAAATACACATATATATATATATATATATATATATATATATATATATATATATATATGAATAAACAAAAAGAAAGAAAGAAATAACTGAAAAATAAATAAATAACTGAAAAATAAATAAATAACTGAAAAATAAATATGTGTCAGTTCTGACCTGAACACCAGAGGAAGGATAAAATTTAGATTTGATGTTAAAGTGGTGAACGCACCAGGAACTTGTGTGGGTCGGCCCCTCCCGCCTGCCCCACAAACACGCCGGCACCGGCCTCCAGCTCCATGCGGTCAGGTGATCTTTCCACGCGGGTCACCTGAGGGTCGGTGTCACAGTTGAGGTAGAACATGGCCTTGTCTTCCTTCACGGCGATGGCGAAGCGGGTCCAGACGTTGGTCAGGGCAGGCACGGGGAAGCGAGCGGCCTCATGGGAGCGTGGCGCATCGGGCCGGGTATAGTACAGCAGGACGTTCTGGCGCCCCCCCGCCACGGCCGACAGCTTCACGCCCACGTACATGATCTGCTGCGACGCATCTGTGACGGCGAACAGCACGCCTCCCCGGTCCGACGTGGGCTTGACGCTGAAGATGAGCGCAAAGTCTCGGTAGAACGGGCTGGGCAGGTGGGCGCGGGCCAGCTGACCCGTGTTGGCATCCGGACCAAAGACGTAGGCGGGGCTGTTGTCGGGTCCGTATACCCGAGCGATCTCGTTAGGAGGGGGGTCCCCGATCAGCTGGAGGAGAGACACTCCACTGTCCTCTGGAGAAGACACAAGACACAGGGTCAGCCCAGGAAGTCATAGGTCAAAGGTCATGAGGGTCAGAAAGGTAATAAGGGTCACATGTGGATCACAAAGGTCAACAAGGTCATGAAGGGTCAACAGGGTCATAAAGGTTAAATAAGGGGTCAAAGGGGTCAACAGGGTAATAAAGGTTAAATAAGGGTCACCAGGTGAAGACAGGCGTGTGTTCCAGATAAAACACAGATGCAGGTCAGTGTAATTTTTATTTGTTTAGTGAAGCTTTTGTTTCCACTGAACTGAACTGAAGCAGCAGGTCCACAACTGGACTGCATTACCCACAATTCAGAGAAAAAGAAATGCACTGTGGGTGAGAGGGAAGGCAGCATGGCAGGATGGAGAGTTGCGCACGCACACACACACACACACACACACACACACACACACACATAAGGACCAAGTACAAAAAAATTAGATAAAATGTGAATAGAAATGTTCATTCAACACCTTCAACTGTTTACACTAAACTACTGTAAACTACTGTAAACTACACTAAACTACTGTAAACTACTGTCAACTACACTAAACTACTGTCAACTACTGTCAACTACACTAAACTACTGTAAACTACTGTCAACTACTGTCAACTACACTAAACTACTGTAAACTACTGTCAACTACACTAAACTACACTAAACTACTGTCAACTACTGTCAACTACACTAAACTACTGTAAACTACTGTCAACTACACTAAACTACACTAAACTACTGTCAACTACTGTCAACTACACTAAACTACTGTAAACTACTGTCAACTACACTAAACTACACTAAACTACTGTCAACTACTGTCAACTACACTAAACTACTGTAAACTACTGTCAACTACACTAAACTACTGTAAACTACTGTCAACTACACTAAACTACTGTAAACTACTGTCAACTACTGTCAACTACTGTAAACTACTGTCAACTACACTAAACTACTGTAAACTACTGTCAACTACTGTCAACTACACTAAACTACTGTAAACTACTGTCAACTACTGTCAACTACACTAAACTACTGTAAACTACTGTCAACTACACTAAACTACTGTAAACTACTGTCAACTACTGTCAACTACACTAAACTACTGTAAACTACTGTAAACTACTGTCAACTACACTAAACTACTGTAAACTACTGTCAACTACTGTCAACTACACTAAACTACTGTAAACTACTGTCAACTACTGTCAACTACACTAAACTACTGTAAACTACTGTCAACTACTGTCAACTACTGTCAACTACTGTAAACTACTGTCAACTACACTAAACTACTGTCAACTACTGTAAACTACTGTCAACTACTGTCAACTACACTAAACTACTGTAAACTACTGTCAACTACTGTCAACTACACTAAACTACTGTAAACTACTGTAAACTACTGTCAACTACTGTCAACTACTGTAAACTACTGTAAACTACTACTGTACTTATATACTGCATTTTATACACCAATTGATACCCAAAGCACTTTACAATTCCTCAAATTCACCCATTCACACTCATCCACAGGTGCTGCCTGAACCTACTTGGGTTCAGTGTCTTTGCCGCCTCTGCCACTGCCGTCCCTTTAATATAACTTAATATACACACTTAAAATACTTAATATGACTTAACAATTTTGACAGAATAAAAACAATTATTTTCCGTTTGCACCCGTGTCCTCTCTGCTTTAAAAAAACTTCTTATGACTTAATACCCCCCCACCCCCCCATCTCCATGGGTGACCAGTGGGGTCACTGCATAATATTGTGAGATGACAAACAGCCGTGTGTCTGCAGCGAGGCCTGGTTCGACCGTTTGTGTTTGAGGTGAAATTGAACAATGAACGACTTCAACTTTAATCAGACGCGTGTTCTCAGGTTGAAAGAAAAACTCTGTTTTGGGAGAAACACTTGACATCATTCTGAGCCCAGTGAGGTCATTGCCTTGACCCTCCACCTGCCAGCTGATGCGTGCCCCCCCCCCACAGTGGGGTTAGCCTTAGCACTAGCTTAGTTTACAGCTGAAACACATGAGTCATTTTACTGAACATCTACTGAAACTTCTGGAAACATCACACAAACTATTTTCTACTATAAAAATATATGCTTAAATAATACAAAACACTTTAAACATGTGGATTTAAATGAATCATCCAGAGTGAAATATATTTTAGCAATTTCTTTAGATGATTGAGAGTACATACATATGGTGTGATCAAAATCACACCACTTGGATAAAAAGAGACAAATTTAGATTTTGCCATTTTGAGCCAAACTGTGTTAACATGGAAGTGATTAGGACATGTCTTTTTCACACACCTGTTCTAAAGTTCTAAACATCACCGTTACATGATAGTAAGTAGAGGGTCCCTAAAGACAAACCCAAGAGTCCTGAGGTCTTCATGTCCTCAGATAGTGTGTGTCCAGAGCAGGGATGTTAACTGACGACCGTTTGACCGATGGTTGACCACATCGATGTTGGCCGGTCATAATTTTCTGTCGTCGCTTAAAAAAATTAAAAATAAACCCATGGTGCATCAGTCATTCGACTGCACAAACTCTTTATCATTGTAGTGTAGGTTATAAAGAGGAAGCTTTGTGATCTCTCTATAGCAAAGCTTTAAAAATGATGAATTTGAGCATTAACAAAACAAGATGGAATTTATGAATAACGAAGTCAGAGCTCAGTTAATCAATGGTACGAATATTTCACACCAGTTTAGAACATTTGCTCAAAACATTAACTAAACACAAAGCTGAGGTGAGCTAATTGAACTTGTAGAGCTAGTGGCTAGAGACTGGGACAGAAAGTTGTTACCATGACAACCCGACAACGCGGTGGATGAGTTGTGTTATCCATCTGACAGACCTACTGAAAATGACATGACAGGTGGACGACGACAAAAGCAGTTTATGCTGGTGGACATCACTGAGGGTTTTTTACACCATATTTAGCAGCAGAATTTACTGGAACATCTAAGGTTCTCTCTGTGTGACAGTTTAAAATGAGCTTTTAACATAACATCACTTGTGACTCGTGTTTAAAAAGCAAAGTGTCATGTTATTGTTGTTGTTGTTGTTGTTGATATGGACGCTCTGGTTATTGTATATAAACATATATAGTTGCTTTTTACGTGATTATATCATGGTTACGTTTTGTGCGTGACATTCTCGGTGCGCCTGTGCACATGCGTGGCCAAATCGATCCGGGCCCAGGCCCAGCTCTTACAACCAGGCCAAAGTGGGGATCCACGCCAAGCCCAGACACAGCTCGATTCTGGTCACACTGACTTTAGAGGCAACCGGGCCTGGGTGTGGTACAGCGGCCTTGTGTGACCGGGCCCTGAAGTGCGCCGTGGTGCGTAATCTGGGTGCAGTTTTCTGGGAGGGACGGGGAGGATTGATTTGAATTGAATTGAATGTCTTTATTGTCATTGCACAAGTACAACGAAATTGAGAAAGGTGCTTTCGTCATAAGGTGCAAGTAGAGTCTAAAAGTGCCAGTATGGAAACATTTCAGAATAAAAACACACATAAGGAAAAATCAAGAGCAACTGGGATTAAAAAAAAAAAAATAATAATAATAATAATAATAATAAAATAAATAATAAAAAGAATACTTCACTAATAGACACACAATCAGCATTCACAGCCACATATACGTAACCCTCTGGTTTTGGACACCACTGTTGGGTTGTATGACAGAAAAGGCCCGAAAGAGGGACTTCATATGCAGTGAAGTCTGGGCGGGGGTGGGTGGGTAAGTGGGGGGGTTTGTAAAGCTCCCAGCCGGGCCCGCCACCTTCCCCCCCTGAGCTGGTTGCACGCCCAAACCTGACTCCCACTGGCTTGACCCCTCCATTGAACGTGGTCCATCCAGTGACGGATCTAATGTGCTAAGTTTGACCTGACGGCGGACGGACAGAGAGCCGAACCCCGGTCCCGAACCGCCGTACCGTGCCCTCGCACACGGACACCAGAAAAATTAACTGCCACATGAACTGCACCATTGGAAAAAAACAGTTCATTTTAAATGATTATTTAAAAATGGTGATTTGAGCCTCATTTATGGTATTTGTGTGAGAATGAGGGTCAGAACATCCAACACAAGCTGTGAAAAAAAAAAAAACATACCCCTTCTGCTTCTCAGTAACATAAAGTCCTTGCGGTTAAATTGTCAATTTATATTGAATCAAACTGAACCAAATCGTACTGAATCGTTTACTAATTTTAATGAATCGTCCCTGAATCGGATCGTTGTGTGTGAATTGAGATTTGATTCGGAATGTTGTGTGAGTGAAAGACTCACACCCCTAATTTTAACATATGATTTCCTATATGTTAAAGTATTTAGCTCGTGGTTTTCTGTATTTAGCAGATTTGAGTGTATTTTAGTATATTATAGCATAGTATTTTGCACATTTCAATATTTGAATGTATTTTAACATATGATTTCCTGTATTTTAGATTTCAGTGTTTTTGCTTATACTTCTCACTTCTGCTGATCAAGCCTGGTTTTATTTATTCTGTTTTTTTTTTTTTTTTTTTTTTTTTTACACATTCCTGGTGTGAAATAAGGCAGACTATAAAAGCTTTGTGGCATCAGATCTTGTTTTGGGTCAAACAGCTGAGTTAAGTGTTGCATGAGCAACAGTAAACAAAGTGTGTCATTAGCAGCAGGTTGAGCAGATGTTTCCTCAGATAAAATGAGAATGAGACGAAGCTCCAGGCTGCGCTGGCTGAGGCGTGTGTTCACATGTACAAACATGGACCCAACTCTGGGAAATACCAGGAAAAATACTAGAAAATACTCATTTAAAATAAAGGAAAATCCAGAACACAAAAGCTTCTGGAATCAAACTAATGAAATGTCCCCACATGTGTGTTAGCGATAAAGAAAAGTCAAGTCTTAAAGGGGCTTTCCGAATTAAAATTTATTTTAACTCAATCTTTTAGATAATTAGGAGTACATACATATAGTTGACGTCAAAATCACAGCATTTGGATGTACGTTGACAAATTTCGATTTTGCCATTTTGAGCGAATTAGGGCATGTTTTTTTCACCGATACGAAACGCTATTTTTAGACTAACTCTTCTAAAGTTCTAAATAACATCACACTTAGGTAGTAGTAAGTAGAGGGTCCCTAAATATAAACCCAAGTGTCCTGAGGTCTTCATGTCTTCAGATAGTTTGTCCACGGTTACCGATCTCAAGTTTATACGAGTTACACATTCTGGAAATTCACAATCTAGTTTTATTCTTTTTAAAAAACATAGTCCAGTATTTCATTAGAAATTGAAATGAAGCTGTATGTAACAGCAAAGCTTAGCCTAGTAACAGGATGTTGTTTTTAAAGGTGACATTCTATGGTTATTTCATTAATATTGTTGTTCTTCATTGTTATTGAATACATTGTGTGTTGGTTCTGTTTAAAAAACGTCCAGATTGTTTTGTTTCCAGCTGCTTTTTCATGGTAGAAAAATGACTGGAGGTGGAACAACAGAGTTTACTGGTATTTCCTCATACATGTCCATGACGTGTTGATGAGGCGTCTCTGATTGGCTCAGAATGCATGAAGTAACTCCCCCCTTCTCCTTTTGCTCTCTGTATGTGTTTACCTTTACCAGAGTACCGCCCAGCTAGGTTTCGTGCCGTCGCTTGTTCTGAAAACGTGCAGAGACAAAAACGAGGCTTTATTTCCACATAGAGCACATGAAACCTCCACCATTTTTTTAGAGTTTGTGCAGCAGCTACTGTGGCGCAGTCTTCTCTCATAGATGCTAATGCTAATGCTACTTCAGATTTGCTGCAATGGGGAAGGGGCTTAACCCCACGTGGGTGACTCAAAAGTCCATCTGACGTCAGATGGACTGTCTTTTTCTGGGTCCCTGGTTCCTGTTGTTGTTTAGTGTGAATGCAGTATGCAGCCAGTGGAGGTGATGAACCACTGTTAAAGGAGCATGTGTTGGTAAGTCTGGGTGAGCCATCACCATGGTAACGCTGGGTGAACCATCACCATGGTAACGCTGGGTGAGCCATCACCATGGTAACGCTGGGTGAGCCATCACCATGGTAACGCTGGGTGAACCATCACCATGGTAACGCTGGGTGAGCCATCACCATGGTAACGCTGGGTGAACCATCACCATGGTAACGCTGGGTGAGCCATCACCATGGTAACGCTGGGTGAGCCATCACCATGGTAACGCTGGGTGAACCATCACCATGGTAAGTCTGTGTGAGCCATCACCATGGTAACGCTGGGTGAACCATCACCATGGTAACGCTGGGTGAGCCATCACCATGGTAACGCTGGGTGAGCCATCACCATGGTAACGCTGGGTGAACCATCACCATGGTAACGCTGGGTGAACCATTACCATCTTAACGCTGGGTGAGCCATCACCATGGTAACGCTGGGTGAACCATCACCATCTTAATGCTGGGTGAGCCATCACCATGGTAACACTGGGTGAGCAATCACCATGGTAACGCTGGGTGAGCCATTACCATGGTAACGCTGGGTAAGCCATTACCATGGTAACGCTGGGTGAGCCATCACCATGGTAACGCTGGGTGAACCATCACCATGGTAACGCTGGGTGAGCCATCACCATGGTAACGCTGGGTGAGCCATCACCATGGTAACGCTGGGTGAACCATCACCATGGTAACGCTGGGTGAGCCATCACCATGGTAACGCTGGGTGAGCCATTACCATCTTAACGCTGGGTGAGCCATCACCATGGTAACGCTGGGTGAACCATCACCATCTTAATGCTGGGTGAGCCATCACCATGGTAACGCTGGGTGAGCCATCACCATGGTAACGCTGGGTGAACCATCACCATGGTAACGCTGGGTGAGCCATTACCATCTTAACGCTGGGTGAGCCATCACCATGGTAACGCTGGGTGAACCATCACCATGGTAACGCTGGGTGAGCCATCACCATGGTAACGCTGGGTGAACCATCACCATGGTAACGCTGGGTGAGCCATTACCATCTTAACGCTGGGTGAGCCATCACCATGGTAACGCTGGGTGAACCATCACCATGGTAACGCTGGGTGAACCATCACCATCTTAATGCTGGGTGAGCTATCACCATGGTAACGCTGGGTGAGCCATTACCATGGTAACGCTGGGTAAGCCATTACCATGGTAACGCTGGATGAGCCATCACCATGGTAACGCTGGTTGAGCCATTACCATGGTAACACTGGGTGAGCCATCACCATGGTAACGCTGGGTGAGCCATTACCATGGTAACGCTGGATGAGCCATAACCATGGTAACGCTGGGTAAGCCATTACCATGGTAACGCTGGATGAGCCATCACCATGGTAACGCTGGGTGAGCCATCAAGGACAAAAGTGGAAAAGTGGTTTTCAGCGGAATGACATCTTTAAGTACTTTCTTATTTTATGCATTTGCTGTTTGTTTTTGGTCCATTTTGTGGATTATTTTGGTCATTTTTGTTCATTTTCTTAATTACTTTGTTCATTTCTGGTCGTCTTTAACATCGTCCAATAACACTGAAGCTTCTGGAATCAAACTAATGAAATATTCCCACATGTGTGTTAGTGATAAAGAAAAAGAAAAGTATTAAATGATGGTTGGATGAAGTTTCCAAGATAAGTCTGGACTCAAAATGTGAAACTTAACTGAATATTTTGTTCTTTTTTGTTCCTTTATATATTCATATATTTATTTTCATTACAGCAAATATTGCATCATTATTTTTTTTATCACTTCTCCCTTAAAATATGCCACAGGTGTTTAGATACTGGAAGAGAATCAAAAGGAACTGGGTCATTTGTCGCCATTTTTAGGTCAAAGGTCACGTGTATAACGCTGGAAGTGCTCAGCAGCGCGTCGAGTGACTCCTGAGCGTTAAAGGTGGAATGTTCCAGAAGAAAACTCTTTATTGTCTTTCTATTCACATCACCTCTTGACATTTGACCTTTTCCTCAAAGTTCAGTCACCTTTCCTAGAGGTTAAAGGTCAGACGTGTCCAGAAGGCATGTATTTAAAAAGTCTTTTCAATGCACCACAAACCAAAGCTAAAGAAGACCAATTATTTATTTATTTATTTATTTATTTACAGCAGGGCTTTTCCAATGATGGGATAGTGAACCTCCCCCAAAACACCCCCCCATCTGTATCTTAATTTTAAAATAATTTTAAACATATTCATCTACATGTGTGCTTAAGTATATATATATATATATATATATATATATATATATATATATATATATATATATATATATATATATATATATAGTTTCTTTTTTTTTAATTTAAACACATTTTAAAATTTGTGTATGTTTTTTAACATCCCTTTTCACACAAATTAACATTTTTATTTGTTTTGAACATCTTTTTAAATACAGTTTTACATCTGTATACGTGTTTAACATTGTTTTATCCTACATTCTAACATCTTTGTGCTTTTTACCATCTTTTAAACCCATTTTAATATCTGTGTATGTTTTTTTTAAATCTCTTTCAACACAAATTAACATTTTTGTTTGTTTTTAACAGTTTTAAGTACAGTTTTTTAACACATAAATTGGAGTTAGCCAACCACATATTTACACACAGTTTTTCTTTATTCAATCAGTAGATAATGTCTGGAACATGTGTCATATCGGGCTTCATCGTCTCGGTCAGATTCTAAAGTTCTGGCGTCATGATGTCTTTTTGGGAGGATTCAGACATGTAACTTTGTGCACTTGCCAACTGATCAGCAGGTATCATTTCCCAAAGTCCTCATTAGTTCAACCTCTAAACTATTAATCATGGCTCACACTGAGAACATGTGCACCATGAAGGTTCTGGAGTCGACCACAGGACTGAAGGAAAAGTGTCCATGTGAAGAAGGAAGTCAGTGTCAGAATCACAGTTCCACTTATTTTTACGGATTTTAAATGATTCAAACGTTTAATCAGATAAAACTGATCAAACATATGAATGGTAACGGATCCAAAACTGCTTTTGATGTTAAACATGTGACATGATAAACTGCTGTTCTATAAATAAAACATATTATCAGATTAATCACAGGGTTGCATTAGAAAGAAGGGAACATATCTGCACTAAATGTAAAATGGGTGACGCATTAGCCTAGAGCTAGCATTAGCCTAGTGCTAGCATTAGCCTAGTGCTTGCAGAATCCCAGACTAACATATGCTTCATATTAATGTGGTATTTTAATCTGGAAGTGCTTCAGTGAAAATGACATCAAAACATTTGATGTTGGTCGACTGTTCTTTCTCTGTTTTTATCTCAAATTTCCCACAAAATATATGAAAATATACAAAAAACCACAAAGACTGTGGAGAAAAAAAAATACAAAACCTGCTAAAATCCACAATTTTTTTATAAACTGGGTGATGCATTAGCCTAGTGCTAGCACTAGCATTGTGCTAATAGAATCCCCAATTATTGTATACATTTTAAACCAGCTCTGCGTGTCTACTGGGACCCTGAGAACCTCAGGGACTGGTCTATCTGCTGGTGCCCAGTCAAGACTAAACAGGTGAAGCTTCATGTCAGTTCTACCAGCTAAACTGTGGAACAGCCTGAACTTTAGAACGTTCTTCCTGATGACAGATTTTAAACCCAGGCTGAAAACGCTTCAACTGTTTATAGAACTGAAAGCGTTCTATTTGACCTCTGACCTTTTAGTTATTTTAATTGATTGATATTTATGTTGTGTTGATTGTGTTTTAAATGTTATTGTGTTTTTAATGTGTTTCTTGTTCTGTTTTTGTAAAACTGTGTGAATGAGTCAGTTTGGATGATTGTCTGGTTCTGATAAAGTTTGTTTGTTTGTTTGTCGACTTCTAACTGACCAACATTATTCTCTTCTTAACATTCCACACTGGCTTAGCACACGTTGGAATAGCACACACACACACACACACACACACACACACACACACACTCACACACACACACACACACACACATACACACTCACACACACACACACACACATACACACACACACACACACTCACACACACACACACACACACACACACACACACACACATACACACTCACACACACACACACACACACACATACACACACACACACACACTCACACACACACACACACACACACACACACACACGCACGCACAGAAACAACAATGTGTGTTTGACTGAGCTTTGACTTTGATCAAAATGGAGACTGATGGAAATAATAGTAAATAAATAATAAATAAATAAATAATAGAATACAGGTGTCATGAGGACCAAGTTCACCATTGGGTATTATGTTTAAACACCTGAACGAGCTGTGATCACCTTTGGCTGAAACAGAAGCTAAAGTCTGCAGCGTGTGTTCAGATGTTCAGAGGTGTGGAACGTGGACGAGGACATGGAAGACAAAGGAGTTCGTTTGATAAGACTGAAGCACTGGGCTTTAAATAACTGAAGCGCTACTTTAGTTCTGAACAAACTTCTCAAGTGTCCAAATTTGGACGTCATCCAGTTGAAGACGTTCCAGTTCTTCTTCAACGTGTTCTCCAGCTCAGCCTCACAAACCAAAGACAACGATGAGTTTTTGACAAAAACAACTCACACAACAACAGCCGCTTCCAGACTGTGGGGCCAAAGCCAGAAAAACTGGGCCAACCCAGAGTCAACAGGATCTAACAGGGGTCAACAGGGGCTAATAGAGGCTAATAGGGGCTAACAGGAGCTAACAGGAGCTAACAGAGGCTAGCAGGGGCTAACAGGAGCTAACAGGAGCTAACAGGGGCTAGCAGGGGCTAACAGGAGCTAACAGGAGCTAATAGGGGGTAACAGGGGCTAGCAGGGGCTAGCAGGGGATAACAGGAGCTAACAGGAGCTAACAGGGGCTAACAGGGGCTAGCAGGGGCTAACAGGAGCTAACAGGAGCTAACAGGGGCTAACAGGGGCTAGCAGGGGCTAACAGGGGCTAGCAGGGGCTAGCAGGGGCTAACAGGAGCTAACAGGGGCTAACAGGGGCTAGCAGGGGCTAACAGGAGCTAACATGAGCTAGCAAGGGGCGACTAAGGTTTTAATCTTGATTAATGCAAATGAATCCAAATTAACCCTATGATTAAACTGATTAAAAATGTGAATAATTTGACAGAACTAGAGATGAACGATTTTAAGAAAAAAAATTGAGATTATTCTGACCGATATTGTGATTTTGATTTAATAAACAATTTTCTTCAAATCCAGTTTCAGTGGTTCAACATTTGCAAACATCACAAAAACTGACACAATATCATTTGAACAATAAATACTGTAACTCTACTGCAATGTTACACTGAGTCTGTACATAGGCTACACTGAGTCTGTACATAGGCTACACTGAGTCTGTACATAGGTTACACTGAGTCTGTACATAGGTTACACTGAGTCTGTACATAGGCTACACTGAGTCTGTACATAGGCTACACTGAGTCTGTACATAGGCTACACTGAGTCTGTACATAGGTTACACTGAGTCTACATTATTTTCCACCTTCATGGTTCACACACTCACACACACTCATACACCAGTAGGTTTCTAAGGTCAAAGGTCAGTCCTACTGGGGGCCTAAGTCAGGGTTCAGTGTTTTGCCCAAGGACACTTCGACATGTGGACAGCCAGAGCTGGGACCGCCAACCTCTCAGTCATTGGGCGACCCACTCTACCAACTGAGCCACAGCTTTAATCTGTACATAGGCTACACTGAGTCTGTACATAGGCTACACTGAGTCTGTACATAGGTTACACTGAGTCTGTACATAGGTTACACTGAGTCTGTACATAGGCTACACTGAGTCTGTACATGGGCTACACTGAGTCTGTACATAGGTTACACTGAGTCTACATTATTTTCCACCTTCATGGTTCACACACTCACACACACTCATACACCAGTAGGTTTCTAAGGTCAAAGGTCAGTCCTACTGGGGGCCTAAGTCAGGGTTCAGTGTTTTGCCCAAGGACACTTCGACATGTGGACAGCCAGAGCTGGGACCGCCAACCTCTCAGTCATTGGGCGACCCACTCTACCAACTGAGCCACAGCTTTAACCTTTGACCCTAATGACCCACTCTACCAACTGAGCCACAGCTTTAACCTTTGACCCTAATGACCCACTCTACCAACTGAGCCACAGCTTTAACCTTTGACCCTAACGACCCACTCTACCAACTGAGCCGCAGCTTTAACCTTTGACCCTAATGACCCACTCTACCAACTGAGCCTCAGCTTTAACCTTTGACCCTAACGACCCACTCTACCAACTGAGCCACAGCTTTAACCTTTGACCCTAACGACCCACTCTACCAACTGAGCCTCAGCTTTAACCTTTGACCCTAACGACCCACTCTACCAACTGAGCCTCAGCTTTAACCTTTGACCCTAATGGCCCACTCTACCAACTGAGCCTCAGCTTTAACCTTTGACCCTAAAGACCCACTCTACCAACTGAGCCTCAGCTTTAACCTTTGACCCTAACGACCCACTCTACCAACTGAGCCACAGCTTTAACCTTTGACCCTAAAGACCCACTCTACCAACTGAGCCACAGCTTTAACCTTTGACCCTAACGACCCACTCTACCAACTGAGCCTCAGCTTTAACCTTTGACCCTAACGACCCACTCTACCAACTGAGCCACAGCTTTAACCTTTGACCCTAACGACCCACTCTACCAACTGAGCCACAGCCGCCCCACTACTTTATACAGCAGCGTGTTCATGTATATTTAAAGGTGTGGTTTTGAGGGGTGGGCTACGAAGACTGATGGCTGTTGATACTTTTAAAGTATAACTGCAGGAACCGTTTTCCAACTTTAACGTCTGAAGAACAGACTTTATTAAAAAAAAGTGTAGAGCAGTGGAATGTAATGGCTTCTAGGTGTGAGGGGAGAGGGAAGCATCCCAAACATGCAGGATACATGAGGTCTTCCAGGAACCCCCCCCGCCCCCCCCCCCCTCACCCCCCACGGCTTAAACTGACACAGGAACAGAGTTTCTCAAACAGCAGTTTTACCTTCAAGAACTGAGCAGAATAAATTGCATTTGACCTGTCGACCCTGATATGAATGATTGCTCATCTTTCAAGCGCTCATCTGGTTACCATGGAAACACATCATTAAAAGAGCTATTGTTCCGAACAATCCAGACAAACCACAGGGGCACGGCGGCACAAGAAGAGGATCTGACCAGACGAGCTTCATATGAACACACACACACACACACACACACACACACACACACACACACACACACACACACACTGTACTTTATACTATTTACATTTATATAAATATATGTACTTTATACTCTTTACATTTATATAAATATATGTACTTTACACTCTTTACATTTATATAAATATATGTACTTTATACTCTTTACATTTATATAAATATATGTACTTTATACTCTTTACATTTATATAAATATATGTACTTTATACTCTTTACATTTATATAAATATATGTACTTTATAAACTACTTTTCTTTGGCCAAAAGTACATTTTTCATAACTTTATTACAGATCACAGATCGTTCACCAACTGTTACTTTATGTTAGAGGGACGTTTTAATTCCGTCCCACATGAACGCTAACAGGCTGCTGTTAAGGGACACGATGGACAACATTTGAAAAGGTGGTCCCCCTTCCTAGACTATGGACCAGAGGACCTGGGATGTCTGCTTTGGAAAGTGAGTGTCTTCATGGGCCAAAAAACACTTATTAATGTGGAGCTGAGTGCATTGACTTTGAAAGAATAAAAAATAACTCTACTTCATCGCTTGTTGCTACAATTTTTACCCTTGTCCAAAAATCATATTTGAATATTCATTAATTATATTAGTCATAAAATGCCTCACTAACCTCAACATCATTAAATATTATATTCAATCCACCAGGGGGTAGTATTCTATCAAATATTTCAAATATTCTGGTGTTTCCAACTATTACTGATGAAACATGCAGTGTTATTATTATTATTATTATTATTATTATTATTATTATTATTATTATTATTATTATTATTATTATTATTATTATTATTATTATTATTATTATTATTATTATCAGCTGACACTATTAACGTTACTTAATCTACAAACATCATCTTTTGTCCGTTGTCTTGTTGTGTGTGAAACACTGTTCCTTCATTTTCCTGGTTGCCTGTACTGATGAAAGCCTCTAAACTGTTAGCTAAACTGTTAGCATTATTGATAACCGAAAAGGGAACGTTTAGAAAATGAGCAGGTACAAAAATGGACACAATACGTAAAACAGTCACAGGTCAGTTTTCCCTGCTCACTTTGTTAACTTATGACACTTATGAACGTCATGGTATGTACATCCCACTGTGTGTAGGCTAAATTCATTTAGAAAACCTGCGCAAGTAGGCTAATAGTTTTTTTTTAAGCAATTATCCCAAGTTGAGGCAAATAACAGTGGATGACAGCATTACTGCGCAGTGTTGTTTAGCCTAGCTTACATTACAGACGTTTAATTTCTGATGATATAACATCAGAAATGAAAGTGAATCTCAGACGTTCCATCTACATCAGCCATTGTTCATGAATGTACAGGACTGACCGCTGACCACTGACCGTTGGTTACGTGTCAGCTTGACGCTAACGTCTACAGGTGTCCAGATAAACCTAAAGATAATGACCTTCATGTTCACGATTCACATAAAGTCCCCAGAAGTTTAAAAAAAATAAAAAAATAAATAAATAAACCTGCGACCTGAATTGAAAACATTTACAACTACATTCACAAATATAAAATAAATAGTCCTAATGATACCAAATACTGGTTCAAATATTAAGACCTGCTTAATACGTCTCTTTATTTTTTATAACAAAATGTCAAAATTCAAAGTCAAAGTCCTCGTTGCTCTTCTACAATTGTACAATTGAACCTATTCTGAAATTGTATTTTTGTATTTTTGGAGCCAGACTTTCTCTGGACCTTTTTGTATGTTTTTTAAATGTATTTATTACCTCTGCCAAGGAGGTTATCTGTCTGTCTGTCTATCTGTCTGTCTGTCTGCAACATTACTCAAAAAGTGATAAATGGATTTTGATAAAATTCAGGATGTGTTGGGGGCGTAACAAGAAACAAATGATTACATTTCTGTGGTGATCCAGAAGAGATCCTGGATTCTGGATCACATTGAAATTTATTCTCCATTTACTGCAATGTCAAGTTTCAATTTCAATTAAATTTGATCAAAATCCATCCATAACTTATTGAGTAATGTTGCTGACAGACATACAGACATACAGGCAGACAGGCAGACAGGCATACAGACAGATAGGCATACAGACAGACAGACAGACAGACAGACAGACAGACAGACAGGCAGGCATGCAGACAGACAGACAGACAGACAAACAGACAGGCAGGCAGACAGGCAGACAGGCAGACAGGCAGACAGGCAGACAGACAGACAGGCAGACAGACAGACAAACAGACAGGCAGGCAGGCAGGCAGACAAGCAGACAGACAGACAGACAGACAGGCAGACAGAAAGACAGGCAGACAGACAGACAGGCAGGCAGGCAGACAAGCAGACAGACAGACAGAAAGACAGACAGACAGACAGACAGGCAGAAACAGTCTGCTCTCAGTGTTTATTTTTCATTAAACGTATGTATTTCTTTTTTGTTTTTACTCTTTGTCTGTAGTTTTATTTATTTATTTGTATTTATGTTTAAGTGTGTATTTCTTAATGTCTGTAATGGGTGCAGAGTGTGTGTGGGGGTGAATCCTATGTTGTTGTTTTATGTGTAAATTCAATAAACATTGTTGTAAAGTAAAACAGTCCATTAAAGCAGTGATTGACGACACATTCCTGGACGACAGCTCATCATGTAGTAAAGAGCTGGTATGAAGAAGCCTGGAGCTACAGCACACACACACACACACACTGAAGCTCCGCCCCCCCGTCTCTGCAGGGGAGGGGTCACAGGGGTCAAAGGGTAGGAAGACATCAAACACAAAAAACAACTCCAGCTTCAATTACCAAGTTAAAAATATTCCAAATAAGGGAGGATTCAGGCTGAATATTTACAGAAGTAGAGATGATCAAAGTACTCACAGTCTGTACTGCAGTACAAGTACTGCTACTGGGGTGAAAAAAAATACTCTGGTAAAAGTAGAAGTACTAATTCAACTCATCTACTTAAGTAAAAGTAAAAAGTAAAACAACTTTTTTTTTTTTTTGCCATGACTGCAATAACACATATTTAAGCAGGTAGATTTTTTCAAGAGTATCTGAAATAAATAATTTAAAATTGAGTTAGTGTGAAGAAAATGTGTTTGATCAGGTCATGGTTACTCAGCTTAGTGGATGTGGGCAGAACATTTAGGGGAAAAAAACTGTCACAATTGAGATATAAATTCATCATGAGATAAAAAATATATATATATGTATATGAATATGAAATTTAAAAATGATTATTTTAATGGAAAAAAAATCTAAATTGCAAGATAAAATTATGAGATAAAAAAATCCAAATTCTGAAATAAAAATTCAAACTAATGAGATAACAATTCTAAATTATGAGATAAAAAGAACAAATTGTAAGAAAATAGTCATATACTTATAATCTATAAAGGTCCAGTTTCTCTCCTCAAATGATTTTCCCTGTGAAGTGAATTATTTTTATTACTGTCATGTGTTCGAAAAACTAATGAATCTATTCTGAGAATGTAGAGTATAAAGTACATATATTTATATAAATGTAAAGAGTATAAAGTACATATATTTATATAAATATAAAGAGTATAAAGTACATATATTTATATAAATGTAAAGAGTATAAAGTACATATATTTATATAAATGTAAAGAGTATAAAGTACATATATTTATATAAATATAAAGAGTATAAAGTACATATATTTATATAAATGTAAAGAGTATAAAGTACATATATTTATATAAATGTAAAGAGTATAAAGTACATATATTTATATAAATATAAAGAGTATAAAGTACATATATTTATATAAATGTAAAGAGTATAAAGTACATATATTTATATAAATGTAAAGAGTATAAAGTACAGATATTTATATAAATATAAAGAGTATAAAGTACAGATATTTATATAAATGTAAAGAGTGTAAAGTACATATATTTATATAAATGTAAAGAGTATAAAGTACATATATTTATATAAATGTAAAGAGTATAAAGTACATATATTTATATAAATGTAAAGAGTATAAAGTACATATATTTATATAAATGTAAAGAGTATAAAGTACATATATTTATATAAATGTAAAGAGTATAAAGTACATATATTTATATAAATGTAAAGAGTATAAAGTACATATATTTATATAAATGTAAAGAGTATAAAGTACATATATTTATATAAATGTAAAGATTATAAAGTACATATATTTATATAAATGTAAAGAGTATAAAGTACATATATTTATATAAATGTAAAGAGTATAAAGTACATATATTTATATAAATGTAAAGATTATAAAGTACATATATTTATATAAATGTAAAGAGTATAAAGTACATATATTTATATAAATGTAGAGTATAAAGTACATATATTTATATAAATGTAAAGAGTATAAAGTACATATATTTATATAAATGTAAAGAGTATAAAGTACATATATTTATATAAATGTAGAGTATAAAGTACATATATTTATATAAATGTAAAGAGTATAAAGTACATATATTTATATAAATGTAAAGAGTATAAAGTACATATATTTATATAAATGTAAAGAGTATAAAGTACATATATTTATATAAATGTAAAGAGTATAAAGTACAGATATTTATATAAATGTAAAGAGTATAAAGTACATATATT
Source organism: Siphamia tubifer (assembly GCA_020466265.1). Classification (NCBI taxonomy): domain Eukaryota; kingdom Metazoa; phylum Chordata; class Actinopteri; order Kurtiformes; family Apogonidae; genus Siphamia; species Siphamia tubifer. The sequence continues at coordinate 5,555,191 of CM035803.1, forward strand.
TATATAAATGTAAAGAGTATAAAGTACATATATTTATATAAATGTAAAGATTATAAAGTACATATATTTATATAAATGTAAAGAGTATAAAGTACATATATTTATATAAATGTAGAGTATAAAGTACAAATATTTATATAAATGTAAAGAGTATAAAGTACATATATTTATATAAATGTAAAGAGTATAAAGTACATATATTTATATAAATGTAAAGAGTATAAAGTACATATATTTATATAAATGTAAAGAGTATAAAGTACATATATTTATATAAATGTAGAGTATAAAGTACATATATTTATATAAATGTAAAGAGTATAAAGTACATATATTTATATAAATGTAAAGAGTATAAAGTACATATATTTATATAAATGTAAAGAGTATAAAGTACATATATTTATATAAATGTAAAGAGTATAAAGTACATATATTTATATAAATGTAAAGAGTATAAAGTACATATATTTATATAAATGTAAAGAGTATAAAGTACAGATATTTATATAAATGTAAAGAGTATAAAGTGCAGATATTTATATAAATGTAAAGAGTATAAAGTACATATATTTATATAAATGTAAAGAGTATAAAGTACATATATTTATATAAATGTAAAGAGTATAAAGTACATATATTTATATAAATGTAAAGAGTATAAAGTACATATATTTATATAAATGTAAAGAGTATAAAGTACAGATATTTATATAAATGTAAAGAGTATAAAGTACATATATTTATATAAATGTAAAGAGTATAAAGTA